>CM043324.1:46806404-46841404 GCA_023736055.1 Quercus glauca
TTTCAGGAGTATTTTGGTCATTTTTTGGGTTTCAGGGGGTATTTTGGTCATTTTTTATGTTTCGGGGGTATTTTGGTCATTTTGTAGGTTTCAAGATTATTTTGGTAATTTTTAGGTTTTTAGGGTATTTTGGTCATTTTTGGGTTTCAGGGGTATTTTGGTCATTTTTATGTTTTGGAGGTATTTTGGTCATTTTTTTGGGTTCCAGGGGTATTTTGGTTATTTTTGGGTTTTAGGGGTATTTTGGTCATTTTTTGGGTTTTGGAGGGTATTTTGGTAATTTTAAGGTTTTGGTGGTATTTTGGTCATTTTTTTAGGTTTTAGAGGTATTTTGGTAATTTTTAGGTTTTTAAGGTATTTTGGTCGTTTTTTGGGTTTCATGGGTATTTTGGTCATTTTTTGGGTTTCGGGGGTATTTGGGTCATTTTTGGGTTTTAGGAGTATTTTGGTCATTTTTTGGATTTTGGAGGGTATTTTGGTAATTTTAAGGTTTTGGAGGTATTTTGGTCATTTTTTGGGTTTTGAGGATATTTTGGTAATTTTTAGGTTTTTGGGGTATTTTGGTCATTTTTTTGGGTTTCAGGGGTATTTTGGTCATTTTTTTTGTTTCGAGGGTATTTTTGGTTAGTTTTTGGGTTTCGGGGGTATTTTGATCATTTTTTGGGTTTCGGAGGTATTTTGGTCATTTTTTGGGTTTTGGAGGGTATTTTGGTAATTTTAAGGTTTTGGAGGTATTTTGTTCATTTTTTGGGTTTTGGGAGTATTTTGGTAATTTTTAGGTTTTTGGGTATTTTGGTCATTTTTGAAGATTTTAGAGTACTTTGGTCATTTACACTTTAGGGGCATTTTGGTAATTTTGATAATTGGGTAATTGGGTGGGTTAGGGTTTACCCATAATAATTGGGTTGGGTTGGGTTTGGGTTAGAAGCAATTAGTTAAATGGGTTTTAATGGGTAAATGGGTTTTATATACCCAACCCAATTATGCCCACCCCAAACCCACCCATTTGACACCCCTAGAAAAATGTAATGGTTTCCTTTTTGCATTAATCAAATGATCTTAATTAAGACCATCATGCATGGCATGGGAGTGGTTTTTGTGTTGAAATTTCACTATCCACGTGCATAATTCGAATCAGTAACCCACTATATATACCTAATACAATCTGTTTAAATAAGATGTTCCAAATTAATTGTTCACTCTCAAAAATTTGATACCTACTTAGATTAAGTAATAAGGTAAGAGACAAAAAACCAAAAAAAAAAAAAAAAAAAAAAAAAACAAAGAAGGAGAGAAGCATTATATATGGTGGTGTATTAGTATATTACACAGGAAAAAAAAAGTCTTAGGGTGCGTTTGGTTCAATGTAAATCAAATTCCGAGTGTAAAATGAATGCAGAGGAAAGTAAATTCCCGTAAAGAAAATGAAATACGGGTGTTTGGTTGTGCAATGGAAAATAATTTAAAAAACGATTTTTGGTGTTTGGTAACATTCTAAAAATGCTATTTTCCTACAAATTTTACACATTTTCTCAGCATCCAAACAAATTTTATTACAGAAAATTTCAATATATACACTTAGCACAACCAAAAATCAAAATAAAAACATTGAGCAAGAGGAAGAAAGAGTGAGATCGGAGGGAGAAAGAGTGACAGATTGAGGGAAAGAGAGAGATCAGAGTGGATGGAGGACGGCGGTGCCAATGAGCTTTGGGTCAAGAACGAGATCAGTTTTGGGTGGATCAGTCTTGGGTGGTGACGATCTAGATGGCAGTGTCGATGAGCTTCCAGCAGTGACTATGATGGCGACTCTGATCTTGGGTGGTGACGATCTGGATGGTGGTGCCGATGAGCTTGCTGCGGCGACTCTGATCTCTCTCTCTCTCTCTCTCTCTCTCTCTCTCTCCACTTTTTCAGTCTGTAAAATGTTGTTTGGAGGTAAAACAACTATGGAAATGGATTTACGGGTGTGAGGGGGTATTTTACAATCAAAGTGTAAAACATTTTCAGTTTGACCATGTTTTCAGTTGGTGCCAAACACACACAATGGTGTAAAATGCTTTCCGAAATTGGTTTTCATGTGAAACAAATGCAGCCTTAAATACATATGCAAAAGGAGGTAAAATGATCACTCCCGAGCAACTACAACTACTTGCTTTCTGACATTGTGGCCACTTAAAATTCCTACAAGAGCTGCAGGATCCTTCAGCTATGTCTTCCACATATGCTATCTTTCCTTCTCTAATGAAAGGTAGCACAAGGTCTAAGAACTTGGGAAAGAGGTGATAGGAATCATACACTGTAAATCCTTCTCTATGAATCCTCTTATATACCACAAATAATAACCTTCAGGTTGATCATGATTGTATTGTGAGATCATTCCAGCTACTGCAATGCTCCCATGGACTCTCATATGTAAGGAGCACTGCATCAAGCTTTTTCCCTCCGACATTATCTAAGTATTATGTCAATGCCTTAGGAAAGCACCTAACAGCATTAACCCACCACCCACCCACCCCCCCCCCCCCCCCCCCCCCCCCCCCCCCCCCCAAAAAAAAAAAAGAAAAAAAGGCTCTTAGTTTTTTTATAAAACTTCCTCTTGCAAGTAACAATTCAATTAGGCCTTGATATTGTTATTGTGAAATTTATCAAACATTAGTTTTTGCTAAATTTTACTCATTAGTGTTATGCAATTTGCGGTCACCTTAGTGAATAGTGCAATTACCATTGGAAAAAGGGAAATTTGATATTGTCTCATTGATTTCTTTTAAATAATTTATATGCATATTGTCCACTGACCTTTTTAGAGCTGCATCCTAGTCATGCTCTATCTTATAATTGAAAGCGTCATCGAATCCGAACTCTTTAGTGAATCGACCTTGTTCAAATAAAAACAGGACATATATTACAATTTCAAATTTATTTAATTAAAAATTCTACATCCCTGATTTAAAAACAGAGATTGAAGCATGCATATCAGCTTAAAATTTGGGTTCAAATAAGTAAAATCATAAAACAGGGTGAGGACTAGGAAAATTCGAATAATGTTTCAGAATAATATTCAAATTTGTGTTAAAATACTTTAAATGTCTAACCAGAGGCAAAGAAATAACAACTCATTCAGGCAGGAAAAAAAAATATATGCAATGTTAATTAAGAATTCATTCAAAATGGATGTTAGTAAAGGGTGATGATATAATCCGAAGATCAAGTTATATGTTCTTTATTGTTGTCAGAAATATTAATTGAATTGTTGAATAAAAACAATATTGTTGGTAACACCTTTGTACCTGTCAGAACAAATAATCCGAAGATTGCAATTATGGTTTATGTACTTTCCTTTGCTTCTTGTACTTCGAACAACATAACTATTAGAGTTTGTGCTCTAAAATCTAATTTGTTGTCATATTTTAAATAATTAAATTGTTTAATATATGAGATTATTTGTATATGAACTAATCGAACATTATTATATAATCCTTAAGATGCATTGTATGTGATTTAGTTATAGAAAATATAAATCGCAAGTTTTTTGTAAACTAAAAAAATAGTTCGTAATAGGTGATGAAATTGGGTGTTTCATTTGCGAAAAATGTAACATGTCAACTAAGATGGTTTGTTTTGATCATGGAAGTGGAAAATTCTAGTCAATGTGTTGGTGTGCAAGACACATTGAACTAGGCCATTGTGAGATTAATTATTCAATTAACAATTGCCACATAAATAATAAATCTCACGACTTCTATTTTCATAAACTCTCAATCATGAGAAGATTGTGAAGTCAATCATAAAATGTAGATTGTTTTGATATATTAGGAGTGTGATTTAATCTAAACCGTCAAAATCTCAATGTTGAGTAATCACTTGAAGTGTTGAGAGAACACATATTCTCAACATGAAATCCATGATCTCTTTCTATATAAATATGAAATATTCCCTTGAGATAAGTTTATTAGGAACTGTTGGGGGGACCACAATTTGACTCTCTACAATTATTCTAAAAACAGGCCCACATGGTATGATGTCAAAGGTCATAAAAGATTTGAGCATGTCTTCCTCATCACCAATTAGTTTTGAGGTGGAATAGCATAGCTCATGATCCGACAAATGGTATCAGAGCCATGGTCATGGGTTCAAGTCACGGGAGTGTCATTGTGAGGGAGGGATTGTTGGGGGACCACAATTTGACTCTCTATAACCACTCTAAAAACAGGCCTGTATGGTGTGATGTCGAATGTCATAAAAATTTAAGTGTGTCTTCCTCATCACCAATTGGTTTTGAGATGAAATAGCATATCTCACGATCTGATAAGAACTAATTATTCAAGGTGCTGGGCTTAACCGCTTAAGTAAAGAGTTACTAAGTTTTATATTTAATGAAATTATGTTTCATAAAATATATAAATAACTAATAGATTACACCAGAGACTCAAGGAATAAATTAGTGATTTACAAAGTGGTAGTTTATTATGCCTTGGGGGAATCCGCCCACTAAGCCATAACTAGCGTCAGACACAAGTTACTAGGAAATCATATCAGCTATAGGAGGTAGGTCCCATCTGGCCAGGAATATAGGGGAAAGCGGCCCATTGAGGGTAGGGTATAAATAAAGGAGGAGCATCAAGAAAAAGGGGTTGGAAATTTTTGGGAAGTGAAACACAAGAATAGTTAGAAAAGACTTAACTCAGGAAGAAGGGAATTCTGCTCAGCTTCTAGGGTAAAAGCTTGGCTATCTAGTGGTAATCTCGGCTGAGCTAAGAACTAGGGAGTTTGGTGTAAAAGAAGTGTTAATTCACTGATCAGATACTTTAAGAAACACTTCTTGGACCTCTTATTGTGGGATAAGTCCAACCCTAAATACAAGTAAATTGGGGGTCAGGGCTCAAAAGCCCAAGGTTGTTGAGAAAGGACCACCACAAAGTCTATATCTTAATTTTTTGTAATTCTTTTTTTTTTTTTTTACAAGGAAACATATTGCATTTTATTATGAATTATTATATATTGTAATAAGTTACAATATATTGAGATATGCATCAAAACACAACAAAATAAAAAATTGGAAAATGTATAATTTTTATTAGAAAATGAAAATGAATCTTGATTATTTCACATGAAAGCTAACACTATTTTGCATTTTTGGAGAAGTTAATCAACATTTTTTAAAAACTTTGTTTCCATTTTATCACATAAAAACTACTGAACAGAGTTATAATAATTTATATTTTAACAATTACTAAACTCATATATGAGAACCAACTATTACAAAAAAATTTCTCCCCAAAACATATACTAATTTTTTTCCCCTTTCCACACAATTTAAAAAAACCAATAGTCATGAAAAAAGAACCTAGCAAGATGATGCCAAACACAATTTTTGAATTTTAACAAATCAACCAAGAAAATAGTAGGAGAATAAAACAAAAGAAAACTTTGAAGAGCGGACTTGTTTGTGGTGCAACAAGCCTAAAAAAAATTTAACTACAAATTCAATTCATATTGTGGTGTACAATATGATAATAGTTGTTAAACATGTCCTAGTAAGAAAGAAGAGAGAAAGATATTGAATTATAAATATCATTTATCAACAATCAATGCAATAAATTATAAATTAGTCTGTAAGAGTAATGCATCTCTGATTGTAGAATTACCAAGGAAAGCATCCAAGTAGATGAATTATGTTTACTTTCACATAAGTCACACTTGCTAAAATGTGTGACCTTTGTGAAAGTAAATAGAATTGATCAAGTAAAATAATGTAAGAGAATTGATTAGTAATACCAACATTATCACCCAAAATGACTAGAAACAACTGATATAAAAAAAAACCCAACAGTCATTTATCACTTATTGTCCTAAAGAAGAAAAAAAAAATAATAGTAGTAATTTCGTGTGTTTAATAGTTTTGGTTTTCTGAGCAATGTTATTGAAATTGTTTTACTAACACAAAAGATTGTTGCTAGTATCTTGACAGTACTTCTCAATCTTCATATATGAACCTTCTCCATTCTAATCAATTCAAGAAATTCTAGAACTTATAAAAAGTTTATCCAAATAGAATATAAGAAAAAGTAGAAAAGAAATATGCCTATAGAAAAAGTAGAAAAGAAATATGCACTAGGCATAGTCTTTGTGCAAATATTGCTACCACAATTGATTGAATGCTTCACTAGTTGCTTGAGAGATTATGTAAAGTCGAACTATAACGTGTTTGAGTTTTTTAGGCCTTTGAAAGGTTACTGGATGACAAGAGCTACAATAATTAAGTTAGAATCCTATTATGACATGAGCCAATGTCTGGCAGTTTAGAAAGTGAGAGTGCTTCTTTTATTGAAGAAATTAAAGCATGTTTACTCATCTAAAATCTTTAATTTACTTAGCAAGAGTACCAAAAGAGGTGGGTGGAGCTTAAATTACCTTAAACTCGACACATGAACAACCCTATACTGATACTAATAGCCTCTTTGCCTTGCCAATCTCTCATACACAAAATATATCCCCCTTTATTCATAAATAAATAATAATTATAAAAAAATCACTTTCCCTCTCCTTTGACCTAAGATCAATCATAAGATATTATCTAATCAAGAATAATTCAGTTGTCATCTTTATGTTGTCATTATTGGGGCGGTGCCGCCTTATAGCTAGGGTGGTCCCAGGACCACCCTAACCTGAAAAAAAAAAATATATATATATATATATATATATATAATAATTTAAAATTTTATTTTTATCTACCTTTAAAAATTTTTTTGGGAACACCCCAAATTTTTTTTATGCTAATAAAATTACATTTTGGTCCATAATTAGAGCAACTTAACAATATATTAAGGTCTTTCATGCAAAAAGAATCACATGCTTTTATAATCTTTTAAGCCTATACTACGACTTTACTTCTAGTTTTTGCTTTACCTGACACATTGTCATTGTACGATTACTTTTCCTCAAAAATATTGTAATATATATTATACAACTAATTGGTCAAAGTCATATAAATTTAGCTTTTTTATTGTACAACTACTTTTCTTTTTTCTTTTTCTGATAATTTTGATTAGAAAAAAAATAGTAGTTTTAGTTAATTAAGTGAATAAACTTAAAAAGTTACTTATTTTTATATAACATCAATTAATTCATTATATACATATATAATAAACTTTTCATTTTAATGATTATAATTAAACATGTGATTGTCCATTCCAAGGAAATTTGATTAAACTTACACGAAAAGTGTCACTAAATATTACGTTTTTACATTTTGCTATAAATATTATTAGTAATAAAATTATTATATTTTTATTTATATAATTTAAAATTTTATTAATTATATTATTTATGATGTCACCGGATCGACCATTGGTTGGATCTCAGTCTGACCAAAAAACCAGTAACTAGTCCATTTTTTGTTCTTTCACCGTACTAGTTTATAAAACCATAGAAAAAACCCAAAAAAAAAAAAAAATTAACGAAAATTTCGAAAAAAAAATTATAATAAAACCACTAACAAGACCCAAACCAAATGCCAATAGAAAAAGCCCAGTACAAGATCAATCTCATCTCAGACTAAGATCAATTCTATTTACTTTCACATAAGTCACACTTGCTAAAAAGTGTGACCTATGTGAAAGTAAACAAAAATACAGTGATCAAAAAGTAAAATAATTTAAGAGAATTTGATTAGTAATACTAGGCATTATCACCCAAAACAACTACTTACCAAAAAAAAAAAAAAAAATTGCAACCCAACAATCATTTATCACTTGATTAAAAGGGCATAAGCATCACATTTGACTCAATTTGTACATAATCATCCCTCAAGAACTCTTTTTCCCCATATATTCATTGCCACTTGGTAATGGACCATAGAGACAAATACGCAGATCACCTTCAAGTAGTCGTTGGTGAAAATAGTTCTTGTACAGGTCCTAAAATTCATCTCTGCCGAATAAAAGCATGAGTTGTGGATTAGGGCATAGCTTTTGAGAAAATATACTTCCTTAATATTGGACCAAAAGAAAAATAAAGTAGGTTGAATTTTAAAGACATTTTAGTGTACTTTTCAAATGCAATTTTCAGGGATCAAACAAACCTTATTAAGGAGACCTCGATAGAGTATCCAATTAGAAAAATTGAGAAATAGAGAACCATTGCAACAATTAAAAAAGATAGTGGAATAGAAGCATAATGACAAGATGGAGATGGATTTACAAATAAATCAAAATCAAACCTGACTGGTGGAAGCGTAAACAAGGAATAGTCCTTAACATCTGGGTGTATATCAAGCAGAATCACTGCTAACCGTGAAAGTGCCAAAGCCTCAATGTCAATTAGCTTCTTTATCCTGTTATTGTTAAGAAA
Source organism: Quercus glauca (assembly GCA_023736055.1). Taxonomy (NCBI): domain Eukaryota; kingdom Viridiplantae; phylum Streptophyta; class Magnoliopsida; order Fagales; family Fagaceae; genus Quercus; species Quercus glauca. The sequence continues at coordinate 46,814,757 of CM043324.1, forward strand.
AGTAATGATGAACTAAATTAATCAATAAGGTTAGAAAGAAATGAGCTTGGAGACAGAAAAGGTAAAAGATGCATAATTTGGCCCAGCAACAATCTTGCAGTGGTAGGCAACAGACAGCCTGAGATGCCCTAAGAAAAGAACATTCTTGAATAACTAACCTGCTTGGTGTACCACTAGCAATATTAACACAATTCTTTAACAAGGATACCTGCATCATCCAGAAGGAATAATAGTAACCATTAATATAAGAATCCAGCCAACAATATGCAAAGGGAAAGACTAAATAAACTGGAAAAATTATATCAAACTAAAAAAACTAGAAGCTTGCAAGAATGACATGTCGGATAACCATTAAAAGATAATTTTTTTTGGGAAATACCATGAGGGTATCCTCAGGGACCCTCTTAAACTACCTTCAAGTGAAGAATTCAGGCACCAAAACCAGAGAGGAAAGATAAAAGAATGCACTACATAAGGCAATTACACTTTGCAATAAAATTAGCTGAAAACTCACTCAAATTATCACACGCTATAATAAAGTAATATAATTACATCAATCAAAAGAAGTCAAATAAGAGAGTTCCTAACTTTGACCAGCATGTGTCAATTAATCCAGTTGAACTATTCAATAAATCTATGACCATGGGATCCTCATACTATTATCTCTCAGGCAACTAGGAGTATGTACACTGGTACATGAAATGACCCAATATTGGAGAGAGCTCATGATAGCTTTTATCTCAATATCTAATTATTCCCATTGTAGGGAAAAACTAAGAGATCGCCGCCGCAAGAGGGGGGGGGGGGGGGGGTGATGTGAGAGAAAAAGTTGGAAGTGAAAAACACTACCAAATATTTGTTTTATATTTCTTTGGAAGAAGATTTATAAATTTTGTTATTTCTCATTATAGTAAGGATTTATTAAAATGTAATTTAAAGGCCTATGTAATTTCATCACAACCACTTGTTAACACAAACAAACAAATAGAAGAGAGAATGGATCTTGTCATTGTTCAAAACAGATGATCAGAAAAAACAAAAATATATGGATATATATAAATATCAAAGCATCACACAGAATTTCAGATCATAAAAATTCAGATGAGCAACCAGTGAAACCAGGGATCAGACTGACGTGCAAATGAATAATTTCAGCATTGCTGGTGACTTTTCCAATCAGTTTTTATGTTATCAACATTTCCCAAAGTCCACAATAAGCTAGACATTAAAAAAAATGAGATAATGTAATTTTATCACAACAACCCATTAACACGAACAAACACATAGAAGAGAGTATGGGTCTTATCATTGTTCACAATAAATTATCAGAAACAACCAAAAATGTGTCTATAACTATAAAAGAACCACAGAGAATATGGGATCAGACTGACGAGCAAATAATATTCAGCAGTGCTTACACCTCAGTCATAATTTTTTGGTTTTGGCATCATTTCCCAAACTCCAATAAAAACACTAAATCCAGTCATCTCACCACGGATAGTTGGATAGCTAACAAATGTCACTAAGAAGTAAATTATATTAAATAGACACTCATATGGAATAGATTAGTCATAAACAATAAAACCTGGGATCAGACTGATGTGCAAATGAATAATTCCAGCATTGCTGGGGACTTTTCCAATCAGTTTTTATGTTAATGGGTTGTTGTAATTTTATCACAACAACCCATTAACACAAACAAACACATAGAAGAGAGTATGGGTCTTGTCATTGTTCACAATAGATTATCAGAAAAAAACCAAAAATATGTGTCTATAACTATAAAAGTTCCTCAAAAAAAACATGTATATATAAAAGAACCACAGAGAATATGGAATCAGACTGACGTGCAAATCATATTCAGCAGAGCTTACGCCTCAGTCACAATTTTTTGGTTTTGGCATCATTTCCCAAACTCCAATAAAAACACTAAATCCGGTCATCTCACCACAGATAGTTGGATAGCTAACAAATGTCACTAAGAAGTAAAATGTAAAAGATAGACACTAACATGGAATAGATAAGTCATAATCAATGAAACCTGGGATCAGACTGACGTGCAAATGAATAATTTCAGCATTGCTGGTGACTTTTCCAATCAGTTTTTATGTTATCATCATTTCCCAAAGTCCACAATAAGCTACACATTACAAAAACGAGATAATGTAATTTTATCACAACCCATTAACACAAACAAACATATAGAAGAGAGCATCCTTGTTCACAATAGATTATCAGAAAAAATGAAAAATATGTGTCTATAACTATAAAAGAACCACAGTGAATATGGGATCAGACTGGCGTGCAAATAATATTCAGCAGAGCTTACACCTCAGTCACAATTTTTTGGTTTTGGCATCATTTCCCAAACTCCAATAAAAACACTAAATCCAGTCATCTCACCACAGATAGTTGAATAGCTAACAAATGTCGCTAAGAAGTAAAGTACAAAAATAGACACTAATATGGAATAGATAAGTCATAAACATTGAAACCTGGGATCAGACTGACGTGCAAATGAATAATTTCAGCATTGCTGGTGACTTTTCCAATCAGTTTTTATCTTCTCATCACTTCCCAAAGTCCAAAATAAACAACAAATTACAAAAGTTAAATGATGTAAGTTTACCACAACAACCCATTAACACAAACAAGAACACAGAAGAGACTACCAATCTTGTCACTATTCACAAAAGATTATCAGAAAAAATAAAAAATATATGCATGTATATCAATATAAAAGAACCACAGAGAATTTGGGATCAGACTGATGCGCAAATAATATTCAGCAGAGCTTATGCTTCAGCCACTCTTTTTAAGTTTTGGCATCATTTCCCAAAGTCCAATAAAACCACTAAATCCAGTCATCTCACGGTCTCACCACAGATGGATGCCTAACAAAGGTCTCTAAGATGTGAAATATAAAATATGAAAAAAAAAATTGACAATGAGCTCCAGCACAATTGTCACTTCCTCATCTTACAAGTGTTAGGTGGTAGGTGGAGGGTGAGGTCGAGGGTTCAAGACCCATTGGGTGGGTGTGTAACTAACCAATCCAACAAAAAAAAAAAAAAAAAAAAAGCACTAATATGGAAAATATAATTAAATAATAATCAGTGAAAAAGATTATGGCTCCAATGGCTTCAACAATGCTTTGATTGAAATTTTTATAAAATAAAAAATTTTATTGAAAGTCTGTTGGAGGAAATTGTGAAAAATGTATCCATACCGTGAGAGAGAGAGTAGATGAAGAAAATTTCGGAGCTCATAACTGTGAGAAAAGGCAACAACCTATCTCAATTAAACAACGAAAATAAGCTCATAACATTAACATGTGCAAGAGCACTCCAGCATCAATTCAAACTGTGCCTAGCTTGTTGTACAGCTTATTGTTGATTTATTTTTTCTCATGTACCACACATTTGTAGAGCCACAAAGACTTTAATTTAAAATTCCAGGGTATTAGACATGTATGATTTGAGTTCATTCTTAGTATAATAAGTATATTTAGAATTTGAGCCCTTGCTTCACTTAGACAAATATTGCCTTTTGCCTTTTTCTACGCTAAAATCTCTACATCCATTTCCATCTTAAATAATGCTACTTCTTTCTGCTTCTTTCAAAGTCAACCGAGATATTATAGAAACTAAAACTTCATTAGGTAATTAATAGACACATTATCAATAACTAGACGAGATTCACAGAGACTCCGTCAAGCACTTCCTCAACGCCTTAATCTAAATCCTACTAGGCTTCCCTAATCCTTATTGTACCTTGAACTGGAACAATGAATCCAAACCACACCATTTCGGCACATCATATATTACAAAATTCTCAAACAACTTCCTTTCACTCTCTCCTTGTTTGGCATTAACTCCAATATTCCATTTGCTGAATCTTAATCTCGTGTATCCATCGAATATATACAAACCTCCCCATATCCACACAAACAAAAGTTGCATTACCAGTTTACCACAATTAAATTGAAAAGAAGAGCAATCTTAGTCCCTATGGAATGATCACATGCCAATTTTTAGTTAGGCCACATCATCTAAGGGACTAAAAACGATCACTTTTAAACTTCAACGCTTAAAATTGAGCAATAATATATGTATTCCCAAATTAAAACTAGCATCAGAGGGCAAAAGTACCTGTTCCTCAACCTTCATATGCTTCGAAAACAGCTTAACGGCATGGCAATCTTTAGTCAACGAGCGAAAACCCCTTAAGTACCACAAATTAACAAAACGGTCAGTGAGATTTACAAATGCGGCAGTGGCAATAGCTCAAAAAAGAAAATAAAGAAAGAAACCTTAGGAGTTCTATTGCTCTTAAGGCAGACGAACTAACGACAAGAAGTGCTGGACTCCCAGGATCTACTTTCCCTTCCAAAACCTGTTTTCCACAAAGCACTTCTTTCCATGATGCCCCAAACGCTGCCTTCATATGTTTCCCCAAGTTTTCAACATCCTGGTCCGTGTCTTGAGATAACTCCACAATGCAAGTATCTATTTAATTTTTTTTTTTTTTAAATCATTTTTTTAGTATTGGGTTTTGTTGAACAACCAAACGGAGAGGAATGAAAAGTAGTAGTACCTTTGAGGGATTCTAATTCGAGAGAAGAAAGCTGGACCCCATTGGCGGATTGGAACTGGTTGAGGAAACAACTAAGCTGCTCAGACGCTGATGATGGTGGTTGTACCTTTTGGATGATTTCTTTGTTGTTGTTGGTTTCGGTGTTTTGGATTCGGGGTTTCTTGGACTTCTTCTTGTTGTTAAGGTTGGTTGGGGCGAGAGGTTTCTTTCGCTTATTTTTAGGGTTTTTGAGAGAGCGGCTCTTCTCCGGCTTAACGCTCCCCATTGCTGCTTCTGGAACGGTTGCGTCTTCTAATCTTTCTTCCCCTTTGGGTTTATAACAACACATTTATAGTTGGTCAAGTCTGATAGGGTTTGGGTCCGACACTATATATTTTAAAAAGGATTTTTTTTTTCCAAATAGCATTAATTTCGTTAGTTAACATATTTTGAAACATTTTAGTAAACTAACATTTCGAGTTTGTTAGATTCAATTTCAACTAAGGCCTCGTCTAGGAGGAAAGAATGGTATGGAATGAAAATGAATGAAAAAAATAATTTTATAATATTCTTCCTTTGGGAGTTTTAATGGAGGGAATATAAAGTTTATTATCTTGTTTGGGAGTTTAAGTGAGAGGGAATGAAATGAGTAGAAGGGAACACCCATTCTTTTCTTTTCCTTTAAAACCTCAAATTTTCATTCCTCCCGAAATTGGGAGAAATGGGAGAGAATGAAATTAGAATTTATGAATTTTTTACTAGAACTCACAAAATACTCCTATATATTTAACTCTTCATTTTAAAATAGGGGTCTAATAGTAATATTGTCATAAAATAATTCCATTTCATTCCCTTTATGTTACTCAAAAAAAAAAAATTACTTACATTTCATTCATTTTCATTCCTTTCCATTCTTTTATTTTAAAACATCCAATCAAGATTACTCAATTCTATTCTTTTCTATTCTTTTCCCTTACTTAAATACATTTCATTCTATTACATTCATTTCCATTCCCTTATGATCATTTCATTCCATTCCATACCCTTATGAACTCTCAAACAAAGCCTAAGAAAATCGAGTCTAATACACTCAATTTAGGCTTTGGAGCAAATATTACACATCTGATCTAGAGATCGCGGAGAAGAAGAAGAAAGATTTTTTTGCAGGTGCGTTTGGTTTTGCAGGTAGAGATGGCAAAAGAAGGGTGGATTTGGTGTTGCTATGGGTGGGTTTGGTTTTGCAGGTGACTTCACAAAGTGGGTATGGTTTTGCCGTGGGTCTCTTCTTCTTCTTCCTCTTCTTCTTTTCCTTCTTTCTTCTTCTTCTCTTTCTTTCTGCTTCGTTCTTCTTCTTTGTTCTTCTTGTTCGTTTCTCAGATCAGTAAAACTAAATCGAGTGCGTGAGACTCGAGTTCTACGTGTATAAAAATTTCCACATCAGCCTTCCAAAGCATGAAAATTGAGTGCGTGAGACTCGATTTTGTTCATTGAAATCAAGTTTGACAAACTCGAGATGTTAGTTTGCTAAAATGTTTCAAAAAAATGCTAACTAACAAAATTGTTGCTAAAATGATGTTAAATGGCAAAAAATCCCTTTTAAAAAGAATGACAAGCTATGTTTTCCCAACAAATCTTAATGACAAAATTTGGCTAAAGTGGTAGCAAATAACTTCTTTTTTCCTTTAAAAAAAAAAAACTAAACTAAAACTTCATTCAATAGATATATTTTTATTAAATGTAAATTTTGATAAATCAATAGTTATGATATCAATTAAATAAATGTTTAAATTTTAAATTTTTATAACCTAAAATTATGTCTAAAAAGTAAATTTATGGATTGAATGGTAAATAGCATTTGATTGACACTACTAGCAGATTCACATGCAAGCCAGGGACCTTGACTTAAGAATTACAAAAATTTGGGTTCAACAAAAATAAGAATAATGCTACAGTCACAATATTTTTACAATAATTTCACAACAAATCCAATGTTGTAAGTTGTTATTAATTCTAATTTGGGCTTAATACTGATATTAAAAAAAAAAAAAAATTTACCTACTTGATGGGATAACAAAATAAGACTCTATCTCTTGTTCGTCCAAAGGTGTTGTCCATGAGCACCATGTAGCCAAATGACCACAGACGATCTAGGGAAAAGAGTCGTCCATGTGCAAAGCACATGGACAACCTCGCAATATCAAAATTGGGAACAAAGGAGTCATCCATGGGCAAAGCACATGGACGACCATGCGACAACTTATGAATAAATAGTCGTCCATGGCCAAAGCGCATGGACGACCACGTAACACTTAGGAATTTCTCAAGTGTTAAGTTACTTCACATATGTAGGAGCCTTGGAACGGTTAATCAACCCGTGATCATCACCACCAATTTCTCCTAAGTATTTAACTTCTACTAGCGGTTGCTGTTCAGAGAGCCGTTGGAGAAGTTATGTCCGGAATTGTTAAATTCCACGAATCTTGGGGAAGTTACAAAACTAATAACCGTTCCAAGGTCCTTTATATAAGGACCGGTCCAAATCAAACAAAGGTATGAGACTCTGAGATTTTTACTCCCAATCAGTTGGAATTCCACTCATGAGAAACTAACTTAGCCATCGGAGGGTATTTGGCCGGTCCACCCCAGTCACCCTTGATAGTTTCTTCCATTTTTGCAGGCCTTCGTTGCAGCCGTAGTCCACCGAAGCCGAAGTGTTCAACCAACTGATTCCTTACACCATCACTACTAATAATAGCTTTTTGCATAAAATTAATTGTAAAAATGTTGTAGACGTAGCATTATTCCAAAATTAATTCTACCCCATAATCCTTAATCCCTTTTAGATTTGCGACTAGACCAGGAACATAATGCACATCATAGATAAGTTTAGAGTTACTTCCTTTTGATTCAACATCAATTACACATTTTCCTTTGATGTCATGAAATTTGCCATCTCCAAGTTTTATTGTGGATGTGTAGCCTGTTGGGGAGATAAACATCTCGGGGAGCTTCCTTAAGTAATTAATATAACATATAGAAACACACTTTAACCCAAAAGGCCTAAGCCCTATGGGTATGTGCTCAATTATGTTATATTAACCACTAATTCTTTTCATCTTTATTCAATGTGAGACTTCACTCACACGTGTAACCCAACAATCTTCCCTTCACGTGTGAGTCTCTACCACTCTATGGGCTTCAAGACTTCTCTGTGGGCCATGAATAAGTTCTACTTGCTCCCCCTTGCCTAATGGACTTTTCTCTTCATCAGCGCGTCATCCATGGGTCTCTCGTACGTCATCCATGGGAACCACGTGTCAACCCTACACGCACATCCATGGGAACCCCGCACGTTCATGTCCATGGGAACCTCGCACCATACCATTATTTAGCACCACGTGAGTCTCTGCCTTTCTGTGGATCATGAACAAGTCCTACTCACTCCCTCTTGACTAATGGGCTTTTCACTTCATCAACGCGTCATCCATGAGTCTCTTGTACGCCATCCATGGGAACCACATGTCAACCCTGCACGCACATCCATGGGAACTTCGCACGTCCATGTCCATGGGAACCTCGCACCTCATCATTGTTTAGCACCATTTGCAATATTCCTTTGTTGGGCCTTTTTTTTCTCCAGGATTTTTGTGTGTGGGCCATTAAAGCTTTCTCTGTCCCCACTGGGTAGGGACCATGAACACCTCACCACCTTCGCCGCACACCACCATGGGCTTTGATACCACTTGTTGGGAAGAGATAAACACTTTGGGGAGCTTACTTGAGTAATTAATATAACATATAGAGACACACTTTAACCCAAAAGGCCTAAGCCCCTTGAGTATGTGCTCAATTATGTTATATTAACCACTCGTTCTTTTCATCTTTATTCAACGTGGGACTTCACTCACACGTGTAACCCAACATAGCCTTTATCCCGACTCACAAAAAATTCTTTACATCTGGTCAAATAATTATTGCAAGTACTATTTAGATAGCATGTACTTTTCGATTCTTGTTGTACAGACATACATGAGAAAAATACTTGTGTATCTTCAATTTCCTTAGTGATGTTGGCTTCATTTTCTTCTTTTATTTCTTTATACAAGAAGTCTCTTTGAGAGTGATTCGGAATTTTACATTTAGTGCATTGAAAATAACAATTTTTGGACTCATGACCAGATTTTTTTAAAGATAATGCATTGAGAGTCACAGTTTCTATTAGAATTTCTTTGGCTAGAAAAAATTCTTTTTCCTCTGCCTCAACCTCTAAAATTTTGTTTTCCATGTCCCCCTCCAATTTGATTCCTCTATTGGGAGGAGCTGCTAGCTTTATTTTCTTGTTCCTTTTTTAAATGACTTAACCTCTAAAATTTTGTTTTCCACGTCCTCCTCCAGTCAGATTCCTTTGTTGGGAGGAGCTGTTGACTTTATTTTCTTGTTCCTTTTTTGTATTTTTATTGTCAGTAATTTTTTCTTTAGATTGAAATGCTTGTTTAGAAGATTAGTAGAAAATCTGCCCATCCTTTTTTCATTTGCTTCAAGGGATCCACAAAGCTCATCTATTGTAAGATTTGTTAAGTCTTTTGGCTTCTTCAATTGCAACAATCACATGCTCAATTTTTATTGACAAACTTCTTAATATTTTCTCTACAATTTTTTGATCATTTATATTATCTCCATACCTTCTAATTTGATTTATTATTGCTGAAATTTTACGGAAAAATTCCTGCACAGTTTCATTTTCTTTCATTTGTAAATTATCAAATTCTTTCCAAAAATTTTGTAGTTTAATAAAAATTACTTTATTATAACCACTAAATTGCTTTTTCAAAATTTCAAATGCTTCTTTAGATTTTTTTGCACCCGAAATTCTAGGAAAAATAGTTTTACTTACCCCTTGGATGAAGAGTAGAGCCCTTGTATCTCTTTGCTTGTACTCCTTTTGTTTAATTTGCTGCTGTCCAAGTTGACAGATCTTCTGGCTGTTCATAGCCTTTCAATTAAATCCCATAAATCTTGTGAGATGAAAGAGTGTCTTTATTTGTGTGCTCCAAAAATCATAGCTCTCACTGGTAAAGATGGGAACATTGTTTTGGGCATAATTGAAGGTGGATGTACTTGTACTTGCTGCCATAATTTATGGTTTGTGTATATGTATGATTTAGAATTTTAGGACGAAAGGGGTTGGCTGCCTAGCTCTGATACCAAAATTGGTGGGTGCAAGGTTTTAATCATGTGGCTAGTGGAGAGAATTTAGTATTTTGGTTAGTATAGAGATAAGGGGCACGGCAAGCAATAGAGGATTGCTCTTGAATTTATTTAATTTCATTGCAATTCTAGTCATTGTTCTTAAGTTACATTGCATGGCTTATATAGAGGCTTCCGTTTGGATTGAGAAGAAGGGAGGGGAAGTAGAGTAAAGTAGAGTAGATTTGGCCCAAAATTAGTCTATTTTCAGCCAACTCTACTCTACTTCCCTCTACTCTCCTTCCTTCCCCCCTCAATCCAAACAAGCCTTTAGGTCAGTTACAACATTACATTTGTAAATGAGATGCTCTTGGACTCAAGGATTTGACACCCGGCTTTGTGAGTTGTCAACTTGCATGCTTCTTCAACATTATTTTGCTGCCACTTAGGTCTACACTTAACTAGATTGTCGACAACTAGTTTTTCAATTCTTTTCGATAGATTCAAGTAAAACTCATCCTTTATTTCTAGGCCCAATCCAATATATCAGATATGAGAAGTTCATCGCAAGGATCGGCTTCTGAGTCCTTTATTCAGTGTCTTTTAAACCATTCCCAGCCCTCTCATCCAATCTCTGCAGCGATCTATACTCCGAACAATGATTCCTACTTTTCTATTTTGCAAGCTTACATTCGAAACCTTCGATTCAACACGACCACAACCCAGAAACCTTTTCTCATTTTCACTGCTTTGCACGAGTCTCATATTCAAGCAGCCATTGCTTGTGCTCAAAAGCAAGACCTCCAAATGAAAATCTGAAGTGGAGGCCATGACTATGAGGGTGTATCTTATGTGTCAGAAGGCCCATTCTTTGTCCTTGACATGTTCAGTCTCCGATCCATTCACATTGATATGGGAAGCGAGACCGCTTGGGTTCAAGCAGGAGCAACTCTTGGTGAACTTTACCATAGAATCTATGAGAAAAGCAAAACTCATGGTTTCCCAGCTGGGGTTTGTCCCTCTGTTGGTGTTGGAGGCCACCTTAGTGGAGGTGGCTATGGTAACATGATGAGGAAGTATGGCCTCTCAGTCGATAACGTTATCGATGCACAACTTGTTGATGTCAATGGCACACTTCAGAACTGAGAATCTATGGGAGAAGATTTGTTTTAGGCTATTGGAGGTGGTGGAGGAGCTAGTTTTGGAGTGGTTGTGTCATATAAAATCAAACTTATACGTGTTCCAGAAATTGTAATTGTTTTCAAAGTAACAAAAACGTGGAACAAAATGCCACGGACATAGTGTTTGGGAAAAAAGATTGAAGAATGAAAAATTCTGTAAATGTATTATACAATGTATATATATATATACTACAAATCACACAAGAAAGCTCAACTGTTAAGACTAACTAACTCCGCATTATGCGGATCCATTCTAAACTACCTATCCAACTAATTCCAGTGGTACACGTGTCCATATAAACTTCTGCTAATTAACATAAGTTAAACTACAAGTCGTAGACACAGAGATTAGCCATCTCAGTCGTTTATCAATCCTCGTGTAAATTCTTCTAATGCTCTGCTTCATTGCTCTGCCTCTCTGCCTAAGCTGATCCTTGGAACACCCTTCTCATCAATGCTTGCATCTATCTTCTTCTTCTCATTCTTATCAATACTTTTATCTAAATTTTGACAAAGTGGCAACATGTTGCAGATAATCTGGATGAAAACTTTTTCATTAGGCTTATCTTGGACATAGTAAACGGCACTAATGGAGAGAAGACTGGAAGAGCTACTTTTATTGCTCTTTTCCTTGGTGACTGAGCAACTTCTCTCGATCATGAACAAGAGCTTTCCTGAATTGGGTTTAAAAAAATCAGATTGCAATGAAGCGAGCTGGGTTCAATCTGTGCTTTTTTGGACAAACTTTGATCTTGGCACACCAAACGAAATTTTGCTTAGTCGAGCACCTCAAACACTGTCTTACTTGAAGAGGAAATCGGACCATTTGAAGGAGCCCATTCCAAAGTATGGTTTGGAGTTGATTTGGAAGAAATTGATTGAGCTAGAGTACGTGACACTGGCATTCAATCCTTACGGTGGAAGAATGAGTGAGATTCCAGCTGAGGCAACTCCTTTCCCACATCGAGCAGGGAACCTGGCAAAGATTCAGTATTTAGCAAATTGGAATGAGGGTGGAAAAGAGGTGATAGATTACTATATAAATTTGACAAGAAAGCTTTACAGTTTCATGACTCCATTTGTGTCCAAGAATCCAAGGGATGCATATTTCAACTGTGAGGATCTTGACTTGGGTACTAATAACCATAATGGTAAGGCAAGTTGCCAAGAAGGAAGAGCTTATGGGATCAAGTATTTCAATGGTAATTTCGACAGGCTGGTTAAAATTAAGACCAAGGTTGATCCTGGTAACTTCTTTAGGAATGAACAGAGCATCCCTACTCTCCCATACTAGAGGAAGTGGAATGTTGTCTGCAATTTGATTGCTTCTTTGATGTGCTTAGCTACTTAATTTTTAGGGGGAAAAAACCTTCAAAAGGGAAATAATTTAGTTCTTTATTGAAGAATAAAGCGTTGTTATTTGTTGACGTGGATTTAAAATTTTGATAATCAATTATGTTATGATAAAAAAATAAAAAAATAATAAAATCAAACAATGTTATGGGTTTGTTTGGGGATTGATTGTAAGATAGTTTTATGCTTATTTTATATACAGTTTGTGGGCCTTATATTACCTTTTTATTTCAGTTTTATTTCAAATAATTAAACTCTTACCTTTTTGAAAATAAGCTAATTTTTAGCATTTTGCCAAACATTATTCAAATTAGTTTGTAATCTCATGTATATGCAAGAGTACATTTTAAAATACATAATTAAATACATTTTATAATTCCTACATAAGCTAAATATGGTCATTATTATATTTTTTTTAACTCTTAAAAAGGCCTTATAAGAATACTCTTTAGTAGAAAATGCAAATTGTTAATGCTTGTGTATTTTATTTTTGAAAACAATATATTATTTTACTTCTTAACTTAATTTTTGTTATTGTGATGCAATAAATTTATATCATTTGAGCATTTTTTTTTAAATAAGATATGAACAATAAACTTCTTGAACATAATATAATTTATTGTTGAAATTTATATTTGAACTAATAATAAGTTTTTGTAAAGAAATCTAGGTTTTAAATAGATTGGAAGTAATTGCAAATGAGACCTAAATAGAATGAGCTAAAAGTAGTTTTAGATAGATTTAAAATAGGTTAAAATTTAGTATTATACATTCAAAATTTTACAAATGAAATAGAATGACACTTAGCACAAATTGAAACCCATTTTAAATATAAGGACACTTGGCATCAAATTACTGGTTGACTATACCGCTGGTATTTCAAATTTGATGTCATGCAGAATGGACCAAATCTCATTTTACTCCTAGGGCTTTGACTGATTGTATTGTCAACAATTTGATTGAGAGCTTTAACTCCATGATTTTAAAGGCTAGAGATATGCCAATCTTATCAATGCTGGAATGGATTAGGGTTAGGCTTATGAGTATACTTTACATAAAGAGGACTGACATAGAAAAGTATCAAGGCAAATTGTGTCCAAACATACAAGATAGGCTGGAGAAGTTGAAAGTAAAGTGTAAGGGCTTTTGTGCAATGCCATCTAGGAGGTTTATGTATGAAGTTGACAATGAGAAGGAGAGGCATGTGGTAGACTTGGTAAGGAAGATATGTAGTTGTATAGTGTGAGACTTGATAGGAATCCCCTACAAGCATGAAGTTGCAGCTATTTTTATGAATCATGAGAAACCAAAGAATTACACCCATTCATGCTACTACAAAGATGCTTATGTAAAGACATACAAGACACCCTTACCTCCTATGCCCAGCCAGTCTAAGTGGATTCCAAGTGGCCTACTTGCTCCTGTTGCATTTAATGTCTATAAGCCACCACGCAGGCCACTCATAAAAAGGAAGAGGGATGCTAATGAGCCAAGGAACCCTTACAGAGTTTCTGGAGAGAACAAGCCCATCAAGTGTGGGGGATATCAAAGGGAAGGGCACAATGCAAGAGGATGTAAGGCTAATGTCACTGGTGAGACTCCATGAGAGAGGAGGAAGAGACTGCAAAAAGCTAAATCAGTAAGTATTTTGTAGGTGTTCATTTAATTGTTATTAGCAATACATCAATAACTGCTTGAACATGCTGAAAATTAATTGTAGGCAAAGGGAAAGGCTTCTACATGCAGACATAGATCCTAGGCCCCATCTTCATCTCAGCCCACACAAACTCAGCCTTATAACATGGCATTCTCCAACCAAACTTTAGGGTCACAACCACCAAGTTAGACTTTAGGTTCACAGCCACTAGCTCAATAGTACTCTTCAGACTTCAGGTACATAGTTAGAGGAGGTCCATGGTTCTCTTCAAGCCAGCCAGCTATACACACCCCTGCTTAAACATGGGACACTAAAGCACCCTCATCACAGGTACTATAGTTTTATGTTTGATGTTTATTCATAAATCAATGAAATGAGTAGCTAACATCTCAATTCTTATTTTTGTAGCCTACAAGACCACCTGCTATTGGAGGAACTACTTTCAAAGGAAGAAGTAATGCAGCAAGGACACAAAAATGTAATACAAGAGGTGGAAAGGGTAGCTATGGGAGGAAAGGCAGCCATAAGGGTAAGGGCAATCAGTGAAGTAAGGGCAAGGCAGCCATACGGTTGTATATGTTAGTTTAATATTTTGTAAATAGGGGCAGGGCAATGTGTTAGTTTATATACTGTTGGGGTTATTATTTTAAATGTTAGTTTATATGTTGTCATCAAAACATTGTCGGGGTTTGTGTTATTTTTGTAAGTATTGTACCAAATGTCAAAACAATGGTGATGGCAAGTGTAACTATTTTGTGGTTGTTGTACCAAATGCCTTATTTTGACTTGTGGTTGATTAAAGACAATGTTTAATGCCACTTTAAGTGTGTAGACAAATTCTCAACTTAATGGTATGCGTTTTATATGATTATTTTAAGTAGTTGTTGTCATGTGGTTGATTATTACAGTTGAATATAGCAGGTTTATGTGTGTATGTGTTGAATACAGCAGGTTTATTATTTTGAGTAGTTGTTGTCACGTGGTTGATTATTGCAGTTGAATATAGCAGGTTTATGTGTGTATATGTTCAATACAACAGGTTTATTATTTTGACTCTATGGCATTGCATTTGTCTTATTTTGCAAGTTGACAGATGGTTGTCATGCACTTTCAACAAAAACACCAGACATAATTCACTTTAAACAATGCATTTTCAACACAATTCACTTTACACAATGCACTTTCAACATAAACACCAGACATAATTCACTTTAAATAATTCACAGCATCCAACAAAACACAAGACACAAGTTACCAATTCACTTTAAAGTGCTATTACAAAACAAAGTGCTACTACAAAACAAAACAAAAACAAAAACAAAAAAACCTGGACTTTCTCATCATTCCAAGTGCTATTACAAAACAAAGTGGCTTCAAGCCAACATTGGCCAAATAAGAAACTACTTATACATTGCAACCCACCAAGCAAACTCAATCTCATCATTTCAACATTCTCACTTGAGCAAAAAAAAAAAAAAAAACAACAACATAACCAAAACAAAAAGAAAAAAGCCATGAAAAAATTAGTGCAATTCTGGACTTTCTCTCTTACTATAAAGCTCTCGTTAGTCGCTGCTATCTCCTTAGCTTTAACAGACTCAGCTCGAAACTTCTTTTCCCTCTCAGTAGCTTTCATTGCCCTTTCTTGAGCAATTTCTGCCATTTTAATAGCTTCTATTGCTGTTTAGGTAGCCATTCTTTCCCTTTCATTTACAAGTTGTAGCTCACTCTGCAATATAGATAGTTTTTGTTGCACCAAAAGGGCAACTTCATTCCCACGTATACACGTGGAATTATCAATCCAATGAAAGAAAGCGCACTTAGGACCAACCTGTTCATAATTTAATTCAACATATCACTTTCTAAACTCACTTCAGTCAACTCGATTAACTAAAAACTAAACTTACCTTAGATCAGCTACAACCCAGAAACCTTCTCCCAAAATTATCCTCTATCAGATTTGTTCTCAACACATAAGTCTCATATGCACACATATGCCCACTTAAACCTGAGTAATTTCCACTCAAAAAAGACATTGTTTATCAACTTCTGCCCAAATTTCCTATGAATCAAAACTACACATCAATGGACTTATGCCTAATAAACCAATCTTTCAAAAGGTGAAAACCCAACCCAAATAAAGCGGAAATTTAGAGGC
Source organism: Quercus glauca (assembly GCA_023736055.1). NCBI lineage: Eukaryota > Viridiplantae > Streptophyta > Magnoliopsida > Fagales > Fagaceae > Quercus > Quercus glauca. Next base: position 46,830,868 of record CM043324.1, read on the forward strand.
CGTTTGGTCACCCATTTTAAAACATAGTGTTCAGTGTTTAAACACTGAACACTAGTGTTCAAAAACAAAAACAAAAAAAATGCGTTTGGTGGACCATTCCTATTCAAGGTTGTTTGGAAAACATTGTTCAAAAACCCATGTTTAAAATTATGGTTTTGAAATCACCTCTGGCCTGTTTTTAAACAACAAACACTAGTGTTCAATGGCACTTCGGTAATTATTTTGAACACTATTATGGGCCCACCTAGTCAGCTTTTTTTCAAGTATTGTCTCCTCTCTTCCTCTCATCTCTTCACGCCGAATCCATCTGCACCTGGTACTAAGATCTCATCTCACCCACACAGTCAGAGCAACCCAGCAGCATTACTCCCACCCACCTCCATAACTCCCCTCACCGACCCAGCGCCATTAAACCCATCGACATTAAATCTTCACCGACCCATCAAATATTGTTTCAACAGCAAAAAAGAACAGAAAAAATGGGTTTTCCCGATTGGTGAGGAAAAAAAAAACAAAAAACAAAAAACAAAACAAAAAAGTGAGAAATCTGTGAGTGAAGAAGGAACGGTTCAGTATTTAGACAAAAACCCATTGACAAGCAAGGTGAAAGTGAGATTCGAACCTGGATCTTGGAGTGATGGGTTGGCGGCGACAGAAGCTTAATTTGTTGCTAGGTCTTGGAGTGTTGATAGTGGAGATGAGATCCGAGGAACGTGAAGCCCAGTCGTGGATCTTCTTTGGTGTTGATGGAGATGAGGACTGTGCGTGGGTTTGGTTTTCTGCTCTCAGGGAAGAGAAGGGATAAATAAGGAAAGAGAGGAGCAACGAGAATATGACGTTCTCTCTCCTGATTTAAAAAATATTTATTTCATACTTTGATCAGCTTTTTTTACAATCCAACACACACATACCAAACACATATTTATATTTTTTGAACACTAAAACATGTTATTTAAACCATGATACCAAACACATTTTTTTTGTTTTATAAACACTAAAAACACGTTTTTTAACAACACTTTTTAAACCACAGTTTTCACATCTTTTTAAACAACAATTTTTGAACTCTATGACCAAACGGGCCCTTAGTGCCTGGTTTGCTGTATCTTCAAATCAAAAATGCCTCAAGACAACCCAAAGTCAGAATGTTTGGGATGATGAAAATTTTATGAGACAACAACAGAAAAAATCAAAAACCCAGCTCAATACAAAGATTTTTCGTGATTCTAGGGCTCATGAGGAAAATCTTTAAGGGAAAGTGGTTTTGATCCTTCTTATGTTGTGATTTCTATTAAAAAGGTGTTTTTCTAACGTCTGAGGGTGAGGTGGGTAATGAGGAGCAAATGAAATGAAGCTCGGGTGGCAAAGTGTTAAGTTTTAAATTACGGGTAGGCAAAGTGCAAATGAGCCAAAGCACAGAGGGGTTTACTATAATTTTCCCAAATTACAGACAAGCCATATCTATAACGTTTAAAGCATGCTCTTCTAGCCTTCTAGGAGTCTGTCTGTGAGTCTATTGGGTAAATATTGCCAAAATTTCAGTTTATAGGTTTTAATATTTTATGTGCTTTTCACCAATAAATAAATAAATAAAGTGTCATGCTAACAAGTGCCCTTAAGGTAATGGTTAACAATCTATTTTAATAAAGTTTTAACACCACTTTTATGGGAAATGAAAAAAACTGTCAAAACATTAATTGTTTTTTTTTTTCTTTTCCCATAAAAGTTTTCTTTAAATGGATTATTAACCATTGTCCTAAGGGTATCCTTTAGCATTTTTCATAAAATATATATATATATATATATATAATGTGCACTATGCCAAGTTTTTTAATTAGGACAAAACTTATATACAGTACCTTAGGTGCTGTTTTTTGGGTTTCTCTATTAAGATTCTGCTATGTGGCTACTTAACTTAAAAAATACGCTTCCATCCATGAGAAAAAAGCCTCATGACAGAATCTTAGAAGAGAAACCTAAAGAACAGCACCTAAGTATTGTACCTAAGTCTTACTCTTTTAATTAAAGGAGGAGATTGTTGATGCCCATTTTTGACAAAAGGGCTCAATGGCAGAAGAAGCCCAACAATATGAAATAGATGGAGAAAGAAAATAGTAAAATAAGGACCATTGGGCCAGAATGGCAAAAATAATGGTCAACAGGCTCACAAAAAATAATAAGTGGCTAGGCAAAAAGCAAATGGGTCGAGGAAGCCCAAGGAATGAAGTGGTAAGCTCATAGGAATTGTAAGAGATGGAGAGAAAGAAAAAATGGGCTGGGGAAGCCTAAGAGATGAATTAGTAAATTCATAAGGATCGGCACAAAGGCTAATAAGCTCGAAAGGTAAGGATGTGGTTATTGGGCCGGGGAATCCCAAAGGATTTAGCAAAAACCCATGGAAGTGAAAGAGGTAAGAAAGAATGAAATGGACCGAGAATGCCCAAGGAATGAAATGGGCCGAGGAAGCCCAAGGAATAAAATGGGCTGAGGAAGCCCGAAGGATGGAATGGGTTGGCTTAGCAGGAATGCTGGGTAGTGTAGTCCAAAAGAAGGTGTAGACACTTGATTGTGCACCCATTATTTAATCAAGGAGAATCACTCGAATGACCATCCATGTACCCCAAAAATCATAATTGCATCACATTCATCAATTTGTTCTTGCATTACATGCATCATTTTGTCTTTGCATTACATGTATCAATTCATTCATTACATATCATAAAAATAATCTTGAGATTCTAACGGTCGCAACGGTGTTTTCGGTTTTCAAATCAGACCATCGGATCGAAAGATATTGCATGATCAAGTTTACACGATCAACATGCATTGTGTCTAGGAAAAGTCGACCACACGATTTATTTAAATTAATTATGATTGGTCAAACAATTAAAATTAATTAGATAATTTTGTGATTGGTTGATAATTGGTGTTTAAAGTAGGATTGCATGCATAGGAATAAAAGGGATGATTGGATAACAATAAAATTATGGATAATCTGAACTTTATCAAGATTTGTTTTAAGGGATTTATTGTTCAAGATAATTGTTCTTAAAAAGCCTGAATTATCTAGAAAAGAGACAAAAAAAAAAAATCATAAATGGAGGATGAAAACATGTCTAGGTACAAGGATCGGCCAAAAAACCCTAGAAGAGGAGTCCAAATGGCACCCTAACACGAAAGTGCGTTCGGCCTCCAAGAGCCAATTCGGCACATTTGGAGTGCCGAATGGCACTCTAAAAGTGCCGAATTGCCATGATGTGGGCTTTGGCCCAACGGCCTTTGGGTGACGATTATGCATACCTTTTTTGATCTTTTCGCAAAAGGATGAGTCCGGATTCACATCGTAATCATTCGTGCCTATTTTTTAGAGTTTTTTGGCCTCTATAAATAGAGTCTGGGACTCATAATTCAATACCTTTTTTTTACGCTTTGAGAAGCATACGTTTTATGCTCTCAAATTACTGATACTTTCTGATCCCCTCTCTGAGTTTTGCTGCATGATGATGCCAAAATTGTCAGTTGGGTCACTCGTTCAATCTAGAGCATTAGACAATCTTGTAGGACCTGCAAGATAGAAGAGATATAGATCGAAAAGACCACCAGGTTGTGCCCGGTGGGGGAGCCTCCGATGCTTAAGTTAGTATCAACCCATATATTTCGTATATAGATAGTGTTTTGTAGTCTTTTGTAGTAGTTTTTTGTCGTACCTTAACAAATGGACAGATTGTCCCTTTTATAGGTGACTTAGATAGCTGTTGGACATAAATGAGGGTGATTATCATTGTAACGTTCTTTGTCTTGATAAGAGGGTTTAAGGTCTTTGATGATCGTTATTGAATATGTTGGGCGATTACTCATCTATCTATGATGGCCTACTAATGACGCAATGACCGTGCATTAAGATAGATAACCTTAATAGTTTTTATGGACTCATCAGTTGCCCTCCATTCCCAAGTCTGATTTTGCTTTATGCTAGTTAGGCTTTGGGAATATTCTTGACTTGTTTAGATTCAAACTTCTTTATCTTCAACTACTTTCTTATTCAAGAATGGTAGTATTTTTGCGACAACTTCTTAGTATCTGCCTTTTGAAAGTCTTTTTGGACGTTCGAGGGATCATAGCTTGATCTTGAAAGTGAGCTAATTTCTTTGGACAATCATTTTTTATTTCTGTTGAAGAGTAAGGTAATTTCTTTGGACAACTATTTTTTATCACTGCTGAGGAGCGAGATGATTTCTTTGGACGACCATTTTTTATCACTGCTGAAGAGCGAGGTGATTTCTTTGGACGACCATTTTTGATTACTTTGATGCTTCTTCTTTCATTCATTTTCTGGTTGTCTGATGGCTTGCATAATTTAGCATAATTTATCACGTCTCAACTTTACACTTTAGTCTAATTTTATTTATTTTTGTTGCTCTTTTTGGCCTTAGAAGTTGGCAAGAAAAGCGGGTCCTTCTGGGTTTTGATGGAGGCGCAAAAAGAAAGAAAAAGGGGAGGCACGCACAAACAAAGAGCAAATTGTTTTGGGCTGAAAAAAAAGCAACGTTTTTGGGCTGAAGAGAGCAAGGTTTTGGGCTGAAAAAGGGCAACACGTCTAAAAGTAAAAAGGGCAACACGTCTGAAAAAGAAAGGAGGTGCTGAATTGAAAGAAAAAAAAGAAGCGCTGAATTGAACTGAAAAGAAAGGGAGGCTGAATGAAAAAAAGAAGAAGAAAACTTGGCGTTGAAACAAAAGGAAGGAGGCACTGAAACTGAAAGAGAAAAAGGCTGAACCAAGGAACGCTGAAGCAGATTTTTTTGCGTTTATTTACCCTTCAAATCTTCTCAGAAAAATTATTGTGAATTCGTTTATGTTGAATTTAATTTTTAGCATGAACTAAATTTTCTTTATTCTAAGAAAACGATGTAATCTAGTTCCAAACTATACTTGCTTTTCTATGTTAATTTGAATTAATTCTCTTCATGTTTGTCTGATTTATTCTGAGCTTATTGCTTCTAATTAACCGGCCATTAATTAGATGATTTTGATCTTGTAATTTGCTATCGAAAGAGGGAATTATAAGATAGATCTTGAATATTTCAGCATAGGTAAATATAGAGATCAAAAGACTTGTATGAACCTATGTAGTATTAAAATCGTTGGTCTTAATGCTTTCTTGCTTTATTAAATTGCATACTCTTGTGTAAAATGATGAACAAGAATGTTTCCAATTGACTGTCGAAAGAGGCTTTTGGATGAGTGTGGAGATTACTAACAAATAGAGAGAATTAAATTCAATTAGCTAGATGAGTAAAACATAGTGAGGAATTAGGTGAAATCGATTTCCTAGAAGTTTTCTTCCCATTAATTTGATCTTCGAACAACATCTTTCTTTTCCTTTGCGCATTTTCTTTAAATTGATTTTATTTTAAAATCCAATTACAAAAACCTTAGTGACTTCTCTAGATAAAATCGAGATTAGCATAATTTTGGTATTTGTCAAAAGTAAGTTGATAGGCCACAAACTGAATGACCCCTTGTGATTTTAAACTAATTAATTAATTAAGTCAAGTTATTAATTAATCAATTTAACATGCAAATACGTGGCAGCACAAACAAATCACCGAATAACAAAATATGCAGCGGAAAATAAAAGACACGGTGATTTGTTCACGAATGGGGAAAAACCCTAACGGCAAAAACCCCACCGGGTGATTTTCAGGTCACCACTCCCGAAACTCCACTATTATCAAATCAAGCGGTTACAAATAAGGAATCCCAAGTACCTTACCAACCTACAGTTGAACCCTTACCCCAATACCCAATTGGACTTGATCTGTAGCGACAGTTCCCCCTTTTGATGCACGGCTCCCAAGTACGTGACTAACCAGATGCGCGGATCCCAGTACGCGACTTCAATCACCAACTTTAGAAAGAGAGGTTGGCTGCAGAGTTCTTCAGATCATCCTATGCATGAAGATCAGGAAGATGCTTGGTCACAAAACCCTAAGGTGCACAATACACAGCAACTTCTTGAAGAAGGATGAACTAGGTTAAGAACTTCGTCTCAGAGCACAATTTGCTTGAACAAGGATTGCTCAATGCTTATGCAACTTGTGTCCTAGTTGACGGCTCTTAAAACACTCCTTAAATATGTTTAGGGTTAGAAGAAAAGAAGGCCCAAAAACACATTTACGGATCCCAATAAAATCAGATCAGAATTCTGATTTTCGTAATTCTCGACAGCTAGCAGGTGTCGAGGTAGGTGTCGAGCAGGTGTCGAGCATTAAAAATTCTGCACTTCAACTTTCTTTTTCTTGGACAGACTTGATGACTTCAACACTTGACTTTGAAACATAGTTTCTTGAAGTATTAAAAACACCTAGAACTACCCAATTACAAGTAGAGTGCGTTTTGTCAAAGGATTAGCCAATTTACATAAATTATGACATATGTTCCTAACATGTAAACACATATGTCCTAACAATCTCCCCCTTTGGCAATCCGTGACAAAACCACAACCAACAAATGAACATATGAGAGAAGTCATAAATCACTCAACTCATATTCACTTGTTACATACAATAAAATCTATCCTAACACAAACTCTTGAAGAACTTTGCAAAAAGAGAGTTTATGGCAAGTAGACTTTGACAACCTGTATTTCTGAAACACTTATAAACAAAACTCATCAAGGCATCTTGTGTGAAACAGAAATAATTAGATTGCATACAATTATAAAGAACATGTGTATAAAAAGAGAAAAGAAACAACACATGAAGAGATAGGTGAATAAGAAACATACATCCACATATATAGAAGATAAGTACAATGTATGTAAACTGATATACAAGACCAATGTATCTAAAAGAAGGAAAAGAAAAAGATACATCTAAAGCCTCACTACATCCCTCAAAAAGTATAAACACTCCCCCTATCAAAATGTCCTATACTAACTCTCCCCCTAAGATGACTACTCTCATAAACCAAAACTACTCCCCCTTTTTGTCACGGGTGACAAAGGGTAGAGTGTCATGTAGACATCTCATCAGTAGAGCTAGCATCTCCATCATCATCTGAAGCATCATCGTCATCACTATCATCATCATCACCATCCTCAGCATCAGACTCTGAAGCAACTGGAGGAGGTGGTGGAGAAGCCTCAGATGCAAAACCACCCATGGTCGCCTGCCGTCGTGCAATACGACCAACACGAACGTTCACCTGATACAACTCAGTAGAGAGTGTATCAAGGCGAGCATCCATGCGCTGCAGCTGCGCCATAATATCTCCAAGGGATACATCGCTGGAGGAAGGAAGAGAAGTCGATGTAGATGGAGCAGATCTGGATGGAGCCGAACGGGAGGGCGGAGTGAAATCCGGCTGTCTCGCCCTGAACTGTGCCTGACTACGTTTTACGGTAGCGGCATCTATGGCAGAGATGTGTGTGAAGTGGTCGGAGACAGGGAAAGGGATGGAAAAATGGCGTAGTATCCTCGTGATAGCAGAAGGAAAGATGAGCTTATCACGGGACGCCGCATCTAGATGAACATCTATGATAGATAGAATGAAGTGAGAAGGAAAATCTATCGTGAGATGCTCAAGAAGAGAAAGCAAGAAACGAGCACGAGGCTCTGTGATAGAGTTATAATGGGAGAGAGGATGAAGTACACAAGTCATCACCATGTTAAGGAATCTAGGACCTTTAGCAAAAGGTCTACATGATGTGTACATGTGCTCACCCCACTCTGAAGGGCGCTCACAGAAAGCAGAAATGAGCTCATCCCTGGACACAGTCCTCAGTCGCTCACAAGTAGGATAGTCAGGAAACTCTATCCTAGGAACATGAAGCACATCCGCAACCAGCTGCGGTGTGACAGCAATGCGCGTACCTCGAACGCGAGTGAAAAAGAGAGGTACTGAACGATCAATCCCGTGCATGTTGGAGTAAAACTCCTGAATCAGCACGAGAGGACAAGTGACCGGGACGTCACACAGTGACTCCCATCCCCTACTGTGAATGACAGAGGGAAGGTCAGTGTCGGCGAAGTCCGCCAGAACAACGTGGCGTTCCGAATGAACACCTCGTTTAGAGAAGTTCTCAGTAAATGCCTTGTAGGCATCTCCATCACGGAACCGAAGATTATGAGGAGCATGATCAGAAGATGAAGAAGCTCCAGAACGCAGAGGGTTCCGAGCCGGAGTAGATTTACGTTTAGGTGCCATAGATGCAACTAACGTAAAAGAAAAGAAAAAGATAGAGAGGGAGACAATCAGAAAAGTCCCAAACAGTTCAAGTATGACAATAGATTGAACAAAAAATGGACGTATGCATGGGAATGCATGATCATGTGACATGCTAAACAATAAAAACATCATGGGCTCAGCCCAATCCAATCCTAGCAGCACACATTCAAGAATCACACAACTAAATGCATGAAAATATCATTCTAATGCACATGGAATGCAATGCATGATATTCTAAACACTTTTTAATGAAAAACCAACCCAAAATTTCACCAAAAACGCAATGATTTTGAAAAACCCAAAGTTTTCAAAGAAAAAACCCAAAACCTAAGTTTTAAAACATGGAATGCATGAAAAACAAAGGAAAACAAGATCATACCACTTGATTTGAAGCAAGAAAGGATGAAAATCAAGTTGGATGAAGATTGGATTGAGGAAAACTGCTCAGGAACACCAACCGCCTCGGACAGATCGAAGAGAGATCGAGAAAATGGAAGAAAAATCGCGACAGAGGCTTAAATAGGATCTCCAGTAAATCTCGACAGCAGAGGTGTCGAGAGGTGTCGAGGTGCTGTCGAGGAAGGTGTCGAGAAGTTTTGCCTTCGACAGCTGAGGTATCGAGGAGGTATCGAGGTACCAAACAGCTCAACCATCATCAGAAGCTCGATCGATCGAAGAGGTGTCGAGAAGGTATCGACCAGACAGAGAGTTCTCGATCGATCCACCAGGTGTCGAGGAAGTGTCGAGATTGCGATAAGAAAAAGTTTTAGAGGCTCGACAGCTGACCAGGTATCGAGGAGGTATCGAGAAGGTGTCGAGCCAGCTTTGAAATGCAGTTTTTCGAGATTTGAAAAACACAGACATGAAAGCAATCAAGACATGCACCTCAACCATGATCCAATCAACATATAATTATCTCAAAAATCATCTCTCAATGAAAATTTAAGCACATGGATCTCCCAAAAACACACACACACACTAAACAAGTCTAACAAATTTTATATTTCAAAAATAAGTCATGACAGTTTAGTGAGCATACAAAAGCACATGTAAAACCTTTGTGATGGCCAAATCACATTGTACCTGCACATGTATCAAAAGTAGCAAAGAATATTGCGTGTTGTGTGTGAAAAACATCGCAAGATTGCATAAGTGTATACATGTTATGACGATCTGAGATATGAGAAAATAACTTTAACTCACACACAATCATAACTGTTTGATGGGGACTATCACCTTTGAGGTACATCCTATAACTCCCACATCTCCTAGAATACACGCTTGCAACCATTTTTAAAAGCATTTTTAATCTTTTTGCTTTTTATTTCTTTGCATATTTTCTTTTTAAGCATATCATACATGGGCTTATGAGAAAGAAAAGAAATACCCATTGATATTTGACACTTCAATTTTGCTATGCCTAAGCACACAAATGTCATTGACATCACACTTTTGCTATGCCGAAGCATACAGATGTCATTAATGATTGGCGGGTAACAGTGGTGAGATGGTTATTTATGCCTTTCTCTTAGGATTTTCTAGTCCTACCCGTCAAAAAGAGTGATATGAGTGTTAAGTCAAAGAAATAACCTAATCTTACTCATTACAAACACAAGCCACAAAGCTCACTTGCTTAGTTGTGCATAAAGATGCTCATCTAAGCTACAAGAGATACAAAGTTTAGAAAACTTTGTTTCATTGGCCATCTAAGGTACACAAGTACCAAAGTACACAAAACACACACTGTTTTTGTATTTTTCAATTTTTTTAATTTTTTTTTTTATTTTTATCAAAAACAAAATAAACAAAACTGAAAGTAAACACACAAAAACATGTTAACAAGGCAAAACAATGCATAAAACTAGACTGACTCAAATAAAAATGCAAAACACACATGCAATGCAAAGATAGAGAGAAACAAGAGGGGAGAAGAAAGTGATGAAATCACTTAGAGTCCTTTTTCTTCCACTCCTTGGAAGAGCCTTTCCTTTGTTTGAAACCTTGAACCGGCGGTGAGGGGGAAGAATTGAAACCGTTCAAGTTCGAAAGGAACATGATGGCTTTCAGAAGATCTCCAAGAGGAGCAAGAGAGGATTGAAGCGAATTTTGGCTTCCAGATGCTGTCATACTATTGCTCTGTTGGGTGGCTAGCCACTTGTAGCAATTAGGTCGAGTATGACCAGCAGCTCCACAATGATAACAGAGATGCTGCTTCTTTTGTTTAGGCTTCTGAGAGTTAGCCTTCTTATCCTTAGGGAGTTTAGCATCTTTCTTTTCTAACTTAGGGGGTGCTCCTAAGATTGATTTG
>CM043324.1:48051404-48471404 GCA_023736055.1 Quercus glauca
TGGTACTTGCTATTGGGACCACCTCCTTGGGAAACTCCATTGCGGGACCACCCAAACAACGCTTGTTTATCAGCTTAACAAAACAGGCTTACCAACGCAAAACTATGGTTTGCCAACGAGTATCTGAGGCTGACCAACGCTAACAAGGGGCCAAAGTGGCTATACTAGTGATAAATCTGTTCCTAGCAATGTGGATTGTCCATGTATCCTAGCTAGTTGATATGTGACTAATGATTTCTATATGTTGTTGATGAAATTTCTGTAGATATTAGCACAAATATGCAGGTTGTCTTGTCACCATTTTTTCTGGAAAGACTAGGACGGTAGATGTAATATGTTAAGAATATAAAGTGAGAGAGAAAGACTGAATAGTCTGTATATTCTATGTAAATAATAATGTATAATAGAGAGTCTTATATAGGCTAGGTATGTGTGTAGTACAAGTAATATGGGTAAACTACAAGTAATATGAGTAAACTACAAGTACAGTATACTGGGCTAAGCCTAATGGGCTAATCTAGTCTAAGCTATACACTAACATCCCCCCTCAAACTCAAGGTGGCAAAGAGGAAGCCAACTGGAGTTTGGATATAAGATCTTGAAAACGACCAGGCGGGTGATGAAGAACAACTTGAGATTGCCTTTCTTGAGATACTGGCGAGTGATATGGTAGTCGATCTCAATGTGCTTGGTGCGTTCATGGAAGACATCATTATGAGTAATGTAGATAACACTACAATTGTCACAATAAAGAGGAGTGATAGTGGGCTATGGAGCATCTATGTCAGCCAAGAGCTAGCGAAGCCAGACAAGCTCGCAAGTGGTGTCGGCAAGGGCACGATACTTAGCCTCAGTACTAGAATGAGAAACCACATCCTGCTTCTTGCAACACCACGAGACAAGAGAAGTACCCAACAAGAAATAGAAACCTGTGATAGAACATCGATCAGTCAGATCACATGCTTAGTCTGCATCTGAATAAGCATGAAGCTCGAGAGAAGACCGAGAGAAGTAGTGGAGACCATGATAAAGTGTGCCCTTGACATATCGGAGAATTTGAAGAACGGCAGCATAGTGGACAGAACGAGGGGCATCCATGAACTTACTAACCATACCCACGGCATGTGAAATATCTGGATGAGTAACAGTAAGATAGATCAGATTACCAACCAATTGACGATAGCAAGTAGCATCAGAGATAGGTTCACCATCTAAGGGTGTGAGCTTTGCATTGTAATCCAAGGGAGTGGAAACAATCTTGTTGTCGATGATACCGGCTTTGGAGAGAAGATTAGAAGCATATTTAGCTTGGGAAAGATAGTATCCATCAGAGGATGGGGTAACCTTAAGCCCAAGAAAATAGCTGAGAGTGCCCAAGTCTTTCATTTCAAAATGCTGACTAAGGAAGTGCTAAAGAAAGCAGATACTTGTAGAATTATCTCCAGTAATAATCATATCATCAACATAAAAAAGAATAAGAGTGATACTAGTAAAGGATCTTTGGACAAAGAGAGCAGTGTCATGAGGACTCGAAGTGAAAACCCTACTAAGTAACAACTGAGCTAAACTTTTCAAACCAAGCTTGAGGAGCCTGCTTGAGGCCATAAAGAGCACGGCAAAGGTAACAAACTTGACTGCCTAAGTGTGGATAGCTAGGAGGTGGTTGCATGTACATTTCTTCTTGGAGGTCTCCATTGAGGAAAGCATTCTTCACATCCATTTGATAAAGAGGCCAATGGCGAACAGCAGCCATAGCAATGAGACATCTGACAGATGTAAGGCGAGCAACATGAGCAAATGTTTCCTCATAGTCAATGCCATACTCCTGAGTAAAGCCCTTGGCAACGAGGTGAGCCTTGTATCGTTCAACAGATCCATCAGCCTTAGTCTTGATCTTGTAAACCCACCTACAACCTACTATAGATTGACCAGGAGGCAAATCAACCATATCCCAAATGTGATTCTTATGAAGGGCATCTAGTTCTTCGTTCATAGCTCGTTGCCAAAGAGGGTCAATATGAGCCTCATGATAGGTGTGAGGTTCATATAGGGTGGCAAAAGCAAAAGGGCAGTGATAATCAGTGAGATAAGGGGGAGGAATGCTTACCCGAGTGGAACGATGAAGTTCAGGACCAACAGGAGACTTAGGAGAGGGTGGTGCCACAGGATCCAAGATAGGCAGGTCATATGCTGAGGACAAAACCGGAGATGAGTTGTCTAGAGAGGCAGCCGATGTTAAAGAATCCTCCACAAGTTCAGGATAGAGAGGGAGAAAAAGATCAATAAAAATGGGAGACTCTGAGGAAGAGGACGCAGGAAACTGTTGAAGACTCGTGAAAGGATGATGTTCCCAAAACTTAACATGACAAGAGACACGAAGGCGACGAGAAATGGGATCATAGCAGTGAAACCCCTTTTGAGATACACTATAACCAAGGAAACAACAAAGACGAGCACGAAGCTGGAACTTTGTTCGTTCATGAGAAAGAAGAGAGACAAAGTAAGCACAACCAAAAACCTGAAGAGAGGAGTAGTCAGGGGTTTGACCCTAGAGAAGCTCGAATGGTGATTTGTTGTGTGTAGTTGGTGAAAGAATATGATTAATGGTGTACACAGCAGTGATTGTGGCCTCACCCCATAAGCGCTCAGGAAAAGAGGTAGAAATGAGAAGGGTGCGGGCAACATCAAGAATGTGACGATGTTTATGTTTTGCACGACCATTTTGTTGAGAGGTGTAAGGACAAGACCATTGAGGAAGGGTACCATGACTGTCTAAAAAGGATAGGAAATATTTATCATTATATTCTTGAGCATTATCTGATCGAAAGACTTTGACGGTGCAATTAAATTGTGTTTCAATCATTTTATGAATTGTTTGGTAAATAGACACAAGTTTAAACCTACGGTGAAGCAGATAAATACAAGTATATCAAGAAAAATCATCCACAAATATGACAAAATATCTAAATCCCCCCTCAGTGGAAATAGGTGCAGGACCCCAAATATAAGAATGTATAAGATTAAAAGGTGCAGAAGAAAAGAAGTCACTATTATTAAAGGGCAATTTTGTTTTTTTGCCAAAATTACAAGAAGTACAATCAAATTTTTGAAACTAAACTGAACCAAAATGACCTTGAGAAGTTAACAACTTAAGACGAGATAAGTATGGATGACCAAGACGAGCATACCATAGATCAGGTGAGGGGGTGGCAGTGGTAGCTGCTGCAAAAACAATTTGTGAAGGAATCTTCAAGTCATGAACCTTAAACATGCGACCAACCTTACGGCCTATCCCAAGCACTTGACCCGTCCAGGGATCTCGCATATCCATACCATGATTAGTAAATAGAAGATCTATGCCTAATTCACAAAGTTGACCAACAGAAAGCAAATTGAGGGATAACTTTGGGATATGAAAAGTGTCACTAAGGGATAAACAAGGAGAATAGATTGTTCTTTTATGACTAACAGGCATAGGAGTTCCATCAGCAGTGTAAATGGTGATGAGGTGTTCTAAGGGTGCCTTATCAGAAAATTGGGATTCATCAGAAGTCATATGGTTACAACATGCAATATCAAAAAACCAAGGTTATTTACCTAAGGTGACAGAAAGGACAGTGGAAGTTCGAGATAAAATGTGTTGAATTACTGCCTTAATATCAACCATAGTAAGTGAGGAAGCCAACGATGGACTTGTAGGAACCGATGGATCTGAAGGACATATAGCAGCTGCCTGAGAAAGAGAAGTTTTATTCTGCTCTTGCATAAACTTCTACAGTTTGCGACAAACTGAAATATCATGGCCTTTGGCATGGCAAAACTAGCAGCGAGTACCTCTGGAAGACTAAGAGGTGGGACGCCTAGAGTGTATTCGTGGAGGAGCAGTGAATGCAGTAATGGGAGGCTGTGGAGATGGTGTAACCAATACATGATCAAATGATGACATGTGATGAATAGGCCGACGGTTCTCCTAAAAAATGAGCTCCTTGACTACAGCATCAATAGAAGGAGTAGGAGGCCGACTAAGCAGAGAAGCCCTAGTAGGATCAAAATCCTCACGTAAACCCATCATGAAGTGCATAAATTTATGGCGATCCCGATATTTGACAAAGAGCTCAATGTCCTTCGAACACACTAGTGGAGGATCTGCAGCAGAGAGTTGTTCCCACATAGTAGAAGTCTGAGAATAAAAATCAGAAATAGACTAACCTATCTCTTAGCGCATTTGATAAAGCTTTGATTCAATGTGGAACTCCAGATTTGAATCATTAGTGCAATTATAGCAATCGGCTAGAAATTTTCAGGCAGCCTTAGCAGTTTTAAGACAAGGAAGAAGATTATGAATGGAGGGAATAGAGGTATTGATAAATCAAGACAAGATCTTACTCTGAATACTCTTCCATTCCTCTAGGCGTTCTTCATAATCATCTGCTGTAACAGTAGTCTTGGAGGCATCTTCAGTAGTTGTGGCTTTGGACGTAGGTTTTGGTACTGGCTTAGGAATTGAACCAATCACATATTTCCATAGTTTACGACCCTTGAGAAAGACAGTCATATTCTGAGACCATGCATGATAGCTATTAAGACCATCCAACATAATGGTGATAGGACGTATGATATCTCATTCATTTTGTTGACCCATAATGAAGAAAATGACCAAAAAGACGGATATAGGGACCTCAAATGAAGAAACTAACCCAAAAACGGAATCTTCGCAAAAAACTGAGCAAGATAGGCCCCTTTGAAAAATTTTGACCTTGGTCAACGGTGGCGGCGGTCAAAGTCAACGGATGCTAATGTCATTAGGGCTGACATGTGCTAACCACCCAAACAACGCCTATCCATTGGCTTAACAAAACGGGTTGGCCAACGCGAAACTATGGTTTGCCAATGAGTATCTGAGCCTGACCAATGCTAACAAGGGGCAAAAGTGGCTGTACTAGTGATAAATCTGTTCCTAGCAATGTGTGATTGGCCATGTATCCTAGCTAGTTGATATGTGACTAGTGATTTCTATATGTTGTTGATGAAATTTCCACAGATATTAGCACAGATATGCAGGTTGTCTTGTCACCATTTGTTCTGGAAAGACTAGGACGGTAGATGTAATAGTTGAGATAGGTTGTCTATAACTACAACCTCCTGGTGTGATAATCATCTCAACTCCAAAAAATATTCTCTCTAGGATTACCATCAAGCTTAGGTTTCAAATACCCTTGAATTTCTTCCTTTCTCCAATTACCTTTACTTTCATTTTGCTAATGGTTTAGGAACAACTATTGACTGTAGTTAATGGTTGCTAGATTGAATGACTTAGATGCATGAGGCTTATTCAAGAATAAATTGATTAGGCTTTTCTTGTACTGATGAGCATGTAGGTTTCAATTAATCATAAATGGGTTTAGGGTCCATGCCACAATTTGCTTGAACATGTCCTGCACCAAAGGCAAATGGTGTTGCCTTGAGGTAAGATGAATCCAATTGGCTCCATGTTGTCATCTTTTGATCTTGATGTTGGTGAAATAGGTACGAAAAGTGCATATGTCGCATTTTATGATACTTGAGAGTAATATGATCGAAAGAAGTATGTCTCATTTTATGAAACATGAGATTAATGATTTTTTGTACCAATGGTTATTGTTGTAGTAAATATAATGGTCTTTCTTCTACATTTTGTGTTGTGGGCTTCTTAAAGTAGCAGCACAATCAGTACAATCAGTAGCGGAGCCAGGAATTTATCTTTGGGGGGCCATATATAAATAAATAAATAAATATATATATATATATATATATATATATATTTTGTGTATGAAATGTAAAATAGTAACGTACAATACTTCATAACTCAATATGTGCTATAAACAAAAGTGTATTAGTTAAAATTAAACAATTATGAGACAAGATTGACAAAATAATTTAATATTTTTAATCAACTATGAAATGGGCAAAAGTTGCAAAACATAAAATAATATAAAAGTTAAACATCTTTTTTTCAAAACTGTAACCTACGCTCTTTAAGAGATCTAAAGTCATCAAGTATTAATGACTTTCCAATTTTTCTACTGCCATGTACAAGTAAGCCATAAATGTGTTGGGATGAAAATTATAATTTTTTTTTTCCTTTTGTCGAGGTAATTGTTAAAATATCTATGTGTTTATTTTAAAGATGCTGAATGTTTAATTATTGTATTTTGTTGACATATGTATTTATGGATTGTGTTTTATTTAAATGAAAATTATGTTTATTTTTAGACTTTATTAAATATATATGTATATTATCAGGTATGGGGGCCAAAACAATAAAGTTATTTAAAAATTTTCAAATTATTTAGGATATATATTTTTTTTAATATTGTTTTTCAAAAATCTTGGGGGGGCTCAGGCCCCCCTCGGTCTTCAAGTGGCTACGCCACTGAGCACAATTGTTGTATCGAAGGTTATGAGGACTCAACAAGAGCAGTAGAAGAAGATATTTTGAGCCCTCTTTGTGCCTTCCTATGATTTGACCCTTTGTTTTGTTTGTTTGTAAATGACACAAAGACCCACATTGTTGAAGGTTTGCTTAAGAATTATAGATTTTTTATTTGTTTGGGATTTGCTTCTTTCATGTCAGGTTCCACGATCAATAGTTCTCCACTTTTCCTCAAAGTTGGCAATAACAATCATGTATATACGATTACTTCTCGGGGAACTTGGCATGAAAAAAGCAAATACAAAAAAAATCAATGATTCTTAAGGAAACTGATGATGCTCAAATTGTCAGTCAAAATGATTGTTTAGAGTGGGGTCGTCCATAGCCGACCTGATCCTGAGAAAATGGATGGTGAAAGGAAGAAGTGTGGGTCACCGGTTGGTGCCTGCCACAAAGTCTCCGATGCTAAAGTTAGAATGGCTAGAATGAGAAGTATAAGAATATCAGTGTGCGTGAGCTAGAGTTTTTTTTTTTTTTTTTTTTGTTCGTACCTTTGTAGTTGTGAGGTATTTGTATATATACCAGCCTCTTTTTCCTAGCCGTTGGGGAGTGCTATTAATGGAGGCTTGAATGCGTTATTTGTAACGCTTCCCTGAGGTGTTAATGGGAGGATCGTCAGTGCTATAACGGTAAACAGATTTATTGCGTACGCCTGTCATGTATGAGCTAGCAAGCCCTTTCTTTGTCCAATGGGTTCAGATAGTGACGGAGTGGAGTGGCTTCTTTGTTTGTTAGTCCCTTGTCTGGATAAGGAGGTTGCTAGCGAGGGAATTATGGTCGTCCATCAGCTGCCCCCCTATTCCGAGGTCGTTTAATTTGGAAACGGCCATGGAATGTGGTGAATTCCCCTCTCTCCCTTTATTTTATTATTTTATTTTATTTATGGCGCTTTGGATTTCCCTCTATGCAGTTATTACCTTGTGGCGGTGTGGCTTGTGTCGTGGCTAAGTGTCACCTCAACATTGGTCGTGGGGTCCTTGGTTTCGGCGAAACATTTCAGTTTCCTATGTTTTTTGAGGCGCTTCCTTTTTAAACCTTTGGTGTTTTTCCTCTGCGCCTGTTTTTGCAAAATTTCAGTCATCTTGTGTTTCCTTGCTCTGAGTCTTCAACTTCCTTTGGTTTTCGCCTCTGCGATTTCTATGCCCATCTTCTCTCCCTTTCAGTTTCGCTTCCTTTTTCAGTACCCCCCTTTACTTTTCTTGTTTTCTTTTTTCCTTTTTAGGTCTACGTTTTCTGTGCTTTGTTTCCTTTTTGAAAACTTGCTTTTTCTGCTTCTGTTTGATGGACTATTCTGATATTAGGTGCACTTTTCCCTCAATTACCTCCTTTTTTGCCCGCTTAGGTGCGTTTGTAGACTGTTCTAGGGGCATTTACCCACCGATTAGGGATTTTGCCCTAGGTGATAGTAGTTTGAGTCTAGTGTTGGGTGAGTTATACCCATTGTTGTGTGAGTCCCTAAGTTGGTTTGAGTCAGTGCAAAGGGTGCCAAGGAGGGAAAGAATGAGTTTTGAAGTTAGATTTGATGATTTAAGGGCTATTCTGTTGTCCAGTGCCGATATGGGTGAGGTTGAGACGAATACAACTATCTCCAGGCCTTCGTCCTCCTGTCCATCCGTTCCCCTCTCCCCGGCCTTTCTATGCCCTTCAGGAAGAGTGTTCTCTGAACGAGGATATCTTCTTTAGATTTGGGGATAAATTCCAGTTTCCCAAGGAAACTAGGATTCGTCTCCCTAAGAAAGGTGAGAAATCCTGTGCTTTCGCCCACAGGGAGGTTTGCTTCTATGAGGCTGCCTTCTTGTGTGGCCTTAGGTTCCCCATCCATCCATTCATAATGGAGCTCCTCCATCATCTAAACATAGCCCTAGGACAGCTTATGCCAAATTCTTGGAGGATCGTCATAAGTTGTATGGTAATCTGGACGATCATAGCTGATGGTGATATGATTACATTGAATGAGCTTGTCCACCTTTACCGTCCAAAAGAGTCCAAGGAGTTTGGTAATTATGAGCTCATGCCTTGGGATAGAAGGTCTCGACTCATCGTCGATCTACCTTCGTCCTTCCGTTATTGGAAGTCAAGGTATTTCTTTGTGTCGGGTGACGGTTGGGAGAACCTCTCTGACGACTTCTGGGGGGATGTCTCTAGGCTATTAAGTTGGTGGGAGACCCCTGTAATTGGTGCGTTTTCTTTGCATTTTTCTCTTTTTTATCTTTTTCGTTCGTCTATTTGCTAGGCCCGTCCATCCTGACCTTTTATGTGTGTGTGTGTGTGTTTTTATTTATTTATTTTTTTTTTTTACAGTTAAAGATCGTCCAGAGTTGGAGAGCAGGTTTGTAGAGCATGTTCGCGCAGCCATTGAGTACGCGAGCACTATTAACGACTTTGATGATTTAGTGGATCCCAGGACCTTAGCCCGTCACTGTTTGGGACCTGAACCTTCCCATTACGTCCTTCGTGCTATCCGCCGTGAAGAAAAAAGTAAGTTTCTTTAGGACGAGAGTAGATCGTCCATCTTTCCGTTTCTTTTCCCACTCTTCTTTTTTTCCTACTTAACTCCACTATTTTTCTTCTTTGCAGAAATGACAACCAAGTTTAATCAGGAGTTCTATGCCCGGATTAAGGCAAAGAAAAATGAACCCCTTTCTAGCATTGGCTAGCGCAATTTGAGGCTGACTAATAGGAAGAAAGAGAAAGAGAAAGAGAAAGAGAAAGAGAAAGAGAAGGAGGCTGGAGAAAAGGGCTTGTCCGCCCAGCTTTTAACGAGGGTTGGGTAGCTTCCCCAGCCTTATCCTTTGAGGAGATTAGTCCTCGTCACAAGAAGCATAAGTCCAGTGATAAGGGTAAGGAGAAAGTAAGTGATAGCGTTTGGGCTGACGCTGAAATGGCCCTGGCTCGGGCAAACGAAATGATTACTCCTAATGAACTGAAAGAGATCTCCGGCGTTCCTTCTCACGAGATGGCGAACCGCCACGTTCATAAACTAGTCCAGGTAATTTTCATCTTTTTTCTTCCCTTACTCTTCTTTTTTAATACTAAAAATATTGATTGCTAACGATGTTTCCTTGAATGCCAGGTGTTGGGGGAGGCAATGCATATTACTTCCCAATATTTAGCAAGTGAGGAGAAAGCCGTCATGGCCACTTCAAAGGTAGAGGCATTGGAAGTTGAGGCCTCTGTTTTAAGGCAAGACCTGATCGTGGCAATGGACGAAAATAACTCGTCCAAGGAAAAAATAAAAGCTTTAACTGAAGAGTTGGACATCGAGAAGCAGTTGGTGAAACAGAGAGACGAGCTCCTGGCGGCGGCCGACATGAAGAACACCGTGGCCAAGGCCGTCTGTGCTTTTTAGACAATGGATGAATACAATGCCATATTGTTTGGCTGGTACTTTAAGGGCTTCGAGCTGCTCAGGAGGTACCTGGTGAAACATGGTCTAGGAGTGGACTTGGAGGACCTGGATTTCGAAGCTGTGGACAAAGAGATTGAAGCGGATGAGGCTGCCCAAGCCTCCCAAACTGCTTCTGTTGCTGGTGATGATCCCCTTGAACCCGAGAAAGATGGGAATGATGCTCCTGTAATATAGTCTTCTATATATATATATATATATATTTTTTTTTTTTTTGGAATGCCCTACCTGTTTTAGGGCTTATGGACAATCAATCTTTTTATGCCCTGCTTGTGTTTGGGGCTTTTGAACAATCTATAACTTCTTATGCACATATATATGTATGTTGTTTTACCTTGTGTTCGTGTTGCTTGTGAGTGCTTCTCTTTTTTTGCTTTTCCTTGCTCTTTAGAGAAATATCTATATTTCTTGTCATCTATTGTGAACTTAAAGAAATATTTGTGAAAAGTAATAATTCATCCACCGACCTTGTCAGGTTAATCTGATCTCTATATCGTCCATTGGGGACTTATGAATTTTGTTGTTCCTCAGTGGACAACCTTCTTCCGTCCTGGGGTTTTCCTAGTATGAATTTTTGTCAGGAAGACTTAAACTATGTTTCCCTTTATTTAGACAACGTACATCTTGTCGTTTATTGTTTGGACGATGTACATCCATCTACGGAATCTTATCGCCTTTTGTTTGGATGATGTATATCCTCTTAAGGAGTCTTATCGTCTCCTATTTGGACGATGTACATCCATTTAAAGAATCTTATCGTCTCTTATATGGATGATGTACATCCATTTAAGGAATGTTATCGTCTTTTATTTGGATGATGTACATCCATTTAAGGAATTTTATCGCCTCTTATTTGAACGGTTTTAGTTTGAGAGAGAAAGAGAAAGAGAGAGAGATAACCAGAATACATGAATTGGTGAGTAATATGTTTATTTGATTTGCATTAAAAAGTATGAGGTCACGCTGACTGCTTACAATTGGACTACAATTCCTACTTGTAATATCACTTTAGGTGCTTAACATTCCATGGACGAGGTAGCTTGTTCTCGTCCAAATCCTCCAGGTGGTAACTTCCTCGACGACAGTAGTGGATGACCTTGTAGGGTCCTTCCCAGGTTGGTCCTAATTTGCCTTGTGCTGGATCCTTTGTTGCGGGAGTTACTTTTCGAAGGACGAGATCTCCGATGTTGAATCTCTTGAGTTTTACTCTCTGGTTGTAGTACCCAGTCATCTTCTGCTAATACTTGGTCATTCTCTAAGAGGCTTGGTCTCTGACTTCGTTCAAACAATCTAGGTTCCGCTTCAGTTAATCGTCGTTGCTTTGTTCGTCAAAGAACTCCCTCTTGAGGCTGGTGAGTCCTACTTCGACTAGGATGACTGCTTCTGTGCCATAAGTTAGGTTGAAAGGCGTCTCTCCTGTTGGGGTTCGTGCTGTGGTCATGTAGGCCCATAGAACGCTTGGTAACTCCTTGGGCCATGCTCCCTTTGCCCCTACTAATCGAGCCTTAATAATTTTTAGCAAGGTTCGGTTCGTTACTTCTATTTGTCCATTGGCTTGAGGATGTCATGAATATTTGTTTTTGATGCCCAGGCCTGAGCAAAATGACCTGAATCCGTGACTATCGAACTGACGACCGTTATTTTAGATGATCGTCCTCGGGATCCCGAACCTGCATACAATATTTTTCCATACAAAATTCCATACCTTTGCTTTAGTGATTGTTGCCAGTGCTTCTGCCTCCACCCATTTCGTGAAGTTCTCACAGTACACAGACCTTCAATCACTTGAATCTGTTCTATAATAACAACTACTGATCATCACTCTTGTATATTACACACAGCATTAATCCTGAATGACATGCTAAAGTGAAGAAAATCAACATTATGATCCAAAGATTCTGCATTGGTCTATTGTTTTCTCCTTGACCTGCTGCACAAGGGAGTGATAGTCTGATAGATGTGATAAATAGAGTAGAGGATTGAGAAGAATATTACTATGGAAGCTGAAATGGTGAGGGTCAAGAACAAGACCCTGGTTTTGGCGAAGAAATCTCAAAATTCAAAATAACCTAATTAAACATTTTCCACTAACCCATAAATACAAAACCCCACCATCAGATTCCCACAAAGCAAAATCTCAAACACTAAGAAAAATTCATCACCCACAAATCTAAATCATTGACAGCCAAAAATAACCTGCCCTCATGATTTTTCTTATGAGGGACTTTGCCCCCATGTGATCACCGCACACACCCCCGTGAACCTCTTCCATAACATACTTAGCCTTTTCCTCTTCAACACCCTTCAAGTAAGGTTGTGAAAAACCTCTTTTGTAAAGCTCGTCATTTAGCACTGTGAACCGCACAGCCCGCTTCTAGATCTTCTTGGCTTCGTCAAGGTTTGGTCGCAACCGTCCATCCTTAAGATAGGATAGGATTGGACTCGTCCATCCTGCACGTGCGTGTACTGGGAAGGTTTGAAATTCTTCGATACTGGGAGAGTTCTATTCTTCCAGTCTCCAGTCGGTCCTCTTTGCCTGATCATCCGCTGATGCGCTCCGGGCCACTTCGTCGGCTTCGGCATTTTGATCTCGTAGGATCTGAGCAAACTCTACGTGATCAAAGTTGCTTACTAATTGATTCATCAACTTAAGGTACTTTTTCATTCTTGCCTCCTTTGCTTCAAAATCTCCTTTGACCTGCCCAACGACGAGCTGTGAGTTACTCCATAGAAAAATGTTTCTAGCTCCAAGTGCCTGAGCTACCCTTAGCCTCGTCAATATAGCCTCATACTGTAGTTCGTTATTGGTTACGGGGAATTTGAGCTGGACTCCATACTTCAATCCGGGGAAGTGATGACGACGCCTACTCCACCTTTCTTCTGAGCGGACGATCCGTCTGTATGAATCGTCCAAAGTTCTTCCTGGTTGTCTTCATGTTCAAGAGCGGTGAATTCTGCTATGAAGTCTGCTAGTGCCTGAGCTTTTATAGCCGTTCAGGGGTGATATTCTACATCAAATTGACTGAGCTCGATGACCCATTATACCATCCGTCCAGCAGCCTCGGGTTTATTCATTGCTCTCTTAATGGGCTGGTCCGTCATTACTATGATCGGGTTAGCCTGAAAGTATGGACGAAGTTTTATTGAGGCCACTATTAGGGCGAAGGTGATCTTCTCTATTCGTGGGTATCGGGCCTCAGCTCCTTGAAAGGTTTGGCTGATGTAATACACTAGGAGTTGTATCTTGTTCTCTTCTCTGATCAGGGCTGCGCTAACTGCAATTGTGGGTACCGCCAAGTAGAGGAACAAATCTTCCCCCTCCTTGGACGGACTCAAGAGTTGAGGATTGGTTAGGTAGTGCTTTAACTCCTGGAATGCTGCCTAGCACTTATTCATCCAGAAAAAAGCTTGCTTCAGAGTCTTGAAGAAAGGAAGACATTTGTCTCTTGCTTTTGAGACAAACCTGTTGAGGGTTGCTACTCTTCTTGTGAGAGATTGCACTTTTTTGATCGTCTTTGGGGAGGACATCTTGAGGATAGCTCTCACCTCCTCAGGGTTGGTTTCTATTCCTCTTTGTGAGACCATGAACCCGAGGAATTTCCCTGAGGAGACCCCAAAGGCACATTTGGACGGGTTCAACTTCATGCTGTATTGTCTGAGTGTATTGAACGTCTCCTTAAGGTCGTTTAGGTGATCCTCTTCCTCTTTGCTCTTGACGAGCATGTCGTCAACGTATACTTCAACGTTCCTCCCGATCTGTCTGTTGAACATCTAGTTTACCAATCTTTGGTACGTAGCCCCTACATTCTTCAAGCCAAAAGGCATGACTCTGTAGCAGTAAAGCCCCTGGCTGGTGATGAAGGCCGTCTTTTCTTGATCTTCCTCTGCCATTTGTATCTGGTTGTACCCAAAAAAGGCGTCCATAAAAGTAAGAAGCTTGTGCCTGGCTGTTGAGTCTACAAGCTATTGGTCAATTCTGGGTAGAAAGAAGCTGTCCTTCGGGCAGGCGCTATTTAGATCTGTGAAGTCAATACACATTCTCCACTTTCCATTTGCCTTTTTGACCATGACTACGTTGGCTAACCACTCAGGATAGTAAATCTCCCTGATGAAATTAGCAGCAAGCAACTTGTTCACTTCATCCATAACTGATTTGTTCCGTTCAAGAGCAAAGACCCTTCTTCTTTGTTGGACAGGCTTCTTTTCAAGGTCTTCATTTAGGCGGTGTTGCATGATGCTTGCTGGTATACTTAGCATGTCTTCATGGCTCCATGCGAACAAGTCCAGGTTATCCTTTAGGAAACTGACAATCTCTTTCTTCGTCTGAGGGCTCAGATTCGTCCTTACTTGGGTCGTCTTTGTAGGATCTCCTTCGACCAACTCTATTGTTTCCAGTTTCTCAGCAATTTCTGGCATCTTTTCCTCAATCACCCATATATGGTTTTCCTTTAAGGCCAGGACAGCTTGGTAACATTCCTTCACTAGCACCTGGTTTCCTCTTATTTCTCCAACCCCTTGTTCTGTTGGGAACTTCACCTTTGAGCAATACATGGAAGTAGCTGCTTTCCAACGATTGAGGGCAGGCCTTCCTATAACATATTGTAGGACGAAGGTGAGTCTACTACCAAAAAGTTATGTTTGTTGGTTACCTAGAGGGGGTACGAGCCAGCTGTGACCGTCAAAGTTACTATTCCCCGGGGGTACACCTTGTCTCCACTGAAACTAACGAGGGGGGACTCAAATGGACGAAGTCTCTTTGGGTCTACTTTTAACTGCTGGAAGGCAAAAAAGTAAATGATATCTGCCGAGCTCTCGTTGTCTACCAGAACCCTTCTAGTGTTGAATCCTTCAATCATGAGCATGATGACCAACAAGTCGTCGTGAGGCTATTTCACCCCTCTAGTATCTTCTTATGAGAAACACATATCTTGGTCCGTCATTCTTTGCTTTAGAGGGGGTAGGCTATGAATACTGTTCACCTGCCTTTGGTGTGACTTCTTGAGGGACTTGAATGACCCTCTTGTAGACGATTCTCCTGTGATGGTCTTTATTTCTCCAATGGCACTCTGTGGACGAAGATGCATGTGGTCCTCGTCCTTCTGAGGACCTTCGCGTTAGTCCTTATTACCATCCCTGAATATGTTGGAATCTCATTTCTTTACAAATTTCTGTAGCTTCCCTTTTCATATAATCTCTTCTATCTACTCCTTCAGGTCTCGGCAATCCTCTGTATAATGTCCATGATCTTTGTGGAAACAACAATATTTCCTCTTAACGCGCATGTTGGGTGACGAGTGTAATGGCCTTGGCCATTTGAGGTAGTGTTCGTCCTTGATTTGTGCCAAAATCTGGTCAACAGGCATCACCAAAGGTGTGAACTTTACTGCATGAGGGTTTTTGTGTTCCCTTCGTCTGTTCCTTTCAACATTTTGTCAATCAGCTCGATCCATTTTCTGCCCTCTTCGGTTGTCTTCTTTTTCTTTCTTCTTCTTCTTGGGTTTCTCTTCTCTCCTTATTGCTGCTAGGGCGTCCTTAGCATTCATGTACTTCTGCGCCTTCAAGAGCATCTCCGCCATCGTCTTAGGGGGATTCTTTGCCAGGGAGACCACGAATTCTCTGGACTTCAATCCAGCCTTGAAGGTTGTTAATTGTACTTTGTCATCTACTTCGTCCACCTCCAAGGTTCCTCGAGTGAAACGTGTGACATATGATCTCAAGGTTTCCTTCTCTCCTTGCTTGATGGTAAGCAAATGGTCAGCTGGTCTTTTTGGATGCTGCCCGCCAACGAAATGACGAAGGAAGGAACTTGAGCATGTAATTTCAGCTTATGTCCATGTAGTATCTTTCAATTTTTTATCCAACAAAATAGGCCTTCGGTTTGGTTTCTCAAAATAGAAAAATAAATAAAATTGTGTCAGTTTAGTCCTAATCTTTTTGGTATTATATCAAAATAATCTATAATCTTTTGGTATTACATCAAAATAATCTATTCCATTTAGTAATGGAAAGAAAAAAAATGACATGGCCTATAGTGATATTAAAAACATGGCCTTAATTTAAAAAAAATAGCAATATATATATATATATATATATTTACAATAAATAAAATTAGCGGGTCACTGAAAAAACAACCAGACTACGACAGATCAGTGTCGGAACAAGTGTTAGCCCATGTTTGGTTTATGAGAAATCATAGGAAAAACAATAATAACTCCATATACAGTATAAACAAAAAACAAAATTACACACAATAAAAGTTATTGATATCATCCCAAATAATTGTAGACAGTAAAAGTACAACATTTAAATAAATATCATCAATTAACAACTCTTGGCATTTCCAATAAAGGAATCCAGTGTTAAAATTCATTTTCCTCCGGCTATTATCCAACTATTGAATTATAGATATAAAAAACTATTAAAAAGAAAAAGTGAAAAGTCAAATCCAGCTTCTTTCGTGCTTGATTCTTGTTGTTTGTTCTTGCAGGTTGAGTTGGTTCCAACTTTTCCAGCCGTGGGTTACCTATAAAAATTTTGCAATGTCAAAGTGCATCAAATGGTGAAATAGAAAAACTGATTAAAACTTCAATGAGGAGGAGGGAAATAAAAAGAATTATTTGGAAATATTCCTTCAATTCTTTTGTTTGGAAGTTTTTATAAAGGGAATAAAAGACTATTTGATTATTTGGAAGTTTAAATGGAATGAAATAGAAAGAGTAGGAGAAAATACTCATTTTAATTCTTCTCGAACTTTTCCCTCGTAACCCTTAAATTTTTATTCCATTCAAGATTAAGAGGAATTATAGGAAATGAAATTAGGTTAAATAAAATTTTTATTAGAACTTTAAAAATACCCTTGGGCACGTTTGGTACACTGTAATGATTATTACATGGGAATAGAAATAAGTATTACAAGAAATACATTAAGTTGGAATGTAATAAGTATTACTATTCATTAGTTTGGTGACCATTTAGGAATAAAATTCTAAATATGCATCCACAATTTAGTAAAGCATAAAAAGAATGTGTAATTAAATCATTTTTAAGTCAAATTTCCTAAAATACACTTATTTTAGGGTGTTTAAAATAGAGCTAATAATTAACAAGAAGGAAAATTTATTTTCTTTCCTTTTGAAGATGTCTCAACTAATGGCTTTTTAGGAAATTTTTTTAAAAAGTTATTACATAAAGTGAAGGAATAGATATTCAGTACTTTTGATAAGGAATATTTATTCCTCATTTTGAAAAATAACTATTCATAATGAATAACTATTCATTGTAATAAAAACATAACCAAACAACCGAATAATTATGCCATAGGAAAATCTATTACATTACAGTGTCTATTACAATCTACCAAACGTGCCCTTAAACATTCAGCCCTTTATTTTTAAATAGTGGTATAACAATAATATTGTTAGAAAATGATTTCATTATATTTCTTTTATGTTATTTCCTATCAATGTTTCCATTCCTTCAATTAATCTCTCAAACAATGAAATGGTTGGAAAAAATGGTTGTTTGCAAGTTTACTTTGAGTGGCTGTTATTTAGAAAAATAAAAGTGGGACTTGCATGTTGTTTCAAGCGAGTTTGAGTTAGGACGTATTCTTCTTAGCGATGATATTAATGCTATGTGGTTACTTGCTTAAAATCATCAAGGAACGGATGAGAGGGTGTGACTTTAACATAGTTTAGAGTGGCGAAATCCTTGAGTCCCACAAAAAAGATATCAAGCTTGAAGTTGGGTACTAGGCTAGGGACACCCCACTTTTAATGGACGGGAAATCTTACATAGGTGGTCCTTCTATCACACACATCAAAAGGATTAGTCTTAATCAAGGCTCCTTGTAATTGTTAATAAAAGGAGCGGCTCCTCTCCTAATCTCAATTATTTTTACTTTCAATCAATTTAGTGTTAGTAAGATGATTTAGAGTTGGATCTGCTGTAGTTTACTTCGAATTGGCTCATTTCGCATTAGTTTGCTTATGAACATTTTACTTTAAATTATTCATTATTTCTAATCATTCCACTTCGAATCAATTGCACTAGAAATGACTAAGTTTCAGTTTCTTAGGGCATGTTTGGTAGACTGTAATAGGCGTTGTAATGTAATAGCTATTCCTAAAGTTTAGTTATTCTTTAGTTTGGTTATGTTTTTATTACAAGAAATAATCATTCCTTATGAATAGTTATTCTTCAAAATGAGGAATAATTATTCCTCTTTAAAAGGTGGTATTAGTTATTCCTTAGTAAGTGCAATAATTTTTATACTTAATATATTTCCAAATAAACAAACTTTCTATATAGATCTAACAATTATAAAAATAAAAAATCATAAAAAATAGCACATATCTCTCTTAAATTTAAAAATAACAATTTTTAAGGAGATATAATTGTATGAGTAAGAAATTTCCTAAAATAAATTTTAAGTTTCATTCTAATGTTATAAGTTACAACCAAACTAATGAATATGTTTAGTTATTGCATTATAACATACTTTATTACTAGTAATAAAGATTACAATTCCTTTTGTAATCCTCATTCAGTGTACCAAACGTACCCTTAGAGTTGTAGTCATTGCCTTTTTCATTCCATTGTTACTTGCATTACAACAAAAAGTCCTTTCAAGTGACGCATTTTCGAACCCGAACCTTAATTCAGGAAGTTAGATTTCACTTTGAGTTGAAATTCCAGCTTCAGATTTGCTTCGAGCTTAATAAAAATTGGTTTCTACTAAACACAAAAGAATTCGTTATAAAAATATATGATATTAAAAAAAAAAAAAAAAAAAACCCAAAATAGATGTTATATAGATGGTCAAATACTTGTTGCACATTAAGATGTATAGACACATATGTATTCAATAACTGAAATTGTGAAATGCAATCACAACTCCCAACTTAAAATTCTGTTTTTAACTCACGATTTCAGTGTTTGCGAATTAGTGCATGTACACATTAATGTACATGTTAGCACAAGTCAGACTCTTGTGTTAGGTAAAAAGGCAAGCTCTACTCTCCCCAAACTCATTTTTGAGGTTCTTTATAACCGTTTTATTATTTGGCAGCACACACCCAATTCAGTAAAAGACACGAAACAGAGAGGTCCCCATCTCTTCAGTCTTCCCTTATCTTAGTGACTGTTGAACAAAGCAGACTACATATTACGCACCAACAACGACAGCACTCACCATCGTATGCTATTTCTATCTCTCTGATCTCTCTCCCCCTCTCATGGCGATCGCAGCAGCTTCTTCACTCCCCTTAGGTAATCACAGTCATTTGATCCTTTTTTATATTCTTTTGCATGCCAATGCTTTTGAAATGATATTGGTAGTAACAGAACTTCGAATTTGTGGAATACCCATCTCGATTCGCATGTTTTAGAAGATACCCATTTTGATTTTTTGCAAAATTCCAATGCCAAGTGCTGAGAAAGTGCCTACTTTGAATGGTTAAATTAGTTGCTGTTATGTTATATATAGTTGTTGACTGAAGACCCACATGCAATTACTTGATTGCAAGGGGAATTTAGTGTTGTTTTTTCATCTGTTTGGTTGCTGAGAAAACATTGGAAGAGATTATGAATTTTTGCATTTCTTTTGATTGTTTTATTGTTCATCATTTTCTTTTTAGTTTCTTCATTTCTCTGTAGACGGTTATATTACCTGAAAATTGTTTTTTTTACTTTATGTCAATTGTTTTAATTTTTGCATTCCTTTTTTTTGGGTTGACTATGGTGTTTTCAGGTCTTCATTGTCATTTATGTCATGCAGAAGGGGTATGTTGCTCAACGTCACATGGGATAACAAACAGCTGGTTGAGACCTTCTTTTGATGTTGGAAGAGTTCCTGATCCTGTTGGCTTAAGGTGTGTTTCAGTTTATGATTAAATTATTGATATGTCGTCTAACTTAGTGGTTACAATAATGTTAAATATATCTGATACCAATTGGAGCATTCCTTGCAGATTTGATTATGGTTCAAATAACATTATCACTTTGTTTGCTTCCTAGATGATGTTTCATATGAGATGCAAGCAATAAAAAAGGAGTATTTGTTTGGCATTTAGAATATAGAGCCTCTCTCCTTTTTTTTAGTGAAAATACCCAAAAAAAAAAAAAAAACACCCTGAACTTTGAGCCCAAATCAAACTAAGTCCTTGTGCTGTCAATTTGAAATTATAAATCTCTAAACTCCAAAACATGCCCAAATTGGTCATTCTGTTATCATTTTGTTGGTGCATTGGATCAATGAGATCTAGCTCAACTTGCGCCCCCTCCCCTTACAGGTTTTAGGGAGAGGGTGAGGTCATGGGTTCTGGACCCATGCGTCTGTAACTCACCAATAAGAAAAAAATATTTAGTGCATTGGATGGAATATCAATATGCTATCATATGATGCAGTTTAATATTTTTTTTTAGAATTAAAATTTAATTAAAAAATCCCTATATTTTTCCCCCCTCTTTCTCTCTTTATCTTCTTCTTCCCCTCTCTCCCAATCCTTCTTCTTCCTTCTCCAGCCAACCCCTTAAACAAACCCCATAACCAAAGCCTATTCCCCCTTCATCCTAACCCCTAAACGCCAGGCTCTGGCTAATCGTTTTCACACTGAAATTGTTTCTAATGATAATTATAATAAGAAAGACAGTAACTTTGGTGTGGTTTGTTGTTCTAGGAGTTATAATGTTGGTGATTTGTGTGTGAATTGCTTGGTGATGATTAGAGCACGTAGAGATCAGTTTGAGGGTAAGGAGGCCAAGAATTTGTTCAGATATGGGGAAGATTCTTAGGAAGATGGTGTTTTAAGCAACAATTTCTGGCTAAGCAAAAACCAACTTGTGTTGGTGGGACTGTGATGAGAATGGCATGTTGTAGTGAGAAGTTGAAATATGAGCACCCTGTTGTGGATTTGGTCCGTGAACCCGAGTTTTGTTGAGGTGTTGGTGTAATTTAAGTCGTGTTTCTGAGGACTGGTGTAGAGTGGATATGTTAAATAACAAGATAGGGAGTGAGAGTTGTGGGAATTTGAATCCTCTGAATCTGAGGGATGGGAATCTATGCGTGGAGAATAATAGTTCTTTGCGATGTTGTTGGGGTGGTATGGTCAGATTGTGTGTGAAAGGGTTGGGATGAATGTTTGGAATTTTTATCAGTGAGTTGCTACAGCAGCAGGAGTGCAGTTTACGAGGGAATAGAAGGTGGCAGTGTTGCATTTTGTGGGGGGTGGTGATTGGGTTTTGGTTGTGTGATTTGTTTAGGGGTTTGGCCAGTGAAGGAAGAAGAAGAATTGGGAGAGAGGGGGGGAAGAAGATAAGAGAGAGAGAAGAAAATAAAATAATTTTTAAAAGGATTGTTTTAAATATATCTTAATTAATTTTTTTTTTCTATGAAAATGTATCACGTGTAGTGATTGCATTTCCATCCAATGCACCAACAGAATGATAACAGAACCATTAATTTTGGCATTTTTTTGGAGTTTTGGGATTTATTGTTTCAAATGAAACGAATAGGGGGTCTTATTTGCATTTCCACCCCCCCCCCTCCCCTTTTTTTCCTAGGTGGAAAGCTCTTTCATCTTGTTTGATGCACATTGAATTCTTAGAACAAAATCAATGAACTTAGATTCCAAAGTTTCTTCTCTTTCCTCCTTTTTTAGCAACCAAATATTACATGATGATATCTAATGCCACAAGAGAAACAGCTCACCTATCACTATCTTAATTTGAAACTAGACATAGGAACTTGGAGTCTTGGAATTGAACTAAAGGAATGATGATTAACATGAGAGCATGCTCATAATGGGGTAAATTCTTCACTGCCTCCATGAGGTTTGTGGTTCCCCTTTCTTCATCTTTTTTTTTTTTTTCCTGGTATACATACAATTTTAAGTCAAGATTTTGAATGTTAAATTATTTTTGTTAGGATTCAAATCTCCTTAAAGAAAAGGAGTAATTTGATGTTTGCCTTTTGAGATATAAAGCTAAGGATAGGTTAAGATTTTCATCTTGTTTGATGCACATTCCATTCCCAGGAAAAAAAAAAAAGAAAAAAAAAGTTTTGCTTTTCTTTTTTCCGTTTTCCAGCAATCAAACATTTATAAAGCATAAACTTAAAAGAAAAAAATACTGCACACACCACTTTTGTCTATTTTAATGTCAAGTTTCAAAGTGAAATGAAGAAATTATGGCTTAAACAGAGCATGACCATAAGTTGGCATGAATTTTTCATTTCTCATGCCTTTTTATTTCCCTCTTGTTATGGTCATGAATTTCTTCCTTGCCTTCATGATCTTTTTTCCTCCCACTTTTTCTTCTATATTTTACTTAAATAAATTTACAACAATGCAGATTGGTTAGGAACATCTTATTAACTGTCTATAAACTTTTTGTTCTACCTGTATTTCTGAATCTCTCAAATTTAATTTATCCTCGCTCTTTTTATTGAAAATTTTGGTTTTCTATGTCAAAGTTTTAGATGCAAAAATCCATTTTTGGGATCAACACAATTCCATTGGCTCTCTATGGGACATGATCTTTGCCTTTCAAAAGTTTCAGTCGCTGCAGACTATCCAGATTCTGTACCTGATTCTTCTAGTTACATGAGTAACCAAGCTTATCATCCTCTTGAAGAAGTTAAAGATTCCAGAAGAATCCGGGAAACTAAACTTACTTCTGCTGAAATAGCAAGGAGCACAGTTGAGGTGGGTCCGCTCACATACACCTTTTCTGGTAAAAATATATAAATTTTAGGACTAGAAAATTAAGGGATGAACCATAGTATTTGTATCTGTGGGACAAATTTAGGTAGTATCGTTGTACTTGGTATTACCATGCATGGTCAAACTTTTCCTTCTGTCTTAGGCTAACAGCTGTGCTTGGCTGGTATTTCCTGGAACGGTACATTGTGAACCACACGAACAAATTTCATGGGGTGAATTTCAATATGTTATCGATGACTATGGAGGTCTGCTCTCCTTCACTATTTTTAGTCTGATTTGAGTGGATAAATTCAAATTTTTATACCAACTTGATTATTGATTTAACCTGACCTAGTTCCTTATTTATTTAGATATATTTTTTGAAATTTTTGATGATACAAACATCTTAGAAGACCGTGGAGCAAGTAACCCTGTGGTAAGGATTTTCTTGTTTTTGTGCATTTTATTTTACTCTTAAAATTGAATTGCAAAAGCCAATAATCAATACATGTTGTTAATTGCATTGAAAATATATAATTAGTTTCATTGAATTTTTTGGTATGCACTTTATAGTTGCTATGTAGTTTTTTTTTTGTCCAGTATCTCTCTCTCTCAATTGCTTATTTGCTTGTAAATATAAATTTAAAATTTTCTGTATGCTTATTATTTCATTTAAGATGATTGCAATATATATTTTTTATGTATATGCCAATGAGCTCTAACTCAAATGGTAGCTCTTCTCCTTGTAAGAGCAAGGTGAAGAATGAGATTGTGAGTTTCAAGACCAACCAGGTTCATGTGTAATTACCAATAAATAAAAAAATTGCATGTATATGCACACAAGATTTTTTTATTTTATTTTATTTTTTATTATTATTTTTTTCAGAAGAAGAAAGCATTAAAAATATTGACCCTTTCTTAACTGGCCTGTCATATTTTTTTGATAAGTAATAAAGATGTATATTCAAGAACACTACCTTATGCAGAAAGTCATAAGGCAGAGAAAAAAAATTACAGAAAGAGAAGATAAAAAAGGAAAGAAAAGATACTAATTACCAAGGAGAGAGCTAAGTAACTGGCCTGTCATATTATGAATCAGAAATAGTACTTAGAGGGTTTTTTATTTAATATCACAGCTCAAGAGATGGTTCGTAATGAGGAATGATCATTATTGATAAAAAGTAAATGTTATAATTGTTAATTTCATGCATATGTCAAGTTTCTTTTGAGGATATCAAGAAATCAATGGCTCAATTGTTAGATTTGTGCCAGCGGACTCTCTTCGATTGGTCTCGGTGTTGGG
Source organism: Quercus glauca (assembly GCA_023736055.1). Taxonomy (NCBI): domain Eukaryota; kingdom Viridiplantae; phylum Streptophyta; class Magnoliopsida; order Fagales; family Fagaceae; genus Quercus; species Quercus glauca. Next base: position 48,075,287 of record CM043324.1, read on the forward strand.
ATCTTTTGGATTGTTCTACTATTATTGATTTTCTTTTGTCTCTTAGAATATGATTTTGATTCCTTTATTTCTTTTTGTTGCTATGTTGTTCTTTGTTCACTGGCGTGAACTCTGTGTATCTTTTACACTTTTCTATTAATAATATTACTTTCTTACCTATCAAAAAAATAAAGCATATGTCAAGTTTCTATGGATACGATATACAAGCAAAGATGTTGGAATCTATGCCAGTATATAAAGCCCTGTAAATTACAATAAAGCCTTAGAATTGTCAAAGAGACTTTTGGTACATACAACATACTCATGATATATAATATTGCAAGTAAAACTGATGACTGCAAGTGTTGGATAGTTATCTTGTTGCTCATCTTGTATAAAATTTATAAAAGGAATATGCTGTCAGATTGTTTCTTCTCAGTACCAAATGAAATGACAGATAATGTTAACAAAAATATCATGAGATATAGGGAAGACATATTATATATATTAGTGGCATAAGTAATAGCTTTATTATAAGGAAAAAAAATGGTCTCTATGAGAATCTGAGAGCATATTAAGTCATATTGTTTATATATATATGTGCACCTTTTCACTACATGTACGCGTGTATATGTAATTTGTGTGTGTGTACTTAACACTGTAATAGTTTGATAGACATTCATGTCTCAATTACAAGTTATAGATACATTGACAAATTCAGAATTTTGATGATACTCTGGTGTTGGATATTGACACGTCCATGGATATTTAACTATGCAATAGCAGGCCAAAGGGCTTCATAAATAGAGTGGTGTAAGGAAACTCATATCCAGACATCTTTAGTAGATTCAACATCACTATAGTTGTTCTGACATCTTTTTAGTGGTTCTGTTTATTTATTTCTCTGTAATTTCTTATATAAGACAAGTTGCACAATTTATTTTTAATGTGATTGTAGTTATGGTTTGTCTTTAGAATGCTTTGTTTGGAATGGAGATCCCAATATATGAAAACAGAAGGAACACTGGTGAATACAACATTTCTGAAAGTGGCAATAGCAATGAGACCCTTTTTGAAGATGATTATTTTGAGGTTAGCAGTAATTTATGGTTGGTTTCTATAATAAATTTGATAGAGTTCTTTATGCTTTTTTGATTCTTTTGAGTTACTTAATGGTTTACCGTTTTTGGTTTAAATAGGTTGTAGGTTCTGAATTGTCTGATGTTTCGGTGGACTGGGGAATGCCAGATGCTTCTACCTTGGTTCACCCTATTTATTTTTCTAAATGCTTGTCAAAGGTAATCACTACTTGGTTTGATAAATATTGTATAAGATACTATCCTTATGTGGGCCAGAATTCCACTTAAAAAAAAAAAATCAGAATTTCCTTTAATTATGCTTGCAAGTAGTGACCTGACTATATAAAGGTGCTCAGAACAGGAGTCCGTAGAATTGACAGTGGGATCTCAGGGTTTTTTCTTTTTTGACACCATTTTGTCTTTTGATGCAGTTAAAAATGATTTTTTTGAATATCTAACAAATAGTGTAATTATAGATTTTCTTTCATGCAAAATATTTCTGACCAACATATGCTAATGAAAAAACTAGTAAAGGTCATACTCAGTGCACAATGCTCCCATTTATCTGGGATTTGGGAAAGGTGGTTGGTAGGTAGCTTGCCCCCAATTTTGGAGAGGCTGATCCCTGGACTTGAACCCACAACACATCACTTGGACAAGGGGAACTTGCCATCACACCAAGTTAAAATAATTCATGAGCTTTTGAGTAACAAATTTCCAGGTTATAGAACTTCTAAGTCATTCATTTTTGCAATAGGTTTGTTGAAATGTCTTGGCAGATGAGAATGATTATATGGCATGCTCGGGTGGCAGTTAAGGTGTAACAAAGGAATGCAAACTTTTTTTTGTCTAGTGGCTCAAAAGGCATGATATCTATCCTCTAGTTTGAGCTTGCTATAGGGCATAAAAAATGATTTTATAGAATTGAAACCTTATTCTTGATGAATTAAAATGGGATGATTTCACTCCATCTTTAAATTCATCACATCCTTTTTAAGTTGTCTATTCTCAATACCTAAATGGGCTAAATTTCAGAAGTTATAAAATACAGTATTTTCATCTTACATTGTGTGCTAACTATGTGGAGTGGCATATTAGATTGTGCTTAAATGCCCATTTAGTTTTTGGCTGCTAGTGCATAAATAAATTAGCGAAGTCATAGTCTCTAACATGTCTGAACTTTGTCAATGCTTAGTCATGATCAAAGTTGTGTGCACACTCTCATCCCCTTTCATTTGGAAACTCTTGAGAGCAATGAAAGTATATGATTAATCTTCTATTGGGTGAGTTTGATATAAATAAAAAAGATGCAAGGATCATGACATATTTACTTAATGTAACCCTCATTTCACAGTATTGGCTCCTGAATCTTTTCTGTCTATGACTCTATATGAAATTATGATAGGTGGACCATTAAATTTCTCTTTTATCAGTCCCTTCTTACAATTGTGATTTATTGAGTATATGTTTATTGTAGGCTGCTAATATGGAATACAATAAAACAATGGATTATCCATCAAATGGTGTTTCTATTGTGGGCTGCCTCAGACCTGCTTTTGCTGATGAAGAATCATATATAAGAACGCTTTTTCATTGTGTAGATAGTGATGGATACAACTCAGACTGGAAAGGTATCGTGTGTTTCTTACCTTCTGCCAATAAATCTGAATTACCATGGAGAATAGCAGGATATATGCTGGGATGTTTAACTTTGTAAACTGACACAATGTACATACTACCTATATCTTTCAACAATAAAGGTTCTGATACTGATGGGATTATTACAGTGAGAAGATCTTTGAGATAGATAAGCATCAATATTTGTTGATTATCAGTTCAAAATCACACCATAAATTTGGGGTTTCTTTGCTCAGTCAGAATCTATAAATACAATATATCTCGATGTGCATGTGAAGTATAAAGTGGAGTGGATTCCTGGGTGGGATGATCATTAAATTTGGGAAAAAGTTTACCTCCAAACCAGTTTGGAGAAACTTCCCTGACTACGTGGCAGTTAAAAAAGACCACCCATGTGTATTTTAGTCACATGACTTTTTTAATGAGTCATGTGACTTGTTTAAATAATACACGTGGATAGTTATATAAATCACCACGTAGTGAGTTGAAGGAGATTCCTTCAAACTGGTTTGTAGGAAATTCTTGTCCTTAAATTTGTTGATTATAGATCTAAAAGTCATGGTATCAATTTTATCTTGTATCTTGTTTTGTACTTTTGAGATATGTAAGCATGCACACTTGGGATCTGCCTACAATATGGGTTATGATGTCTTTTGAGATAAAATTATTGTGAAGGTCCTGTTTTATGTGGTCCCTCTTAGTTTGGATCACGCCTTCAAAGTGCTTCTCTTTTTTTCTAGATTGTTTAAAATCTAGACATCTACATTTTTTTCTAGGGACTTCTCCTGTTTACTGCCAATGTACTGGGGTTGTTTCTCTTTCTGTAAAATTTTATTATTCATTAAAGAAAAGAAAAAGGAAAGCTTATTCTTGCACTGCCTTTCAGATACTCTTCAATAGAAGTTCTGAAGGAACTTTTTTGGCTCTATGGGAGGTGACATGTCCAGCTCATATGTTCCTTCTGATTTCTGACATTCTGAAATGGATATGCAGTTTCCAAACCCCTTTCTTATTCAAATCCTTATTTTATTTTTGTAATCAATTTTTGGAAGGAAACTACAATCAAAAGTGAGGTTTTTCCTGTGTGGTGCATAGCTCACTCAATGATGTAATTCACCCCCAGTTATTGTTGCTGCATTAGAAAGAATGGGACCTTGTTCTGGTTGGGTAAATGAAGGACAAGAAAGGGATCAGGGGTTTTTTATGATTGGAGAGAGGGAAGGGACGTGGCCACTGGTCAGTGTGGGGAACCTGTAGAATCAACCAAAAAGTCCCAAGCCCAGGTGTCTCCCAGCTCCCTTTCACCCAGATGAAATAGGTTGCAGTCAATAAGCTTTTTGATTGATTGTGGGTGTTGCAGGCCAAATTCAGTTGGTCTACTGTTGGATCCTAATTTGAAAAGAAAACACAGAGAAAGATGAAACTTATTAAATGAATATCTGTTATGGTTTGACATTTTTTTTTATCACAATTAAGAGTTATATGCCTACCACATTTTTCATTTGATATGTCTTTGTTTCATGTTCAGACGGAGAAATCTTAAGCTTGAGTTCCGAAAGTGATCAAGGAAACACTGGCCCAACGCTGTACAGGTTGGAGATTATGAGAATAGAGCTATTCTCTGTTTATGGCATCCAGGCATGTGTCTTACACTTTACATGGTCATATTTGTAAGTTTAAATATTATTTTCCTGACTTACCTAAAAATGGGGTTCCATAACAAGGAATATTATTATGAAGAATATTGTAAACATTAATATAAATAAAGACTTAAAAAATTAGCTTATATTTTTATATAAGCAGGCAGTTTACAAAAAATTGGTGTCCATCAGGCCTTTTTGGATTAAAATTATATCTTTTCCTTTGAATAATTGCAGTCTGAAATTAGCTTGCAAGATTTTCAAGATGCTGAGCCTGATGTTCTTGTACACTCTACACCAGCAATTGTAGAGCGGTTCAGTGAGAAGGGTATTAGTTGCAATGTTGCTCTTAAAGCACTTTGCAAAAAGAAGGGTCTTAATATTGAGGTAAAGAAGGATTTACAACTCTACTGCTTTTTGTGATATTAAATTCTTAGTTCCTGCTTTCAAACCCATTAAACATGATGTTCTATGTGGCCTATTTATTTGCTATATTTGTAGCATCACCTTTCCCTGTTAACATTTTGTCTTGGGATATTATTTGACATGAGTGTTTGACATTAGTTTGCACCATTACAGGACTACCATTATTTGATCTAAAACTGTTCAGAACTACGTGAGTTGTTATTCACTCCACTATAGAAACCTGTCATAACGTCATTACTTCCAGCATCACTTGTCAGTCTTGTTTCTATTCTTTTTCAGTGCGGCAGAACTTAGGTGCAATACCATAGGTGCTATATTTCTGGTTCCTCTAATATCAATGCAATACTTGTACTTGAAAAACTCTCTTAGCCATTAGTCTGTCATTGGACATCCATGATCTAGCCATGTGGTTTAACCCCACTCCCCCCCCCCCCCCCCCCCTCCCTCTCTTCCGTGAGTTCCATCCACTGAACCCCCTGATTTCTGAGATGTTGATAGCTGTCTCTCATTCATATGCACTGAAAAATGCAAGATTCTCTCTTACTTTCTCTGCGAATATTGGTCTCCCGAAATGCAAACCCATTTTTTCTCCATATTAAAGATAAATCTTAAAATTCAACCCACCCCTCACATTTGAACCCTGGCATTTAACCTGTCCATGTCGAAAAACCATCTTTGGAATGATTTATTGGCTATATTAATAATGATGATAAAATTGATACTATGTTTGACATGAGATAAATTCCATATTTCTTGAAAGGATTCCAAGCAGTAAGCAGGTCATTTTGGAGAATTGTAAGGGAAGTCAAATTGTGACTGCATTCAATTTCTTCTAAGATTACACTTAAGAGTAATGGACTCTGGAAAAGGCCGTAGCAAGCCTCCAATCTTCGACCCACTCAAGCTCAAACCAAAGAAAACAACACTAACAAGATGGATGAGCCTTGGGAGTTTCTTGGGTGATTTGCTATCTGTGTCACAGCTTCTTATTCTCCTCTCCTCTCTCATTCATTCCTTCTTTAGAATATTGAATCTAAATTCTATGAAGACCATCCTTGCCATTGCTTTTTCAGTGTTCCAGGAGCTCTCTACTGCACATCAAGAAAATCAGCCTACCCAGGAGTTACACACAATAATGAGGATAATTAACAGCAACTTTACCCCAGGGAGGGTAAATTTGTAATAACATTGTGTAGCCTAATTTTGAACTACCAGAAATATAATCATTATAAACTTTGAACAGAATCTATGCAAGGCATGCATCCTTAAAAGTGGTGTTATTAACCAATCAAGAAAAATTTACAGTATGTATTTATGCTTCATGTGTCTTCCCCTGTATTAAACATGAAGCCCATCAAGTAAGCTTCCCACTCCTAAAATAGCTTCAAGGGATTATGATTGCAAGTTTCCTGGTTTGTTAGGATGATCCTTGATGAAGATATTGGGATATTGAAAAGCTCCATACAAGAAGATACTTTTAAAATTATCCTATTAAAATTTCATGGTAATCATAAATTGCTATGCATTTTTTAGATGAATAACTTTTATGGAGGGTCTTTGGTTACATTCAAAACATTTGGACATAGGAAAAATAGTTGGCTTATTTTTGAGCTCTAATACATCAGCTATGAATGATATTGTTGTTTCATATATGTTTGTCATATATGATCTTATAACTTGAACAGTTTTCAAATATTACATAGTTTAATGTCATTTACATTTCATTATCAATTTTGTTGATTAGTTAACCCTGCTTGTATAGGGAGCTCATTTGATTGGGGTTGACAGTCTGGGCATGGATGTCAGGGTTTTCTCTGGGGTGGAAGTACAAACACATCGTTTTCCTTTCAAAGTCCGGGTAAGCTATTTAAATTGCTTTTTGAGAAATCAGATATTCTTGACAACTTCGACAATTCCAAAAATATACCATAATATCAGGAATCTAAAATGATTATATATATATATATATATATATATATTCTGTTAAGTAAATAACTTCATTGAAAAATAGATAAGAAAATACAACGAAAAAACAAGGCACACAGGTAGTGTGCTATAGCAATGCAGAAAATATAAACTAGCTAGCAATGAAAGTACAAAAATCAAGTAAATTGTGCAAAGAAGTAAAGGTAGAAACACCTGAAGCATTGCCCACTCAAACAGAGTCTGAAAGAAAGAAAGCTTCAAATTGTGAATCAATCTTTCATTCCCTACAAATGTACGTGCATTCCTTTCCCTTCAAATAATGAACACACCATATTCCATAACTCTTGAGCTACAGGGCAGTGCATAAAAGGATTCTTACCAGCTGCATTGTCCTAATTAATCTGCACTTTGTTCAGATTTACCAGCATGGCTGCATGCAAAATTTTGGCCTCATGCTGTAGATCACTCTTTATTGGTACGTTAATGGCTAATTTGGGTGTGATGAAGCTTTCATGATTCTATAATTACTCCTCTCATCTCTATTTGATTGGATGAGAGCTATAGGGGATTTGTTGGTCTTATAGTCTTTCATGGAATTCATAGATTTATCCAATTTTAGATCATAGTGTTTCTTTATGCCCATTTTCCTTTCAAAATTTTTTTTATTGCTCATAAAAGAATTACTCTGCTCATAATTACTCAATTGTTTTGGGCCAACATGATAAAGCAGTCATTGACTGTTCCGTTTTTGCCAAATCCATTGCAATACTAATTTTTAGGTCAATGAGCTCTAGTTTATATGACACTTTCTTCTTTCATGATAATGGGATGGAACCAATGAGCTCTAGCTCAATTGGCACCTCCTCCCCTTGTAAGTGCTAGGTGGAGGGTGAGGTCGTGGGTTTAAGACCCATCGTGTGTGTGAGTCACCAATCAATTAATAATAATAATAATAATATTATTAATATATTGGATGGAGGGTGAGGTCATGAGATCAAGACTCACTAAGTGCATGTGTAACTTACCTAATAAAAATTATTAGGTCTCAATGTTTCCTCGCTTCTTTTTGTGGCACTCACCCTCTTTCCCTGATTTTTAAACGTTCTATTTGCTGCTCTCTTTTTTCCTCCCCAGCTACCTACAGAGGTAATAAATGACTTAGCTGTTGTTGGTTGTAATAATTTCCTATGGATGCTGATCAATGACTTAGCTATATCCTGAACTGCAGGCTGTTAGTATCTTTATGGCCAAATTCTGAGATGAGCTACACAAATATTGCATAAGGGAGCCTTATGCCTTTATGCTGTTGGTTTGTGAACAACTTTATGTTAGTAATGCTGGCAATACCAGGATGCCCCTACTTAATACTGACATTAGGAGAATAAGTTTCGTCCATGGTTTTGAGAGTGGTTTACTGAGAAAGGTCTAATATAAGACACTTTTTCCTCCTATTTTGAGAACCAAAAAAAGTAGGTCCCCTTTTTAGGTCAGACGTGTTTACCTGACTGAAAGCGGCTATCAAGATTCAATACACCTTCTTGTTGTTCTTTTATTTGCCACTAAAATGAACTATTCTCTTTGCGGGAATTGATGATAAAGTTTCATAACATTTTTAATTGATAACGTTTTCACCCCAGTGCCACTGACAGTAGCTGGGAATGTCATTTCCTCAATATTACTGTCTCCACTCTTGTACTCCTTGAAAGGAGGATGTCTATACTTGCACGGTTTTTTTGATAATTTTGGTGTTCCCATTGTATTTGCAGGCAACGTCCGAAGCCGCAGCTGAAAAGCAGATTCAGCAACTCTTGTTCCCACGGGCTCGCCGCAAGAAATTAAGAACTCTTGGGGTTGGAGTTCGGGATGCGGATCCTTTTTAATTCTTCCATTGTGCTCTCTTGAGGATTGGTTTCGAGATTTCTTCAGGCTTAACTTATTTAGAAGGGGTCACTCTCTCTCTCTCTCTCTCTCTCTCTCTCTCACACACACACACACACACTGCTTTCAACTCATTGCTTATGCCTTGACCAGTGATAACTTTATGTTTTTTTCGTTCCTTGTACTAATGTTTTTGTATGTTAATTTGATAATGTACAGAAGAACGGTTGAGTTTGTTTCTAATACTGGCCGCAGTGTATCCATAGAATAAATGGCTGGCTGAACTGCAGCCGTTTTTTTGGTCCAATTCTCTCTAAAGTTGAAATTAATATGTATATATGGAAAGCTTGACCATCTGATAGCAATGATTGTATGTGGTATTAGAAAGTATTTACCTAAGAGGTTGAGAATTGAGATTGTTTTCTAAGATGGCAGTGTCACTGGAGTTTGAATCCAAACTAAATAAATGGTTGGAACACTTCAAGCAGACTAAAGAAAGCCGAGAGCAGCATTACTAACTCTGAAATTTTAGCTGGTACCCAAGTGCTCAAAGAAAGTCAGATGCCTTGTCAATAGGGGAAACACTACAACAACAACAACAACAAAAACAACAAAAAACTTAGTCCAGAAGTTTAGGGGTTGGCTCTGGATCCTCAACAGATTTGTTAGGGTTGATTACGTGTATTCTTTTCCCAATAGGGGAAATATAATAATAATAATAAATAATGATACTGGTGATTTTAGTGAGATGGAGTTTTTATATACCGAGATGACCTATGGGCCATGAGTAATGGTTTGAAACTGGCTTCCAGGCTTGGTTTCGAACCTCACTTTTGAGGTTGAAGTCTAGGCTGCACTCACTGGATAAATCTCAATGTATTAATAATTTTTAACTTTTGAGTGATTTGTTATCTAACTGTAGGTCTATGATGAGGCACAGAAAAGAAAGTCATTGTGCAGAGTTACCAGGAAGGAGGGGTGCATTTTGTCTAGTTCCCTTGAACCTTCTTTTGCTGTAAGCCAATTATTGGAAGAATGCAAGGGGTGTAGCTTGGCTGAGACTATTTTGTACTTTTATTTTTTAATTGAATGCAACCCTCTACCAAAAAACCAATAATAAAAAATAAATAAAAAATTGTTGTATAATAATTGGTACAAATTAATAATTTCACGAGTAACCATAATTAATAATTCTTGTGTATCATAATATAAAGTGTTTCAAAAAATTTCTTTGTGGTTATTCATTAAAAAAAAAAAAAAGAAGTTAAATATTATTTTTTAGTATATATTATAGATTAATGAACTTAATTACCTTTACCTAATAAACCCACCACTATATATATATATATATATATATTTGTTTATTTATTTATAATTTTATATATAAAAGCTTATTTTCTCTTAGGAAAAAGTTTACTTGTGTTTGGATACCGCTTATTTTGCTAAAACTGAAAAATTATTGCTGAAAGTACTGTAAATAAAGGTAAAGTTAGTTGAAATAGTACAGTGAGACTTATGAATAGTGCTAAAAGTATAGTGGGGCTCAGGAATAGTAGCAAAAATAAGCTGAATAGTGAAATAATTTTCATTTTTCATCCTAACCCAAACGCACACTTTTTGGTACTATTCATAGATCTCACTGTACTATTTCAACTAACTTTTACCTTTATTTACAGTACTTTCAGCAAAAAGTTTTCAGTTTCAGCAAAATAAACAGATCCTAAATAGACCCTTAGTGTGCGTTTGGCTCCAACTTAAAAAACCAGCTTATTTTGTCTATTTTTGTTACTATTCATGAGTTCTAGTGCATTTTTTGTTACTATTCATGGGTTTCACTGTACTATTTTAGCTAACTTGTACCTTTATCTACTGTACTTTCAGCAAAAAAATTTTAATTTCAGCAAAATGAGCCAATCTCAAGCAGACCCTTAAATCAATCAATTTGGATGAAAATTACTCATATCCAAATTACTTAAACCTACCATGTGATAATTGATAAAACCATCTATATGGATACTTTTTTTAGTCATAAGTCAGTTGACATGTTTAAATAATACATTCAAATAATCAATCACATATTAGTTGGGACTTAGTGCCTATCAATAAATAAGTTTGGACTTTAGTGCAATAGCAAGTGCGTTAGTGATGTGTTGTAGGTTTTGGTTTGAGAAATAGTTTCCCTGAGTAGAGGGAAAAATTATAAAGTACTCATGGTGAACAAGTGACGTGTTTCACTAAAAAACTCTCATTTGTTTAAAATTGCTAAGTCATAATTTTTTTTAAAATAGAAATTGATTACTGACTCAACAATTTTAAACAAGTTGGAGTTTTTTAGTGAAATAGTAAACAAGTGACGTGATCCATCATGAGGACTGCATAATTTCTCAAGTAGAGGATAGAGTTGCCTACCTACCACCTTTATTTATTCTGGTGGAAGTGGAAGCATTTTTAGTGGATAGAACTTTTAAATGATTACTTTACTAGTCCTCACAAAGATCAAAATAATTATATTAAATCATTTAATCGATAATAAAAATTAATTTAACCTCCTTTGAAAATGAAAAGTACTACTAGATGAGAAGGTAAATAGTGGAAATAAGATACATTGGTTTGTCATGAGGAAAAATTGGCGTTTGCACAAGATTGAAGCCTGTGATTTTCATTTTCTATTCCTTTCTTACCAGGCATATATTGACAAGATCCAAACCTTCAAACCACATAATACTCCCTCCATCGCAGACAAAGTTTAGCTACAAAATTGATTGTAATCTTATGCTAGAACCTTTTTAAATATCTTTTTATTGGATGTGAGTTTTGACAAATTTACCATTAGATTACATATTCTTCTTATCTCTTTCGTGCTTACAAAATTTATAAAAAATTAAAAATCAATACTTATGTCATTAATAAATTGTTTAAATTACAAGATTTTGTAATTTAAAATTATGCACAAAATATAAGTTTATAGATCATATAGTAAATAATATCCGATTGACATAAAATTTGACATGTGTATTAAAAGCGTAAAGAACATGCAATTCAATGATTAAATTTTCAAACTATGTAATAATATTTATTTTAGGGGAAATTACAGTAAACCCACCTGTGGTTAGGCTCGTTTTCACTTTACCTACCCGTTGTTTAAAACTTAACACTTTGCCCACTTAAGTTAACTTTTGTTAAGGCTTCGTTACCCACCTCTACCTTTGCCATTGGAAAAACATATTTGTAAGGAAAAACAAACATAACAAAAAAACAAAAAAAAATTTAGGGTTTTTGATTGCTTAAGAACTTCTATGAGAACAAAGTGGAGGAATAGCACACCAATCAAAGGGCTCAATGAAATCACTTTTAATCTATATCAATATCAACAATCTCATAACAACTCAAAATTTTGAAACCAATTTTTACAACAAGACCAACAATCTCAAAACAATTAACAATGTTATTAACAAAAGAGAGTGAGATAGAGATAATCAATCGAAGAGAGAGGTAAAGAGAAATCTAGCTATGGGTTTGGATTGCGGTAGATCAGCCATGGGTTTGATGGCGTGGTGGCAGCCCTAGGTGTTGCTTGTGCCTTTCCTAATTCTCGGTCCTTTTTTGCACAACCAAACACCATCAATCAAGGAAAGGAAGGAACCTTCCAACTTCAAACCCACCACCAATTCCAACTTCAAACCCACTCCGAATCCCAACCATAGTAGCAAAACCTTGAGTCATCAAATCCAAAACATCAAGTATCTAAATCGCTCATAACCCACAAATTTCCCAATCAACAACGTATCAATTGGGACTTGATTTTAGAAGCAATGAGTGGATTTATGGGTTGTGGCTTTGGTTGTTGAGGCGAGTAAGTTAGCTTCGGCAGAGGGCAAGCTTGGCGATACAGATGGACAACCATAGAGATCAGCGGAGATCAAAGTCGGATATTTAATCTGGGAGATTGGCAAAGATTGAATTTGGGAGATCGATAGAGATCGGATTTAGGGGATTGGTGGAGATTAGATTTGGAAGATCAGTGGAGATCAGAGTGGTGGATCTATTTCTCTATCTCTTTGGAATTTGGAGAGAATCTTATTAGTCCCTCTCTCGGCTCACATGATTTTCTGATGGTTTGGAAAAGAAATTGATTGTTACTTGGTAGTTTACTTGATAAGCAATTCCTCCACTTTGTTCTCATAGAAGTTCTTAAGCAATCAAAACCCTAACTTTTTTATTTTTGTTATGTTTGTTTTTCCCTAAAAATATGTTTTTCCAACGGCAAAAGGAGAGGTGAGTAATGGAGCCCTAACAGAAATTACCTTAGGTGGGCAAAGTGTTAAGTTTTAAACCACGGGTAGGCAAAGTGAAAACAGGTATAACCACATGTGAGTTTACTGTAATTTTCTTTTTATTTTATTGAGTAAGATTGTAGCCTTAGACTACAACCAATTTTGTATCAAAACTTTGTCCCCATCACAAGTCCAAAGCAAATCACTTTCAAATAAATACAATTAACCTAAATACTGTGCACATTTATAATGTCAACTGGAAAAAACAACAAAAGGGGGGAAAAAAAAGAACAAAGAAAACAAAATTGAGAACCAGCACCTTATATACACTTTGGTCTTTTCAATGCCCCAGATGGTTATTATTCAAAATGTTGTTTCAAATGACAATCCCAGGCTGAGAGCAGCAGCACTGCTTAATCCTTTCTTTGTTTTATGACAAGTAATTAAGCAGCTCCGCTTGATCCTCTCCCGCCGCAAATAAGAATGAGGCACGTACTATCACCGAATGTCCTCTAAAGCAAATTCTTCATTATGATATCTTCCCTTGTGCATCTTTTCCAATGTTCTTGTTCTCAACAACTTCCCTTTCTGCAACGCCATTGGCAGCAATAGCATGCTTGCTACTTTCCCCAGTTTTCGAGGACCCAGCTACAGTTCCTTGGTTCCAACTTCCTGTATTAGCTTCCTCATCAAAACATTTGCTTCGTGCAGCATTTTCATCAGCAACTTCAGCCTGCCGTGGATCCCCATCTTTGTCACCCCTGCATTAAGGATCAGAACATTGGACACAGGTCTATATTACTCTGCTAGCAGAAATAAAGAGAAATCTATTGCACAGAAATCAGTTGAGACCATAAAACACCAGCAGGCAATAGAGCGGTGATTTTAGAGATGTGCAATGGTAATCAAGATTCTCTGTAAAGTGGGTGGTCATTCAGGTAATGCCACAAAATTCATAAGTAACATTAAACACACCACCAAAATACAGTTTGAGTATATATAAGATGCAGTTTCAGTAGTTGAAAGTATGCAAGAAAGGTCTACGTGTAAAGCCAGCAAAAGGCTGGTCAAGACACAAGACCTGTAAACATCTGTGCTACATGTTCATGGAAGCCAAGTTTACATCATTCCACCCCCTTGGAGTTCAATTGATAGGCCAGTGATAATGAAATCCTTTGTGGTGACTTATGTTTGTGGTTCAAAACCCCACCTCTTCCATCCCCATACCTATCAAAAGAAAAATATTATCCACCCCCCTTTCCTCATCCCAAAACAAGAGGGATCATCAGTCATTTCATTCTTGCTTCCGTCCAATTTTTATGGCTTCATTCAAGATTATGGACTTGTGCCTTGAATGCTATATAATTACAAATAGTCACCAACTTCTTTTTCTATATTGCACAAGCTCAATAAGGACAGAGACACAAGGATTATTTATTTTGAGCTAGTATCATGCGGAAAAGGTAAATTATAATATAAATAAAGCATCAGCAATCCAAGACAGCAGTGGGTAGCCTTGACAGTGAAGTAAAGTCTCTTGGCATCGCATTAGAAACCTAAGTTCAAACCCTGTTCACACTAGGGGGTACAAGGAAGGGGAAGTGCTACCCTTGTTGCATAGAACAGCCCTTGGACCCAAAAAAAATATACTAATAAAAAAATAAATAAATAATCCAACGCAGAAAAGTATGATTAGATTGGAGTTCCTTGTAATAAACAGACCAATAAATTAGGACCAACCAAGCTGAAATGAGAAGAGCACAACTGAATTGTTTGGTTGAGGTGGGGGGGAAATTGTGCATGACTTGCAGCCTGACTTGAAGACTGTTAGCTTTGGTCTGGCTGTTGTTTTTTGTGCTGTGGCAGTACTGTGTTTTATTGAAGAAAAAAAAATTTTAATTTAAAAAATCACATACACTGAATAAATAACAAGCCCAACAGTGACAGCACCGAACGCCACAAAGTACATCCAGTCAACCTGAAAAGGATTATTAGCTTCAGACGTAAATTGCATATTTTAACAAATACATCTTACATGTGATTTAAATTTTTACCATAAAAAATTGATGACATAATTAGCATACAAACCTTCTCTTTGTATGCAAAGATGCGAATCACAACAGACCACATGTCTGAGGTCAACAAAGACAAGTTTAGCATTGTGGACCCATTAATCTGGCAAGGGAAAACCAAACTTGATTAGACAAGGTTTTGAGGCAGATAATACATCCCAAAATATTTAACACTTCTTTTTCCCTGCAATTTTTGAACCTAAGATCTCTACCTTCCCTTTCACTTTTGGTAAACAATTTATAACTAAGATACTTGCCAATCCCTAAAAAACCCCCCAAGTGAATGCCAGGGGCCCTTCAAGCTTCAACTAAATTGAAAATTCAAATTTTATTGGGCATGGGAAAAACGAAAATTCTAGTGTCCTCAATGGTTCAAGAACCATCAAGAAAAATTTAGAATAAGCAACTATAACCAAAGCATCCTCAACCTGAGAACAGAGACCAATGTAAGAGCACTAAAAAAAGTTATATGGCTCCTATTGATGATCGTCCTTCAGACTTCAATTTTAGACTCTTCATTCCATTGTTAGGCTATATTGTTACACATTTTGCGGGAACAAGAAGACACAATGAAATGCACAATCATTATATACTTCCAACTCATACCTTAAGCAAGATTGGGACTAATGAGTAAAAGAGAAACATAGCCACTGAAAATCCAACAAAAGGAAGTGCCTGACACCACAACATGAACAAAAGCTTCTCATGTCAAATTCTAGTACAAAACAATGATTGAACATTTATATACATTAAATTGAATAGATAAATAAACAAAATAAAAGGCAAACAATTGCTTTATCAAATAACCGGCAGGTGCAGGGAAAACTTAAATATTTACATCCTAATCAAGTATTTTCCTCTTACATGAATCTGTAATCTTGAGTGGTTTTACTGATGAATTTATCCAAGTAGATTTTGGCTGGATATATATATTTTTTTTCAGAATAATTCCAAATAAAATTCATCAAAATCTGCTATACTGAAATTTCTACTCCTACAAAATGTTTGTTACTCTTTGGTTACAGTTTGACTAGTGAATAGAGCTGTTGATCTTGAGATGGGTGAATATGATTGATGAGAGATCTGAAAGAATTGCGGCAAATGGTGAAAGAAGTTACAAAGAAGGTCAAGGCCTTATTGAATCCTACAAGGCCGTGAAAGAAAAGCTCTCAGCCTTGTCCAAATCCCACAAAATTGCATCCGAAGAGATCTCAAGATTACAAAAGAATCTTGAGAACATGACAGATGAAGAGTTACAGCTTCTTAAATTAACCAAACCAGCCCATGATTTTGAAGGCGACAATGAATATGTGGCTGACCAACATTCTGAAATTGATGGTAAAGAGATAATTACCTATGGAGAAGCTACTCTCATTTAAGAGGAGGTATTAAAGGCATCTCATAGTGCTGGTAGTGCGAGTGATCTAATGGTCATTACAATAGATGATCCACCTGGACATCATCTAAGGTGGATCATTACAATAGATGATCCACCTGGACATCATTACAATAGTGCTGGGTGGTGTTCGTAGTTTTTTCATTGAACTTAAGTTCTTTCAGTTGGTGGTTGAGGAAGGAGGAAATTTCTTCTCCTTACGTATTTTTGAACGGGGCAAACACTTCATGAAGTCAGTATTCATGGGCAAGAATGCAGCTGTATGGTTGATGAAGAACATAGAACATACGGTGGTCGGAGTCAATCCCAAACAGTTTTTTACGCTTAGGGAAGGAGACGCTGCGTATACTCTACAGCGAGGTTCTAATGCTTTTGGTCAGTTCCTTTTAGTGTCTGAACTCAGAGTGGGAGGGCATAGAAGATCTGTTATCATTCCGGGTGGCAAAGCACAAAATGGCTGGAAGGCCTTTGGGCTTGAACTGAGGAAGATGTTGGATCCTGACCAATATGCTTTTGGTGGTTCAGGTCAGGCCAAATTTGTGTCTTTGCCACAGAGGAGATTGTTGGGGCCTCATCCTTCTCGGTCTTTTGCTGATATCGTGAAGGGCCAGGTGCAGCCAAGGTTTGTGACTCAGTCACAGCTCTTTACAACCTTGGTGAAGGATAAAAAATTAACTAAAGGGGAGTTTGTGGAGAAGAAGAATCTGCCAAGGGGGTTTTTGGAGTTGAACCCGAGATTTTCAGATGCTAAGGTGAAGGAATTTCCGGTGGGTAAGCCTGATAGGTTGGCTGTGGGAGGAGGGGTTGGGAGGAAGCAGTGCATTAATGTGGTGTCAGGTTTAGGTGAGCAAAATCTGGTAGCAGATAGGAAACGTATCCCACTAAGCTTCAGTTTGAATTCTAAAGCTGAAAATGGAAAGAGGTGTGCTTTAAGGAGATCCTGCTGGACTGGGAGTAGTCTTATCGTGGAGATTGATGTGAAAGGAAGGAGACGTGTCTGCTGGGATAGAAATAATAGGGGAGAAAAGATTTTTAGGGGGGTACCACGGGCCAGTAAGGATCTGGATGAGGGTATGTTGGGCGTGGGCTCTAGCAAGTTGGCAGCCCAATTGATTATTTGTAAGTCTAATTCAGGTGGTGTGGGCTCTAGCAAGTTGGCAGTCCAACAGAGGAAGTCTTTTTCAGGTGGTGTGGGCTCTAACAAGTTAACAGCCCAACAGACTCTTAGGAAGTCTAATTCAGGCCCAATCACTTTTAGCCCAAGCACCTATGAGCCTGGGGAGTGCTCTTATAAGCCTGTGGAGCCTTTACCTTCTGCCGTTGGTTACGAGAAGAGTGGGGAATGCCCACTAGTGACTCCGAAGTGCTCTGGGTTGCCGATGCAGGTGGCTGGTGGCCCGGTGAGGTCACAGCTGGACTGGGTTTTGGCCGAGATGGGCGGAAAGAGCTTCTCGGTGCCTCCGAGGAGCTCGCACAGCCTCACGGTGACTGGGAGCGACCCAGACAGTCCCGCGATGGATGGGTTGGTGACTGGGACCAGCTCCGATGGTCCTGCGGCGGCTCCTTTGGAGTTTGAGGGAGTTATCTCTGCTGGGTTTAACTCCGACGGACCCGAGGTAGTTCAGATGGAGAACTTTCTGGTGCCTCCGAGGAGCTCTGTTAGTCTAACGGTGACTGGGTTGGACCCCGACAGTACCGCGATGGCTGGGTTGGAGTTTGGGTCCTGCTCCAACGGTCCTGCGGAGGCTCTGATGGAGTCTAAGGGCACTCTCACTGCTGGGTCTAACTCCGTCGGACCCACAGCGGCTCAGTTGGAATTTTTTGGGGTCAATTGTGTGGATAAAGTTGGAAGTGTGAGTAGTGAGCTTCTGATTCAAGGGACGGATAATGAGGGAACAAGGCAGATAGGTGGTGGTGAGATGGGTCAGCCCAATTTGGGTGTCTTGATGGTGGAGGAATTGGCTCTCTCAGAAGCGGTGCTGGGTGAGGAGGAGAATTTGGCAATTTGTAACCCATTGGTTACTATTGTCCCCCCGGGGCTAGCTTTGACGATGGAAATGCACAATGATTCTGAGGTGTTAAATGTTGGAAACACGCTGGATGTCTCTAGGTGGGTGAAAAACAGAATCCCAGGCTTTTGCAAAGTGATTGGGCTTTCTGCGAATCAACATGAAAAGTTGTGTATTGCTTACCTTCAAAAGCTAGAAAGGGAGATGACAGTTATTAACCAGCAGCGGAAGAAAGCTAATGCCTACCAAAAAGCAGTTTCCTCCATGGGTAAAGGAAAAAGAGAGTTGAGGAACCTAATCTCAACGGTTAACTATGATGGGAGATAGTGTGTAGGTTGTGAGGTAGAGACAGTTGTGGGGTCTTAATAGTCTTTATGAAGCTGAAGATGATTTCTTGGAATGTTCGAGGTTTGAATGATCCTCAGAAACGTTTGGTAGTGAGGAATTTGTTACGTAAGTGGAAGTGTGACATTGTTTGCCTTCAGGAAACTAAGCTGGCTGGCTTAGATAGACAACTGGTTTGCAGTATATGGGGCTGTCCGTATATGGATTGGGTGGCTTTAGATGCTGATCAGACAGCTGGTGGGGTCTTGATTATGTGGGATAGGAGGGTTGTAGAAAGGTTGGAAGTTTTGGTGGGCTTGTTTTCGGTGTCGGTTCAATGGAAAGGTGTGGCGGACGGGTTTATATGGGCATGTTCAGGGGTGTATGGCCCAAATGATAATCGGTTGAGAGGTGCTTTATGGGATGAGTTGGTTGGTATTCATCAGGTTTGGAATGTTCCTTGGTGTTGTTTTGGGGATTTTAATGTTGTTCGCTTTCCTAGTGAACGGAGGGGAGGGTCTAGGCTTACTCCAGCAATGGAAAAATTTTCTGAATTTATTGATGATTTAAACTTGATAGATCTGCCGTTGGAGGGAGGGCGTTATACTTGGTCTAGTGGCACTGAGCAACCTTTTATGTCTAGGATTGATAGAGCTCTAGTTTCACAAGAATGGGAGCATCACTTTCCGGATGTGATCCAACGTATTCTTCCTCGAACTGTTTCTGATCATTTTCCAATTCTCTTGGAGGCGGGGGGTATGGCTAGGGGGAAAAGTCCTTTCCGGTTTGAGAATATGTGGTTGAAGACGGAAGGGTTTGTTGATAGGGTTGAATCTTGGTGGAATCGCCATTCTTTCTCGGGCACTCCTAGTTATGTGTTTGCTAAAAAGTTGAAAGCGCTGAAAGATGACATTATTCAGTGGAATCGTCAAGAGTTTGGCAATGTTGGGCGAAGGAAGAAAGAATTATTGGGGGTTCTAGAGGCTTTAGATGCTAAGGAAGGGGTTCTGGGACTCTCTGAGATGGAGAGAGAAGAGAGAAATGAAGCAAGATCGCAAGTAGAGCATCTTCTTTCTCTAGAGGAGATCTCGTGGAGACAAAAATCGAGAATGCTGTGCATTAAGGAGGGAGATAATAATACTAAGTTCTTTCATAAGATGGCTAATTCTCATAGAAGGCTTAACCACCTTAGTTTCTTAGAAGTGGATGGGGTGATTTATGAGGACGGAGCAGAAGTTGCCACACAGGTTGTTCAATTCTATAAATCTCTGTATCAAGAGTCTGAGGAGTGGAGACCTTTTGTGGAAGGTTTGGAGTTTGATCAAATAGGGGAGTCGGAGAGGGGCTGGTTGGAGAGGAGGTTCGAGAAAGATGAGATTCTTTCAGTGGTCAGAGCTTTGGAAGGGGATAAAGCCCCAGGTCCAGATGGCTTTTCTATGGCATTTTTCCATCATTGTTGGAGGGTAGTTGAAAGAGACGTTTTGGCAGTCTTTGAAGAATTCCATCAGCATTGTAAGTTTGAGAAATCTCTTAATGCTACATTTATTACTTTGATTCCTAAGAAGAATGAGGCCTCTAACATTCGTGATTTCAGACCTATTAGTTTGGTGGGGAGTATGTATAAAATCTTGGCCAAGGTTTTGGCAAATAGACTGAAAGTGGTTTTAGATCAACTGATATCTGAATCTCAAAATAGCTTTGTGGGAGGTAGGCAAATCCTTGACTCAGTTCTCATAGCCAATGAGTGTGTTGATAGCAGAATGAAGAGTAAGATCCCGGGAGTAATTTGTAAGTTAGATATTGAGAAAGCCTATGACAATGTGAATTGGGAGGCACTTCTAAAGTTGTTGAAGAAAATGGGTTTTGGGGAGAAATGGTGTAGCTGGATTCGAACCTGTATCTCTACAGTGCAGTTTTCTGTGTTGGTTAATGGGACCCCAGCAGATTTCTTTGGTAGCTCCAGAGGTTTGAGACAAGGGGATCCGTTGTCTCCCTTATTATTTTTAGTTTTGATGGAGGTGTTTAGTAGGATGGTGAAGAGAATGGAGGGGGCAGGTTTACTTAGTGGTTTTAGGGCGGACGGTAGGAGGGGCAGAGGGGAAAGTGTTTCTCATTTGCTGTATGCGGATGATACTATTTTGTTTTGTGATGCAGAGATGGAGCAAGTCCTTCATGTTCGATTGCTGTTACTTTGTTTTCAGGCTGTGACTGGCTTAAAGGTTAATGTAGCTAAAAGCGAAATGGTTCCTATAGGGGAGGTAATGAATTTGCATGCCTTGGCAGAAATATTGGGTTGTAGGGTTGGGGCTTTGCCAATGACTTATCTTGGTATGCCGTTGGAGGCGTCCCATAAGTCCCCCCTTATTTGGAACCCTATTTTGGAAAATATCGAACGGAAGCTAGCTGGGTGGAAGAAGTTGTATTTGTCGAAAGGAGGTAGGATGACTTTGCTTAAAAGCACACTATCCAGCCTTCCCACATATTTTTTATCTCTTTTCACCATCCCTACACACGTGGCAAACAAAATTGAGAAGCTCCAAAGGGATTTTCTGTGGGGAGACCCTAAGAATCATTTATTGGGATGGGATAAAGTGTGCTTACCTATTGCTAATGGTGGCTTGGGTATTAGGAAATTGACTACTTTCAATAAAGCCTTGCTAGGTAAGTGGCTTTGGCGTTTTGGGATTGAAGAGAATAGGCTTTGGAGGAGGGTGATAGCTTTGAAATTTGGTGAAGAATGGGGGGGGTGGACCTCTAAGTTGGGTAGGGGAACTCATGGTTGTGGTTTGTGGAGAAGTATCCGGAAGGGTTGGGTAGTTTTCAACAAATATGTCCAGTATAAGGTTGGGGTGGGGGGTAGAGTGAAATTTTGGACAGACAAGTGGTGTGGAGATCTTTCTCTCCAATTGGCTTTCCCAGTCTTATACAATTTTGCTGCAAACAGAGAGGCCTCAGTAGAATCATCTTTGATAAGTCAAGGAGCAGGGGTTGGGAGAACTTGGAATGTTCGTTTTAATCGAGGTCCTAATGATTGGGAGGCTGCTGTGGTGGTTGATTTCTTTCGATTCTTGGCAGCCAATTTACCTTCAGAGACTATTGGTGATCGGTTGAGATGGAAGTTGACCAAAAATGGGGATTTTACTATCCGTTCTTATTATCATAAGTTACATGGCCCTTCTTCTGTTATTTTTCCTTGGAAAGGTATTTGGAAAGTCAAGGCTCCCCGGCGCGTTTCTTTCTTTGTTTGGACAGCCGCATGGGATAGGATCCTCACGGGCAATAACTTGCGGCTTAGAGGCTTTGATTTTGTTGACTGGTGTATTATGTGTCGTTGCTGTGGTGAGACAGTGGATCATTTGTTGTTACATTGTGGAAAGGCTTATCGGTTGTGGTGCTTTGTCTTTAAGATTTTTGGGATTTCATGGGTTTCCTCATTTACGGTGTCAGATTTTCTTTTTAGTTGGTGGAATTGGTTGGGGAAGCATTCTTCTTACATTTGGAACTTAGTTCCTTTGTGTTTGATGTGGTGTATTTGGAAGGAACGCAATCGTCGGACATTTGAGGATTTGGATAGATCTGAGGACCAAATGCATGCTTTCTTTTCTGGTTCTCTGTTTGATTGGGCTAGGGCTTGGGGACTCACATCTAGTGACTCTCTTCCTCTTTTCCTTAGCTCTCTTTCTTTGTAATTTAAGTTTTTTATGTCTTTGCTTTTTCTTCCTTTTTGTAATTTGCCCTGCTGGTGCTTTTTGCATCTAGCAGTTTTTTAATATATTTTATCTTACCTATCAAAAAAAAATCTCCACCAAAAGAAAGTTTCTTGGGGTCCTGACCATTAAGCTAAGGTCCTTGAGTGTACAACAATTTCAATTTTCAAAATAACTTGGGACCAGCTAAACATACTCAAAGTGAAGTCCAAAGAAGATGGAAAAACAGTCAACTATGTTCATACGAGATGCTGTCAGGTTACGTGTGGAGATGCATAAGCAAGGCTTGTGCACTTCCTTAAGATCAAGATGCCAAATTGTATATTGCAACTGATGAGGAGCTGTGCCAACCTAATAAAGAGGAAGGCCACTATGACATTGACTTGTTTGTCATTGGAGCTAGAAGTGGCAATTATTGTGCTTCTAGATTTTCACCTAGTTATGGAGCCAAGGCTGCAATTTGTGAGCTTGAATTTCATCCAATCCATTTAGAAGCTATTGGAGGAGTTGGAGGAACGTGTTGCATTCGTGGCTGTGCTTCTAAAAATATTTTTGAGCTTGGATCATCTTTTGGAGGTGAACTTGAGAGGATGACAGAATTTACAAGCGGTATTTGCCTCTTCCTTGGTGCCAACTTAAGAAGATGAAGTGTGTGCAATCAAGATGTCATTGGCATATTGGTTTAGAGGGCAATCATCCATAATGAAGATAACAACAACACCAACTAGTGGGCAAGGTGTTTTGAAGGGGAGGGAAATGTTAGGAACCCCTCATTTGTTGTAATATCTTAATAATTCTTGTAATTCTATCCCTTCAACTAGCTAGTTAATTCCAAGTGGAATTGATAGGATTGAGTTAGTTAAAGTTTAATCACATGAATAAACCAAATTGTTGCTCAGTACTTTCCTTTCTCTTAATAATTCTTTGGAGGGTGACTACCTTGAATTCAGTCAAATTCCTTTTAATTCTCACCCAATTTCATATAATTCTCCATCCATCCCTGTTGGGAAACACCAGGTTCCTAACACCCTCCGAAACTTTTCGACAACCAAAAAGGATAGCAGGACGATTTTAATCCACATAAAACTTTTTATTGCCTTAAAGATAGAATATTGAACGTCTTTACCCTGTTGTAATCAAACTTGTAATTTTGTATGCATGAGCTACCTTGCCACTTAAAAGTAATGTGCTTCAAATATTTTTAATCAAAGCTGTAACAATAAATCAGATGGATGCCTCTCCAAGAATATGGATCTAATTTCAGTCAGTGGATGTGATGCATTTATGTGCGTGCGTGTGTGTGCATGCGTGTGTGAGAGAGAGAGAGAGACAGACAGACAAACAGAGACAGAGACTTACTTGCCCAGGTGTCCAGTGAATAGATCTGAGCGCATTGCGCTCAACAATGCTTCTGCAGAAATCATTAAGGGCTACAACTTTAAAATAGAATTGCATACATAAAACAACTGCACTACACTTGGACATTGAGTAGTTTCTTTGCTTCACAACATCCTCAACTCAAGTGCATTGAAATCAAGATGCAAGATGATTAATTTCACCTGATGAAAGAAACTTTTCTAAAACAATACATGTCCAATGAAATGATCACCCCAGGAAACAATTAACTGAACCAAGGAACAAATTATTATATAAGTCCACTAAAATAGAAAGAACTTATAACCCTCATATAAGAATCAACACTTAGCTCTGAAATCAAGGATACATTTGGATAGCACTGACAATGGCACCGAAAAGACCCAGCATTGCCATGAGTTCAACTCTATCAGCATTCTTCACAAGAAACTCCTGCATTGAAAAGAAAATTAAGGCTTGACTTTGAAAATGTTGATTAACCACTACTAAATTATTTTTAAAAAAGAAGATACAAAATAAATCCACCTATAATAGTAGCCCTTTGAACGTCCATCAGGTGGCGGTGCCCAACTGACTTAGGATATCAACAAAATGATTTCTTCTTTTGGCTACTAACCAAAGAAAAAGCTAACTTTGAAACCATAAGTGTGTGAAGTGCCTCATTTTCTCATGTTTTAACAAAAAAATCTAGCGGACATTAAAAATGACCCTTAGGTGAGTAAAGTGCAATGTTTAAACAAAAAGTTGGCAAATAGACTTTCCTTCACACCAAAGGTGATCAAAATGTATTTTATCCCAAGAGGAAAAGCATGGTGATAACTCTACCACTTTGGACAAACAAAGGCTTCCGAGTTCCAACAGTGATCATTTTCCATAAATTTACCATAATAAATTAAGACAATGGAAACAATAATATGCTGCAGCATCATGTCCATAACAAAATAATATGTACTTCATTCTTCCTCCCCCCTTCCCCTCAAAATGTCTGAAACCTAGAGAAATGTTTGCATTAGCTTACCTCGCTGACATTACTGACAGCATATAGCGTGGCACCAGCAATAACAATTGCATCTCCTTTACGGGGATTGCTCCCTCCTGCAACCCATAATAGTGCACACAACATCAGAACAACTACTTAAATAGAAAGATCAAGTGTATGATACAGAAGATGTTGTTCACCTGCTCGATCACCGGCATGAACATCTGAAAAAACAACGAGGACTAGGCCAGCGATACAAACAATAACACCAGTTATCTTTCTGAATCTATATTTTGTTTTCAAGAAAAACCAGGTAAGAACCATGACAGACGGTATTGACCAACAATCAAGAAGCATGACGCTTGTCATAGATGTGTACTGATAGGCCATCACCACTGCACATCAAATGGAGATTAGATCAGTTGCAGTTAATTAAAAAAAAAAAACATTTCAAGAAACAAATTAAAATACTAAAGACCCATCAACTTAACAATATCATAAGATACATCCACCATAAAAATACCAAAGAATAATAATTAAATGAACAGTATACATGCATATAATTATCATACTAAAATACACCAGTCATTGACAACAAGATAGATATTCTCACCAAGATAGTTGGCTTCTACATCTACCAATCCAAGAGGTATGTAGTAATACCATTTTGCCTGCATGAATTTCAAAAGAAAATAAAGTAGCTAGTCTTTAGATATTTAACATTAGAAAATGGGTAAAGACAACAATGAAAGGAGCAATAACTAAATGAACTAAATGGGCCTTTCTCCTCGTCATCTTCAACTCACACATCTCAAAGGTACTGATACTAACTCTTCTTAACCAGGATTCCTTCTACCCGTCCACCAGAAACATTGTTAAAACTAAAATAGCTATGTGATGACTGTGTCATTTCTTATTGCTCACAAAAAGCCTGCTCCCTAAGTGCAGCTCAAATTGTGGCAATTTCATGAAAAATTGCCACCCACCAAAACTAGTTGCCAGTAATCCAAGAGCATTCAACTCTGATGGGCTAGCAGTTATGCTCAGGATGAAAAGGTTTTTTCAAATACAACTGTTGAGTTTTACATTAGAAGCACATATTCACATGAACTGTCCAAGTAGAATATCCTATGAGCTATAATCATTTTTTATTTTTGGTAAGTAAAGAAGATTTTATTCAACTCAGAAAAAAAAGAGTCACCCAAGTCTATAGGATGTCTAATAATTCATTGTTCTCTCCAGAGAGTGTGTTTTCTCAGTCTTGTCAGCCATCACTGGATACTGATATTGATCAAGAAATTAAAATTAAAAATAAGAAAAACAAAAATAAGGAAGCAACAAATAGGTTGACAAAAAGTAACTGCACCGGATCATGAAACTAATACATACAACAAAGCTGACTGATATTTTTCCAGAGTATAATGTCATTATTATTAGCAGCTTGATCCTACAT
This sequence comes from Quercus glauca, assembly GCA_023736055.1. Lineage (NCBI taxonomy): Eukaryota > Viridiplantae > Streptophyta > Magnoliopsida > Fagales > Fagaceae > Quercus > Quercus glauca. The sequence continues at coordinate 48,101,441 of CM043324.1, forward strand.
TTTTTCAACCCGGAATAAACAAAGGATGATTTTATTCACATATAATTTTAAAAATCATTTGAATGTAGACATTTCAAATGCATAAAAATAAAAGCAAAAAAAGCATAAAACCATTGGGATAACCTTGAGTGCTTTCTTCCGGTAAATCACGATACTTCCATAAACAATCGCCAAGAGCAAGTAGTTTAGAAAAGACTGTGAAGTTGGGACATTGATTCCTACAAAACATGATAAAATATTCTGAAAAATTTATCAACTTTTTCTAATACCAAGATTGTGAATGAATAAATGTCAAGAATAAGAGAGTAAGTAATATGATATCCAACAGTATATATCAGAAACCAGTACCAATAAACAGAGCATATAAATATATATATATATATATATATATATATTTATTTATTTATTTATTTATTTATTTATTCTTTTGAATCTTTCTTGGTGTGAAAAAATTTATAAAAAAAAAAAAAAGAAAAAGAAATTTATATGAGAATCTTGAACAGAATACCTTGAACACAACCTCACTACACTAAGACCAATCAAGTAGGAAATCATTGACAAAAAGCAAATTTTAAACCTCTATGAAATTTAAACCAAGAAACACATAATAATATGTGAGTATAACAAAATTTATCAAACAGAACCATAAGAATATTGGCTTCCTTGGATCAATAATTTAAACAGTCATGATTTTGACTAAAATCTTCACGCCCAATTGGAACCAATATATCAAAGAAACGCTAACTATAATTGAAACATCATAGAACAAATGCAAATTCCAAAATGTCTGGAAACTGCAAAAGTTCAAAAACTTTCCAGAAACCTATTGAATTTCAATACCTTTTTTATTATTTATTAAGATTACTCTCTGTAGGGCCAGTCATTATGAACATAAGAACTATTGCTATGAATTGTAAGTACAAAAATCCATTGCAATCAAATAAAAGTATAGCTTCATGTTTGAGACAACTAAAGACAAAAGATGTAACACACATACATACATACATACACAAAGGCATCATCAATATACCTCTTTTGGCGAGTTCAGAAGATGTGAAACCAGTGGAAGTGATCAAAAGTGAGAGAAACTGTCCCAACCCAAGACCTATCAAAGTCTTTTTGGTCCAAAACTGCTTAAAGCTCATCATTTTTTCACAACACAGATTTACCAAAGCAAAAACCCAACAAGGAATTAATATATATTTTTCGAGAAAAACAAAAACCCAATTCAGAAAACAACAAAATACTCAGAAACCCATTTGCAGAAGCCCCATTTGTGAGTGTGTATGGAGCTTCTGAGGGCCTGAGTTTTGAGTTTTTGTTGTTGTTGGTTGTTTTGGAGTCAAACACAAAGGACTGCAATGAAATGTGAATGAAAGCGAGTGAAAGAGAGGTTTTATCTTAAATGCCAAAGTGAATAAAGAGCGGTGGAAGTTCCCAAATTCTAAATGAGAATGTTTGCAGCCGTCGAATTTTTTATAGTGTTGTCAATGATTACGCAAACCGTTTTTGTTATCTTTTTTTTTGGGTTAAATTTTTGTTTTCTTTCATTTATTTTGTTTCCTTTCACTTTTAGTCTTTTACTAGGTTTTTTTTTTTTTGGTAATCTACTTTTACTAGTTTATATCGTTGACTAAGACAATTTTTTTTAATGTAACTATTAATTAATTTATTTATTTTTATAAAAAAAAATCTATTAATACTTTAATAGTATTGTATTTGAGCTGGACTATTTTTTTTGGGAGATTCCCAATAATATTATGAAAAATTATGGTGCCACACCCAATGACACGACTTTGCACACAACTCGTTGATGTGATGAGTTGTGATTGGTAGAAGGGTGTCCCCACATAGACCCACCATCATCCCTCCTCCAAGCACAACTCGCTCATGTGATGAGTTGTGAGCAAAGTTGTGTAATTGGGTGTGGCACCAGAATTTCTCTAATATTATACCATGCCTCCATTTATTATTATTTTTTTTTATAGTAAACTTGAAAACTTTCATTAAATAAGAGAAAACATAATGATGGAGAGCTTGTTTCAAGAAACAAGGATTCTCTTCCATTCACACCATAAAGTCATCAATACCAATAGCATGTTTTGCTAACATATGAGCAGGTTTATTCCCATTTCTACCTACATGAGAAAATAACACTTTCCTAACATCATGGGTAGAACTTTGAATCCCATAAATAATAGGCAACACTGAAACAGGCGGGAGTGATAAACCTTGAAGGGCACGAACCACATTGAGAGAGTCACCTTTCAAAATAAATTCCTCTAATCCAACATCTTTGGCAAACTCCAAACCCACTTCAAATGCTTTGGCTTCCACCTCTAAAGGACCCAAAGGAGCATGGATTTTTTTGCTCAAAGCAGCCACAACCAAGCCATTAGCATCACGAACTACTGCGCCAACCCCAAATTCATTCCTTGCTTTGAACACAACCCCATCCACATTCACTTTGTACAACTGATCAGAGGGAGGCAGCCAACATTGTTGAGGAACCGGTTCAGACATCCATGGTAATGCAGAAACAGATATTCCAACAACCACATTGAAGCATCACGACACAACTCCATTTCACTTAGCCGCTTTCCACCATTGCGTATTTCATTCCGATTGCCCCATAACCTCCAAGCAATAGTTCCCATCAACGCAGCAGCATTTTCATCACACCGATCCACCATAATCATCCTCCACGCTAACTCCATAAAGCTGTTGAAATGAAGTGCAGAAACTGAATCAAAAAAACCTGCACAACTCCAAACTGTTTTAGCTCTCGGACATGACCAAAATAAATGGCTTGAAGTTTCGGACTCTAGCAAACAGGCATCACAAAGATCTTCAGTTAACACCATACGTCGCTTGAGATTCGATTTTGTTGGAAGAATATCTCTACAAGCCCTCCACAAAAAATGTCTAACTTTATGAGGAGTTGGTAGCCACCATAGTTTCTTCCAAAAATAGCGCAAGTTACTACCATCCGAAGAAGAAGCACCATCAAAGTTACTTGAACATTCCAAAGCAAGTTTATAGGCACTGCGCACAGTAAACGTCCCATTAGAAGTACCTATCCAAATGAGCTTATCAAGGGGAAAAGAAGAACTAAGTGGAATACTTCTTATTTCCTCCACCTCAAACGGTAAGAATAGCTGCTACAATAAATGGAGATTCTAGCACTTATTTTCAGAATCAATAAGTTCAGAAACAAGAAGATCCAGTGGGGAATTCAGCCTTGGGGAAACAACTCTAAAAGTTGAGGAACTTGGTAGCCATTTGTCCTTCCACACCTGCACATTGAAGCCATTACCAATCTGCCACCTCAGTCCATGTTGCATAAGCTTTTAGGAAGCCATAAGACTACGCCATACATACGATGGATTATTACCAAGTGGCGCATCAACAAAATCTCATGTAGGAAAATATCTTGCTTTGAAGACATGATAAACAAGAGAATTTTGTCCCATTTGCAATCTCCAACCTTGTTTAGCTAGTAAAGCCAAATTGAAAGGTTTTAGTTGTTTAAAACCCATACCCCCATCTACTTTAGGCTTGAAAAGATTATCCCAACTCATCCAATTTAGTTTTCTTTCATCCTGTTTTTGACCCCACCAAAAATTACGGATCATACTCGTCAATTCTTCACAGAGAGTATCAGGAAGTTTGAAACAACTCATTGAATAAGTTGGAATTGCCTGTGCTACCGCCTTGATCAAGATTTCCTTACCTACTTTAGAAAGCAATTTTTCCTTCCATCCAGCTAGCATCTTAGCAAGTTTTTCCTTTATTTCATTAAAAGTGTTGCGCTTCTTTCGTCCAACCAGCGAGGGGAGACCAAGATATTTCTCATGTTGTCTAATTACTTGACCACCAAATTGACTTTTAATTTCCTCTTGAACTGAATGATCAGTATTAGAACTAAAAAAGAGAGAGGTATTTGCTCTATTTAATTGTTGACCAGAAGCTTGCTCATAAACCTGAAGGATACTTTGTAGTGAGTCACATTCTTCCAAGGATGCCCTACAAAATATGAGGCTGTCATCTAAATGAGATAATTTGGGCCCACCCCTACAAACAGCAATACCTTCAAGTCGACCATTATCAACCCCTTTCTTAATCAAAGCAGAAAGGCCCTCAGCACATAACAAAAAAAGATAAGGGCATAGTGGATCTCTCTGCCTTATTCCCCTTGATGGTACCATATGCCCATGTGGTCTCCCATTAATCCGAATAGAGTAAGTAACCGTAGAGATGCATGTCAACAATAACTTTCTCCACCTACTCTCAAACCCCAATTTCTCCATAATTTTATCAAGGCAACCCCACTCTACCCTATCATAAGCTTTACTCATATCTAATTTAAGTGCCATCTCCCCCTTTTTGCCTCCCTTTTTCATATTGATATGATGCATAGTTTCAAAAGCCACTAAAACATTATCAGTAATTAATCTTCCATGCACAAAGGCACTTTGAGTGTCACTGATAATAGCTGGCAAAATCTTCTTTAATCTATTTGTAGTTGCCTTTGAGGCTAGCTTATAAACAACATTACACAAGTTAATAGGGCGATAATCAATAACTCTTTTTGGCTCTTTGATAGTACTGTGTTTGAGCTGGACTGTTTTTTTCGGAGATTCCCAATAATATTATACCATGCATGCATTTATTATTAGGGAGAGTTTCAACTTATGGTGTCCGCTCTTGATAATAGGTCTTTTATCCTCTCATTAGACCAATACACCAATCAATTTTTGGGGTAAGCAAGGATTAAATTTTAGATTTCTTATTCAATCATTAGAGACTTTGGAAGCTAGGAGCACTAGTATTGGGAGTGTAAACACCCCTCAGTTGCTCTTTTACAACCTAAGTCTCCAAAACCCACTCCATCCAGGTTTGTAAATTTAAAAAAAAATTTCAACCTATGAATAGTAAGGTTGTATATATGCAACCTTACTGTTCATAGGTTGTAAAAAAAAATTTATTTTAATATGTGGTTGAGTGTGAAGAAAAAAAGTGAGTAGGGAAAAAGAGAGACAATAATATTTTTTATTATTTTATTAGATAGTTTATATTATTTTATTGGGTTATATGTAAAAATAAAAATTGGGATGTAGGGTAAGTTATAAAATAAGTTGGTAAAATAAATAAAGTAGTGTTTGAGAATGTAAAATAGGTTTTTTTTTTTTTTTGGCATCCCTAATTCTCTAAGCATCAGTACTCAGTCTTGCATATGTTATAATATGCTATATTTTAGCATCAAAGCACAAAAAAACCAATTACTCAATCTTGCAATTGTAAAAATAAAAAAAAATTGCAATTGTGCTATAATACCATCCTAATTTTATGATGGTTTTGTAGCTCACTTGCAAAATTAAAATAATATTTTTTATTCTTTCACCTCAAAAATCATCTTCCTCTTTCTCTGTCTCCCTGACTCACCACTAAATTAAAATATTGTTTTTTATTGTTTGGGTTATATACTTTATTGTGTAGATATATTTGACAAGTAGTGTAAAATGGTCGTCTATAAAGTGACCGTCATTACTAAGGGCGACCGTCATTACTAAGGACGATTGTAAGCACACATTATTGCTTAGATATAAATTCCTCACTTAAATGGTGCAAGTGTAACGGATGTACGGCCTTTTTAACCACCAGCTCACAGCTGTTACAACTACCTCAAGCTGATCATTACACAGCTGTTACAAAACATTGAATGGCTAAGTTAAATGAGCATTTAAGCCTCCAGCTCAACCATAACTAATGGATAGCAATAAAACACTCGTCCATATTGCAAATCGTCCATGTTAATGACGAGTAAAAGTATGGACTAGCGTAAATGCATTAGTTCCAAACAACATTTAATGTCCAAATGATAAATGAGCACAAAGCCATTACTGCGTCCAATTATGCGCATTTAATGGCCGTTACAAACATTAAAGGGCTGAGGATAAATGGTCATTATTAGGCCATAAATCCTCTAGTTGTGGTACAACGTTAGAGAGGCTAGTAAATTGAGCATTTACTCATACAAAGGCTATATAAAGCCAGGAGAGACAAGTAAGTGGGGCAGGTTGAACACACACACAAATTACTCTATAGATTATAGATTTCTAAAGAGTTTAAGCTAATTTAAGTATCGAATGGTCCTTGGCAGGTCCCAAACCAGTGTCATTATCTGCTTAGTGCTTTTTTTGGTATAGGATCCCCATGTCGTCCATAGTACTGACGAGAAACATACTAACGAGCTCTAGGTCATCCATTGTATTGACGAGGAACATACTGATGAGGTGAAATTCTACTTCATCAATATTATTTTAATGTGTTGTATAGGAATATAAAAGTTGAGATGATGGGTGTGTTGTAAAATGGTATGATATAATAGATAAAGTAGCGTTTACGATGGTAAAATGAGATATTTTGTAGAAACCAGATGGTAATGCTCAAGAGGCTCATTGGTTAGCTGAAAAAAGTAGTGTTTTTTGTTTACATTTTTAGTTTTCAGTGGGACCTACCACAAAAAAACTTGTTTGGTTTAAGAACTTGTACTCAGTTTTCATTTTTAGTATCCTCAAAGTTAGATTTGAATACAAAAATTAAAAACACATTTCCATTGTATTCATTTTCATAGAAAACGAATACAATGACAATTTTGTAAATATTGTGAAAATATGAAGGGCCCCACCTGATTGATGTGAGTGTGAGCAAGTGAAAAAATTAACTTAAAAAAAAAAAAACAATGGCAAACCTGTATATGATGTATTTTATGTATTCAAAACAACTTATCAGATACCCTCAAATGTGAAAATGAGTCCTTTTTTATATATATTCAATTCCAGTATCTGAATACAAAAAAGAAAAAAAATGAAAAATGAATACACCGCTTTTTAAAACCAAATAGGGCCTAAGTTAGACAAAGTGTAAGGCTACAACTTTTTTATTTTTTAAGTAAGGGTACAACTTGTTGGAATAATAGATTGGGAGTGTTATAGTTTGAAATTCAATTATCAAATTTGTTAGACCGTGAGTTATGCCATTCTACCTCAAAACCAATTGGTGATGAAGAAGACATACTCAAATTTTTTATGGCATTCGACATCATACTTTACAGGCCCATTTTTAGAGTAGTTGTAAGAAGTTAAATTGTGGTCCCCCAACAAAATTGATAATGTCTAGATTGATAAGTATTGTTTTAGGTTGATAAGTATGACAATTTCGTAAATATTGTGATAATATGAAGGGCCCCACCTGATTTATGTGAGCGTGTGTAAGTGAAAAAATTAACTTAAAAAAAAAAAAAAAAAACAATGTCAAACTTGTATATGATGTATTTTATGTATTCAAAACAACTTACCAGATACCCTTAAGTGTGAAAATGAGTCTTTTTTATATATTCAATTTCAGTATCTAAATACAAAAAAAAAAAAAAATGAAAAATGAATACACCACTTTTTGAAACCAAATAGGGCCTAAGTTTTTTTTTTTTTTTTTTTGCTAAACAGGGCCTAAGTTAGACAAAGTGTAAGGCTACAACTTTTTTATTTTTTAAATAAGGGTACAACTCGTTGGAATAATGGATTGGGAGTGTTATAGTTTTAAATTCAATTATCAAATTTGTTGGATCGTGAGCTATGCCATTCCATCTCAAATCTAATTGGTGATGAAGAAGATACACTCAAATCTTCTATGGCATTTTTTTTTTTTTTTGAAACTAATCTTCTATGGCATTTGAAATCATACTTTGAAGGCCTATTTTTAGGAGAAATTATAGAGTCCTCTGGTGGACCACGTCACTTGTCCACAATTCCACTAAAAAACTTTCACTTGTTTAAAATTGCTGAGTCAGTAATTAATTTCTATTTAAAAAAATTTTCTAACTAACAATTTTAAACAAGTGGCATCTTTTTAATGGAATAGTGGACCACATCACTTGTCCACCATGTAGATCTTATAATTTATCTATTTTTAGAGTGGTTGTAGGAAGTTAAATTGTGGTCTCCCGACAAAATTGATAATGTCTAGGTTGATAAGTATTGTTTTCTCTCATTTATTAAAAAAAAAAAAAAGAACCTAATATTCAATTTTGATTTACCAAAGGAAATGAATTTCAATAATAAATTAATAATATAAAAAAGACAGCACCAACTGTCAAAAAAGTTAGAATCTTTAATCGCGGTAATTTTATTGTGCATTCTATTAACTTAATTGGTAAAATATTTTGTGGTCAGATAAGATATTTAGAATTCTAACATCTACATAAATTGGTAAAGCAACTCCTCTTGTGATAACTGGTATGTCCTGCCTCACTTCTTTATAAATTGCGCTTGTTATTATTATTATTTTTTAGATCCTTTCCCTCCTTATTTTACAGGCAAAATCAGGAGAAATTATAGAATCCTCTGGTGGACCACGTTATTTGTCCACCATTCCACTAAAAAACTTCCATTTGTTTAAAATTGCTGAGTCAGTAATTAATTTCTGTTTAAAAAAAATTTCTAACTAATAATTTTAGACAAGTAGCAGTTTTTTAGTGGAATTGTGGACCACATCACTTGTTCACCATGTAGATTTTATAATTTCTCCCAAACCAGCCCCTAGGTCATTCTTGAGAGCGAGATTACCGACCTAACTTTGGAAGCAAAAATTCAACCAGGTATGCTTGGCTTTCATGATCCTTCTTCTTTTCCCCCTCTTCTTGGTTCTGCTATGGGAAACTGCTCTTGCTCTTCTTTTAATTATTTCGCTAGGATCCCTCCCCCCCTTTTTTACACTGAATGCTTCCCTATAGATCTTGCTAAGGAGTCAGGGGAACAAGCAAAGTGGGATCCTTAAGGTTACAGGAGCAGCTCCTGATCCAATTCAAGAGGCTTCTTTGAATGCACCAAATGAAGCTAGTATCTGACTTTTTCTTTTTCCCCTTTCTATTAATTTAGTTGGTAAAATATTTTGAGGTCAGATAAGATATTTAGAATTCGAATAATAAAGTGCTCCCATAAGTTGAAATTTTATCTCTCTCTCTCACACACACACATATAAGTTACAGCAATTTTATTAGTATTTTTTTAATACATATTAATTATGAAATATTAAATCTTCAATCCTCGTAACCTTTTATTAGCATTATTTCAATAAAATATTATTTAAGACTTAAGATATATGGCAATGTATTAATCCGATCTCCACTTTAATTCCTATTTTATTTTATCAATTTTTTTTAGAAATTTATTTTATTTTATCATTAATTGTTCAATGTCAAAAATAAAAAATCAACCTCTCTCTTATAAAAAAAAAAGGGGGTAAATTGTAAATTACACCTCTAAAATTTGAAATTATTTGGATTTTACACCCTAAAATTTCAGAATTTGAATTTTACCCCATGAAATTAGGGGTGTTTAGATTTTACACCCTGACGTTTCAAAATTTAGATTTTACTCTTTAAAACTTGGAAGTGTTTGGATTTTACACTCCTAAATTTTGAAACTTTAGCGTGTAAAATTCAAACACTTCCAAAATTTAGGGAGTAAAATCCAAACACTTTTAAAAAATTTAGGAGGTAAAATCCAAATTTTGAAATGTTCGGGTGTAAAATTCAAACACTTCCAAACTTTAAGGGGTAAAATCTAAATTTTGAAATTTCAGAGTGTAAAATCTAAACACCCTCAAACTTTAGGAGTGTAATTTGCAATTTACCCTTAAAAAAAATGCATACATAAGGAATATGTTTTCTTTTTTGGAGTTGAGTTAAAAATCCTAATCTACAAGACATATATAGCTCCTCCAAATCCATAACTAAGGAATTTTTTTTTTTTTTTTTTTTTTTAAGCTGCATTGGAAATCCTAATCTACCTGACATATATAGCTCCCCTTGGAGCTTGAACCTGTGATGCCACCCCCACAAGCGCTTAGCACTTAGTTACATAAGGAATATCTTATAAATATTTAGAATTACAACTTATGTGATTCACATGTGAGGATGATCTAATTTAGAACTTAGTATTTGCTAACTTTATTGGGTGTTTTCATTTAAAAAAAATATATATATAATTTTTTTTATACAAAATAGAATTTCTACTCTATCCTAATTTAAGTATATATGTGTGTGAAATTTTTTAACCGAATGTATAATGTACGTATATATTATGTTTTAAAAAGCTATAATTAGAGGGAAAAAAGGTTAAAAAATTGTGCTTTAAATAATTGCAATTTCAAACAGCATACCAAATGAGAACTTAGCCAACAACAAACCCGACCTTGCGTGCCACCATTCCCTCTTTTTTTTTTTTTTTTACTTAAATGGGTTTACTAAATAAAGAGATATAACTACAAATGGAGACTGGTGAGGTTTAGGACAAACTTTTTTTTCTCCCCAAATCCTCATTAAACTATTAAATTTCAGGAATTCTATCCCAGACCAATTCCATTTATATTTGAAAAATCCAAACTTGTAACAAACATCTTTACTTATCTTATGGTTGGGTTAAACAAGTCGAATCAAGTTCAGGTAACCTAAAATTAAATATCTAAAACAAAGTAATGCTACATACAAAAAAAACAAGAATTGACATTTTTTTCATACCTGGCGAGTTGGTAAGGTTTCACTGATTCTCATCTAGACCTACCACCAGTGGCGGAGCCAGGATTTTAGTCTAGAGGGGGCAAAATTAAAAGATGATATTAAAAGTGAAATTAATCTAAAAAAATATTAATCAACAATAATAACAAAATAAATAAACAATTGTAAGCAAATATGAATATATTTCATATTATTAAAATAAATAGACAAAAATAACCAATTCATAGCTACTAAAAAATTTACAAACTGATGGAGTAAGAATGTGATTAGTGTTACTTAAAAAATATAATGAATAAATGTTTAAAATGATTTTTTTGTTATTGGTGACATACCAATTTGTAAGACATAAGTTATAAAATTTGTAGTATCTTTAGTATCATTTAAGAATAAAATGATGTGAAAAGTATCATAAATAGTAAAAATGATGTAAATAATGATATAAAATAAAAAATAAAAAATAGTGAAATAGGTGCAAGTTGCAGTAGGACAAGACAAAAGCAATGATTTGGTCACTTTCAACCAAGTAAAAGTTTTTTTTTTTCATTTTTTTTTTCCCTCCATGTCAGTATATACCTATTTTAGACTACTATTACTAAAAAATTTGAGGAGTCAGGGGGGGCAGGTGCCCCCCTCGCCCCCCTCTGGCTCCGCCAGTGCCTACCACTGATATCACTTTTTTATTTGCTACTAACAATTTGTCATATCAGCAAATATTAAATTTTTTTATGTCTCTAGACTCTCTCAATACTATTTAACAGAACTTAAGCACTAGAAAGTAACTTAACGCTAGATTAATTAAATTTTATGAGGACAAATAGACATGTAAAGGTATTTTAGTAATTTAAATTAATAACTAGGTTGACTTTAGGTACCTAAACTATAAAACCCAAACTGCTTTGAACTGACTATATAATTTTTAGTATAAATACAGTTAACACCCCTGAGATTTGGACTAATGTCAGCTAGGTCTAAATTTTTTTTAAATTAACTAACTTGGTCCCTAATCACTATGAGAGAAATGAAAAAAAGTTAGTAATGGTTTAGGAAGTTGAGTTTAGGAACTAAGTTGGTTAGTTTTGAAAAGTTTTAAACCTAGCTAACATTAGTCCAAACCTCAAAGGTATTAACTGTATTTTACCCTAATTTTTATTTCAAGTAGGTTTGGATTGCCTCAATGAGGATGACTTTTGTAGTACAATAAATTAATAACTAGGTTGACTTTAGGTACCTAAACTATAAAACCCAAACCGTTTTGAACTGACTATATAATTTTTGGTGTAAAATACAGTTAACACCCTTGAGATTTGGATTGATGTTAGCTAGGTCCAAAAATTTTTTAAATTAACTAACTTGGTCCCTAATCACCATCAGAGAAATGAGAAAAAAAGTTAGTAACAGTTTAGGGTCCAAGTTGAGTTTAGGAACCAAGTTGGTTAGTTTTGAAAAGTTATAGACCTAACTAACATTGGTCCAAACCTCAAAGGTATTAACTGTATTTTACCCTAAGTTTTCTTTTAAGTGGGTTTGGATTGCCTCAATGATGATGACTTTGTAGTAAAATAAATTAATAACTAGGTTGACTTTGGGTAACTAAACTATAAAACCTAAACCATTTTGAACCGACTATATAATTTTTAGTGTAACAGTTAACACCCTTGACATTTGGACTGATGTTAGCTAGGTCCAAATTTTTTTAAAATTAACTAACTTGGTCCCTAATCACCACGAGAAAAAAAGTTAGTAACGGTTTAGGGGCTAAAATCTAAACCCTTCCCTGCCCCGCCTCGTGGTGCGGGGCTAAAATCTCACCCTATTCCCACCCCACCGCCTTTGCGGGGTGGGGAAAAACCGTGTGGGATGAAGCGAGGAGGGGTGGGTCAAGTGGGGCGGGACAAAATTGCCATCTCTAGTTGTAGGTGTCCTAAATTTGGTATTTGACATTTATAATCCTATTCTAAGAGAAGTAACTTATTATTAATAATGATATTTTTGAACTACATAAAAGTCTAGTTTAAAAAAGGAAATATAGTATAAATAATATGATTAACTCTATTAAAATTAATGGAAAATTAGTAGAAGAAATATTCTATTTGTTATAATGTCTAAGGGTATAATTCTCTCTCAGGAGTCATTATTATGTGTCCAAGCTTATCCATATCATTTTATCAAAAAAAAAAAAGGCGCATATCCATATCATTACAAAAGTCAGACACCTTATTCCTTTACGTTATGTCTTATAGTTATACGGGGAAAAAAATGTCCTTTTCATTTACAAGGCATGAAGATTGCCATGGTAAACATCCATATTTTCTCTTCTAAAAAAAAAAAACTTTATGATAAAAAAAAATTATCTAAATAAATTTCTGTTCTGTTTTATTTATTAGAAATATTCAAATATTATGCATGAATTAATAAAATCTTATATGTAAATTAAAAAAGATAATTAATATTATTGAAGTTGAATAATTAAACATATAGTAATAAAAAAGAAAAAAATTATTTTAATATATATGCATGAAAAGTATCTTTTATTTTCATAATAACAAAAAAAATTGTTCTAAATCATAGAAACAATTTAATATAGACTATATAGTTTTTAAAATACTTGTGGAACTTTTGGTAAGAGTTTGAATCATAATATTATTTTGAAATTGTAGTAAAAGAGTTTTACATACAACAAATTATTATATGATATGACATTTAGCACAAAGTTGTGTCTTGCGAGGACAATTAAATCAAAAGGTCAACCATGAGTAAAGAGGATAATTTTAAGATGCCACTCAACCGAGTGTGGCAGACGCCACCAAAGTTACCCAACACTAGTCACTAAATGTGAGCAACAAGCTTGACCGATAAAAGGAATCACTCAATTCAAAAACATGATACAATTATAACAAAATTTTCAGGTATACAACTTCTTAAATAGTCTTCACATCTAAAATCAAATAGATAATAAATTCTCAAAAAATATATTAAATAAAAAATAGGCTATGACGGTTAAAAATTTTTGTAACTCAATTAATTGACACCTCCTAATTTCTTTAAAGAAAACATTCAGAGTTCAAATCTTTTCTACTCCGTTGTAGTTCTCACATTTAAAAAAAAAATAAAAATAAAAGATAATAAGCTATAACAACTATCAACCCATTCTCCAAAAAAAAAAAAAACTATCAACAAGTTTCCATATATTATAACAATCACAAAGAAAAGACACGTTGACATCTATAATAAATGACACATCGCCGACGCCTACATGGCTGTCATAAAATTTGTTAGAATATTTCTGCATCAATATCCAACTATCCCCTATCTCACCAAAAAAAAAAAAATCCAACTATGCATGGTTGTTTGAGTATTTTATTTATTACTGGTTAGTTATAGAACACGAACTTGGTTCATGCCTACAATAACTATTCCTGGTATGGAATGTTGAAGTTTCATTTTTTGTATTTTAAAATTATATAAAAAAATATATATGATTTTATGGACAGATGGTAAATAATATATGATTAATAAAAAAATTTGGTCTAAATGTTAAGAACAAATAAAATATGTAATTGAATAAAGATATTTTCAAAATATTACTCAATAAATATTTTTTGAAGTGCTATAACAATGAAAAAGTGTTGCACACTTGCACTAGATGACCTTGAATCTCTCTAATGTTAAACCTAGTGCTATCCTTTCTTAATTTTGCAATACTTCAATAACTTTTTATTAGATTAATGTTTTGAAAATCTCATTGTTATACTATATATTCTCTATTTTTTTTACATATATGCCAAATTTGCGTCAATCAAATGTTATTGGCTTTTTTGATCCATAATATCAGCTCTTTCCTATAATCTTTGATTGTTTTGATATTTTTCTTAGATTTAAATTATAAGGATATAATGTAATCTAATGGTAGATTTATTAAAAACCACATCTAATAGAAGGTTAGTGTTGTACTATTAATAAAAGTTACACGACTTATAACTTTACATTGGATGTGTTTTTGACAATCCATTACTAGATAATATTGTATTTTTATACCCTTTATGTTTGCAAAATCTCAAAATGATCAAAAATCAATACATATCTCACCTAATGATAAAAAGGAAAAAACTATCTCATCTATAAAACTTTTAAGTTATAGATATATGTTTTTTGTAATTAAAATTGTTGGGTTGTTTAGACCCCAATTGTTTATTATGAAGCGGATTAACAATTTAAATAAGTCCAATTATGCCAATTTATCTCATAAAGTGTTAAGTAATTAAAATATATTAACCATATGGTATATCTAATATAGTGTTAACAATCGCACAAAATCAATCATAATGAGAGACAATGATATGATTACGAAGTGGAAAACTAAAGGAAAACTATACAAGAGAAAACCGCTACAGGGGAAATTAACCTTCCCCATAAACACAATCCACTATATTCAAAGACGTTTTACAACCTAGTATAATACCTTTGTACCTATGAGAGATCGCCCTGGCCTACCAATGTTCCTTTGTTAGTTGGGCCAAACTTGCGTAAAAGGGTAGAGTTATGTTAATGTCTCTTAAAATTGAAGTTTTATTAAGTATATATTTTCCCCTAGATAGGGTTTTACATGTAATTGCCACTTATTTTATTCAAACAAAAAAGAAAAGAAAAAAAATAAGACATCAAATAATTAAATATTTCATTAAATAGAAAATAACATTACAAGACCTTGGTCCTAGATACAATTGAAAATTACATTGTTTTAGTACTAGTTATATTCTACAAATTATAAAATTACATAGATAAGAAACTAGTCTAAGAATTTTTAATTTAATTTTGGACGCTAAGTTACAAGGTGGGGAAGGAGTTAGGCAACCTTGCCTAGTCAAACGATCCAAACTATTTTTGATTGATTTATCAACTCTCAACACTTTTTTCTATCAATCGATAAGCTATCGAACAATTATTCAAAAGCTATCGAGAAGTTGTCGAAAATCCAAAAGATATTTTTTCCTCACTTTGAGTTGGACTTATTTATTTGTTTGAGACTTGAAAATACACATTCTAAGTCAAATAAACTTACCATTTATCAAGGTTTGCAACATAGAGCATATTGAACCTAACAAAAATGATAAATAAAACACAATTTTATGAATTAAAAAATAAATAACATTCGATTCACAAAACTTGACATCATACTAAAAATAAAATTAACATTTTTTTCTCAAAATATTAATCATATAATGTTTTTGACAAATCAATAATTAAGAGACTTAAACCATATCTTCACTAAAACCAAGGGAGTCAATACCGTACTGGAGGCTGTACCAATTTGACCAACAGTACGATATATTTCGGATACCGGTCAATACCGGTGTACCGTTTCAGATTTACTGCTATTTTTTATATTTATAAATATATATATATATATATATATATATATATGTATGTGTGTGTGTATATATATATATTATAATAAATATAAAAGTTTACTATAAAACATTTCCTCAATTCAAGATTAATTATTCATGGTTTTAGACTTTAGTATCAATTAAAAGAAAAAGAAAAAAAAACACAATATAAAAAATAAAAAGCTTAAAAGTTACCATTGCATACTAAGAAAACAAATAATACTAATAAGTTAATGCAAATAAGTTACTATTTTGCAGTAACAAAAATTCAAAAACTACAAAACTTAATAAAAATAATAATAAAAAAAAACTTCTTTCTGTACCGGCTGATACGCCCAATACCGGCCGGTATTGCCCAAAATTGGCCGGTACGGCCGGTATTTAAATCGGTACGAAACGTTGATATTTCAATACCGGTATGCAACCGGTACAGTATGTACCGACCAGTACGGACTGTACCGATACGGTATTGACTACTTTGACTAAAACAAGATAAAGGTGCAAGTCTGTTCGCCTATTAAAAACTAATGAATGATACAATTTGCATAAAAGTTACAGAAAGGTCAAAAAAAAAAAAAAAAAAATTTCCCTAGAGAGAAAAGGTCATTTTATTATAACTTGTATATTATATCTAAAAGAAGTAGGAGATATTTATGCACTGTGCAATCTATGGGTCCCTTATTAATAGACAAACACAATTGATTACAGCAAAATCTTATTTAAAATTATTTTGACCACTGACTTGCTGGGTCATCGGTTCTTTAGTGGGCATAAAAAATAGTAAAATACTAAGAAAGAGTTACATACCTCACATCCCTAAAAAAAAAGGCAAAAAGTAGGACAGAAGCCACTTTTGCGTGCTGAGTTGGTTGTTCAGCCAATTTTTTTAAAAAAGAAAGCGACTGTATTTTTTTTTGGTTAAAAGAGCATTGCATTAAAATTAACTAGCTATAAAAAGCGATTTTTTGGCTCAAAACCTTAAGGGGTACAAGCGGTATCCGTATTTAAAATACTAGTCGCTAACTCGTGCGATGCACGGGATAATTAAATAAAAAGACAATTAACTAACATCACGTTAAGACTGATTTGCTCACCAAGAATTTAAAAGAAAAAAATATCGATATAATAAAATTTAAGAAATTTAGAAATAGAAAATTGGGTTAATAATATGCATATTATAGACATTTTGCTAGTTAGCATTTAAAAAAAAATGGATCTGTCATAATTAAATAAAATACAATGGGAATAAATATTTAACTTCTATACTTTTCATTAGTTTAGAAGAGTTGTTTAACGTAGAATGTTATTGGGTTGTAAGAAAGATTTTTATAAAATATTAATACCATATATATATGCTTATATTGTCAATGTCTCACTGTAGGTACATAGTTACTGAAACCTACAAAGTAATTTACAATTCTTAAATTAATAAAGCAAAATTCCCAAAAGTTACATATATACACACACTCAAAACTGATATAAACTACAAAGATAAAAACAAATCTTATTTAGTTGTATTAATAACAATATAAACAATTCAAAACATGGAACATTATCAAATTTATAACACATAATTCCATTATCTTTTACGTTGAATCCAAACAAATAATTAATTGAAATTAATCCAAACAAATAATTAATCAACCAAAAATCAAAACTTTAATTAAGAAAACAAAAAATCACATGAACCCAAAATAAAAATTCTCAATAAAGAAAAAACATATAAGGTAAATAATTAAGATCAACCTACTAAGACGCAAATACCAAAAACCCCAAAACTTAAACCTTCCAAATTTTATAGAATCCCCAAATTCTACTTCAAAACCAAACAAAACCCTTCAAATTCAAAAAATTCATATATAATATACCAAATAAAAATTTACCACACCTTGGGTTGGAAGACATAGGTTGCAGCTTTGATTTTTCTCAAAAAAATAGAAATGCTTCATCTGCTGTATACAATATAAAATGATTATTAGAAATTTCAACCCAAAAATCAAACCCACAAAAACACTTTCAAAATATAGAGATTAACACAAATACTTAGAAGAAAATAAATTCTAAACATAACAAAACAATAAAATAGAATAAAAATTTCAGGCACATATGAAAGCAAATAAAAAAAACAAAACCTACATTTTTTTTTTTTTTTTAGTTGAGTCTCTTTCTTTCTTATTTTTTTAATTTTAAAGTTAAGTTAAGTTTAGGGTTTTGAGATGGCAATTGTTAGGGTTTTAAGGAGAAAAGAGAGAGTCCTACCAGGAGTCTAAATAATATAAACAATTCAAAATATGGAACATTATCAAATTTATAACACCTAATTCCATTATCTTTTACGTTGAATCCAAACAAATAATTAATTGAAATTAATCCAAACAAATAATTAATCAACCAAAAATCAAAACTTTAATAAAAAAACAAAAAATCACATGAACCCAAATAAAAATTTTCAATAAAGTAAGAACATATAAAAATTTACCACACCTTGAGCTGGAAGACATAGGTTGCAGTTTTGATTTTTTTCCAAAAAATAGAGATGCTTCATCTGCCATATACAATATAAAATAATTATTAGAATTTCAACTCAAAAACCAAACCCATAAAAACACTATCAAAATATAGAGATTAACCCAAATACTTATAAGAAAATCAATTCTAAACATAATAAAACAATAAGATAGAATGAAAATTTCAGGCACATATGAAAGCAAATAAAAAAAGACAAAACCTACGTTTTTTTTTTTTTTTTTTTTTTTTTTTTTGACGTGAGTCTCTCTCCTTCTTATTTTTTTAATCTTAAAGTGAAATTGAGTTTAGTGTTTTGAGATGGTAATTGCTAGGGTTTTAAGGAGAGAAGAGATTTTGGTATTTTTATGCAAAAAACGTTATTTTAAATCTAGGTGATTTATTTCCTTGTTTTTAGGCTCTTTTAATGTTTTTTTAGGTCAAATTTGGTTCCTATTATGGTTAGGTATTAATTAGGGCTTATTTTAGAATATATTTTCTTGTCCATCAAGTTTTATGGAGCCCTTAAATAGGCCTCCAAGTTTATATACGTTTTTCAATATTATTGTTATAAGATATAAAACCTAAAATAAAAAGAATCAAAAATAAAAAAGAAAAAGAAAATAGTGATGATGTGGAAAATTGTGAGAGTTTCAAAAGTTTCGGTTATATATATATATATATATATATATATATATATATATAGATTACATAAATCATCATTAGGCGGTGCATCAAGCACCACAAAAGTTCCAAAAAGCAACTGTATTTTTTTTTTCTTTTTAAAATTCCTTTGATATAATATGTTTTGTAAAATTTTATTAACTAAACATATAATCTTTTTCCACAATTATTAATCCAAATGAACTTAGGTAAATTGTACCTAGGCTGCCAATAGACTTCATCTTTCTAAGCACTACAATATTTACCTATTGATAGATTAAATAAAAAACAGGAGAGGGTATGATTTCTCATTGTTTGGGTTGATTTCAAACTAAAAGCTAAAAACTAAAAAGTTTTAATGATAAACATACCATCAATATTTTTATAATGACTTCATCATTAATTTGGACTGAATTAATTTAAAATTAAAATTTTCAAAATAAAATCGTGTATCAAAATTATTGCAGAAAATAAAGGTCCATTTGGGATCTACTTATTTTGCTAAAACTGAAATTTTTTTGCTGAAAGTACTGTAGATAAATGTAAAAGTTAGCTGAAATATTATAGTGAGACTCATAAATAGTACCAAAAAGTGTAATGAGACCAATAAATAGTAGCAAAAATAAGTTAAATAGTAAAATAAGTTGGCAAAAATAATATTTGTCAAATGGTCACTAAATATTTAAGGAACTGAAATTATACTTTAGGAAGAAAAAGTTTTCAAAATAAAATTCGATTATAAATATAAGTAATTAATTAATTATTTATTTATTTATTATAAATTTTCAACTTTTTACGTCCTCTTCTAATGATTGTGCTCTTTATCATTAGATCAAGACACCAATCGGTATCTGGTGAAAATGAGTGTTGAACCCAAATATCTTATTTAACTATTAGAGACTTTACTAGTTAAGCTAATTAGAAGTATGAAACTCACATAAATGTAAGTAATTTGATATGTAACCATACCTGGGAAAGTGATAAGAAAATGACAAAGATGACCCACCAAAAAAAAAAAAAAAAAAAAACCCTTAAACCTTTTCATATCATTTTTTGATATGTCAGAAATAAGGATAACTATAACCCTCTCGAGTCTTTTGGTTGAATATTGTAAAAAATGAAGTTTATTTGTGATATGGGTACTATTTAAACTTATTTGGGAAAATGAGGAGAGAAGCGAATTTCGGCAACACCATTGTCGAAATTCTGAGAAAGAGTAGGAGAGAGGAGAGAGAAAAACGAATTTCGACAATGATATTTCCAAAAAAAAAAAAAAACTGAATTGTGACAACTGAATTGCCGAAATTGGAGGATTAAAAAAAATGAAAAAAGAAAAAGAAAAAGAAAATTGAACTATGGCAAGAGTAATGCTATGGCTACAAACTATTTTACCATATTTTTACAAACTGTTGTTATGACCAATTTCTTACTGGTTCTCATCAGAGCCCACCAATAACATCACTTTTTTATTTATTAATAATCACTTATCACATCAACAGTTTATGAAAATTTTTGTAAAAAAGTTTGTATCTCTAGCATTTTACCCAAAATGGAGGATTTAAAAAAAAAGAAAAAAAGAAACTCAATTGTGGCAATTGAATTGCCGAAATTCAGGTTGCATTATTACTCCTCCAATTGTGGCAATTCAATTGCCACAATTGAGTTTTTTTTTATTATTTTTTTTTATCCCCCACTTTGGTAAAATGTTAGAGATACAAACTTTTTTACAAAAACTTTCATAAACTGTTGATGTGATAAGTGATTATTGGTAAATAAAAAAGTGATGTTATTGGTGGGCATTGATGAGAACCAGTAAGAAATTGGCCATAACAACAGTCTCTGTAAAAATATGGTAAAATAGTTTGTGGCCGTAGCATTACTCTTGCCATAGTTCAGTCTTCTTTTTTTCTTTTTCTTTTTAATCCTCCAATTTTGGCAATTAAATTGCCACAATTCAATTTTATTTATTTATTTTTGGCAATATCATTGCCGACATTCATTTTTCTCTCTCCCACGTCCGTCACGTCATTTCTCTCCTCTCTCCTACTTTTTTCTCATAATTTTGGCAATGGTGTTGCCAAAATTCACTTTTCTCCTCACTTCCCCAAATAAGTTTGAACAGTACCCATATCATAAATAAACTTCATTTTTTACAATATTCATCCAAAAGACCATAACCCTTTCCCCTCTTTCTCTCCTATTTAACCATAGTTAAAAAAAATACTAAAGTAACAATAGCAACTCAATATTTTTTTTTTTTGGCATTTTAGAGAGATTGTTAGAGTTGATTTTTGTAGTTTTCCTTCCAAAATTGAAAGGAAAATGTTTCTAAAGTGCTTGTTGGAGATGCTCTAACAACATAACAAATTTCATAATTTGGTCATAGGTAGTGAGTGGTGTATAATAAGAATAGTGTCAATGATGATCTTATATAAAATTAGTGTTACACTAATTTATGAGCAGAACTAAGGGTGGTTGAGCCCGGTGATCGAACCCAAATTAATTTGTCATATTTTTAAATTAGCACTCTATCTCAGGTGAGTAAAGTGCCAATTTTAAACAACAAGTAAGCAAAGTTTTTTTCAGGCAAACTCCAGGTGGGCGAAGTGTAATTTGCCCTTAATTTTAATTCTCTTTTAAAATTCTCTCTATAATAAAAACAAGGGTAAACTATGTATTTAGTCTTTATCCTATACATCATATTTTAGTTTGATCTCTAACATTTCAATTGTGTTAATTTGGTTCCTACGCTTTCAGTACCGTGTCAATGTAGTCCCTACCATTGTCTTTTGGATGAAAATTGATGACGTGCTAATGGCAAAAATAAAAAATTAGTTTCCGTTAATGTGACAATAAACTAAAATTTTATTTTGACCGTTTGCCATGCCACCAATTTTCATCCAAGATATAATGGTAGAGACTGAATTGACACGATATTGAGAGGGTATGGGCCAAATTGACACAATTAAAATGTTAGGGATCAAATTGAAATATAGTGTATAAGATAGGGACTGAATACATAGTTTACCCTAAAAACAGTATCTCTTTTGAATTATATTTGGAATTATAATTATATATTCATTTTTTTAATCAAATTTAATCTTTATTGGCATTTTTGAAATTTCTTATATTTAAAATTAATCTATTTTAAATTAATACAGAAATGATTATGTACAGATTATTCTTTTTTATATACTTTAACTATATGAAATACAAGTAAAAAAAAAACTATATGAAATATATATTATATACCAATGGCTATTTGATATTATGGAGAAACTTGTATTTAATTAAATATACTTAAGTCCTAATCTAACCCTAAAGAAACTTGTATTGACTTTGACTATTGAGATGTATGTTTTAAATCTTGTTGTATATTAGAATTTTTTTTTTTTTTTTTAAATTCCCATCTCAATCACAGATTACGTTTACATTGATTACCTACCGCAATTAAATTTTTGGTCAATTATTTATTTATTTATTATTTTAATTATAATATTTAGTTAACGATTAGTTCTTAATTTTTACCTTTTTATTTTTATATAATTTTGCTCCATTTAAATGAAAATTTGGCTCCACCATTGCATCAATTACAATTTGTCATTTAAATAAATTACAAATAATATTATAAAATTTATTATGCGTTAAAAAAAATGTTTGAAGAAAGAATATGAACCAAGAAAAGCTCTCAAAAGTGTGAGGCATGGTTACAAAACAATTGTTGTAAGGCTACTCCAGGAATTTTGTTTAGAGAGTCATTAAAAAAAATTAAATGAAAAAAATTTTAATAAAAAGAAAACTTGAATATATTGAGTTATTGACAAAAAAAAAGTTTTACAATTTCCTTCTACAAGTTTTCAAATTTTGAATTGTTACATCGTGGTTCATTATGAATATTTATTGTCATTGTGGGTAGTTATGACCATTTTATTTTGCTAAGTTTGTCTAACATTTTTATTTTTATTTTATGCCGTTGTTATTATCTATTTGTCTTTGTTTTTATAAAAATATTTTAAACTAAATGAATAAACTCAACTCATTGGCTTTGTATTAATTATTGACGCACATAATCACACTCATTCATGCATATATAATACACTATGTGTCTACTTAACTAATCAAATACTTGAACAATCACTAACTTTACAATTTTTTTTTTTTTGGAATTTTTCTGACTTTATAATGATAAGTTATTATAACATGATAATAATACATATACATGCAACAAATTCGAGTATTTTGGCTGAATATTGTAAAAAATTAAGTTTATTTGTGATATGGGTACTGTGGGGCCCAAGTATTTAGCAACCCCGGCCCACTCCATATCGGGCCCAAGGTCCACGCCGAGGAGAGGGCAGAATCCGAGGAGAAGTGGGCGAGGCCCAAGTCATCAAGGGACCTCGCCGAGAATGCTCACGTCCTCGGCAAGCCGACATTGAGGTAAGGAAGCTGTCACTCACTCATTAGATGCATGCCACCAATCCTCTGGCCGCATTAATGGTGAATTGACCATTAAACAGTGTAGCCTTGATTACTTCAACTAACAGAAAGCCTGTAAAGGCAGCTGATAGGACGAGCCCTCAGACACAAGTTCAGATGACCGACAAGTGGATGGCAGATATCAACTGATCAAGACTATATAATAGGTAGAACCTCCAAAGTATAGAGGTTGGTCCCTGGCCGGTTGGCCCCTAGGGGGGGAGTTAATGGGCCTCCAGGGTGTTCAAGGGTAACCATGTGTTCGTTAAATTCTAAGGAAAGAGCTCCTCGGACTGGGCCGAGGATGAACTCTCCTTAAAGATGCTTAGTCAGTTTCTTATTTTTGGATCTTGTAAACCTACGTCGATTGTTGTATCTTTCGATAGAGTTTAGCCCTTCTACCCACGCTTTACAAATTCATTGTGAGGGGTCGCCCGGAAACTGGCACCCCACAGGTACTATTCAAACTTATTTGGCAAAATGAGTAGAGAAGCGAATTTCGGCAACACCAATATCGAAATTCTGAGAAATGGTAGGAGAGAGGGAGAGAAATTATATGACGGATGTGGAGAGAGAAAAAGGAATTTTGGCAATGATATTGCCAAAAAAAAAAAATGAATTGTGGCAATTGAATTGCCAAAATTGGAAGATTAAAAAAAATATAAAAAAAGAAAATTGAACTGTGGCAAGAGCAATGCTACAGCCACACGCTATTTTACCATATTTTTTACAAACTGTTGTTATGGCCAATTTTTTACTTGTTCTCATTAGTGCCTACTAATAACATCACTTTTTTATTACCAATAATCACTCATTACATCAACAGTTTATGAAAGTTTTTGTAAAAAAGTTTGTATCTCTAGCATTTTACCAAAAGTGGATGATTTAAAAAAAAAAAAAAAAAACCTTAATTGATTTAAATGCTTGTGGGGTGTGGGGGGGGAGGGGTAAGGGTCGGGGTTCAAGTTTTCAGGAAGGAGTTTCACACACACATACACTTAGATTAAGCTAGAGTAGAAATTCTATCTTGTATCAAAATTTTTTAATTTTTTATTTCTGGCAATATCATTGCTGAAATTCCTTTTTCTCTCTCCTACATCTGTCACATCATTTCTCTCTCCTCTCCTACGTTTTCTCAAAATTTCGACAATAGTGTTGCCAAAATTTGCTTTTCTCCTCATTTTGTTAAATAAGTTTGAACAATACCCATATCACAAATATACTTCATTTTTTACAGTATTCAGCCAAAAGACTCCAACAAATCCTCTCTATTTCTGAATTACTAAATTATATAAAGTTATATTATATTTAGGGTCATGTTAACAGATGCTTTTAAGGCAATTGTTATATTTCCTGTGAAAGTGATGTCAAAACATTTCTCTTATATTTATACTGTACACACAAACTTCCACACACATCATTATTTACACAAATAACATTATAACAAAAAGTAATGCATATAATCAATATTCGACACACACACATATAATATAAATTTATAATAAAAAATGACACAATTACAAACACTTACTTTTACTCTTGGAGTTTGAAATATTTGTAATAAGGGTGTATAAAATTTAAGTCAAGGTGTGCAAAAATGATATTTTTAAGAATAAATTAAAGTATTAAACCAACAAAAAAAAATTATATATATTAAAAAAATTGAAGTTAGGGGGTTCATTTGAACCTTAGCACCGCCCCATGACTTGAAAACAATCAAAAGAAGTTGAAATACCTTATCTAGTGGGTTAGTGTGACAGAACACTCTATCGTGGTGGGAAAAAGTCTACGATGGGTGAAGTCGGACAATTATTATGAAACTTTGAAAAGAAATTGCTATGCTGATTTTCAACTGATGTGTCAATAATTTGAACCAATCTAATCTATAATCTATAGTAATATAAAGGTAGTAGTTCAGGTTATTATTTTCGTTTAATTTGTCAAAATTTTTTTTTAAAAGTATATATGGAACTCCATAAAACTGACATTTGATTATCAAAGTAAAAACAAAAATTATAAATTTTTTTGTTAAGAGCTTTGTAACTTAATTGACAGCTTTGAGTATTTCTTACCTAGACATATTATAAATATTATTATTATTTTTTTTCTTAAATTTCAAAGTGAAAAAGAAGTTGGAGAGGTGGTTATAATAAAAATCAAATCAATCTAAAGAAAATTTTCAATGGGTCTTTGGTTTAATGGCACCTCTACCCCGTGTGGTGGGTATATCTCACACATTCCATTTCCAACATCATTGCAATATTCTAAATTGTGTAGATCAGATATTTGCTAGTTGGATATTGGGTATATAAGTAATTACGAGTTTCAATTATAATTTGATTAGTTCTTTTAGGAGGCTCGTGTCGGTAATTCTGTTAAGAAACCATAACCTAGCCATTATCAATCTCCAATCCACCAACCCGAGTCAAGTTTTGGTGGCAATAACGGTGTTTCCAAGAACTTGATGGTTGGAAATCAACAAGGTACAAAAGAGAAGAAATGAGAGTTGGCAATCATTTACTTGCTAAGAGAGGATACAAGAGGGGATTTTTTAAAATACAAAATTTGATTTGATTTTTTTATTTAAAAGAAAAT
This sequence comes from Quercus glauca, assembly GCA_023736055.1. Classification (NCBI taxonomy): domain Eukaryota; kingdom Viridiplantae; phylum Streptophyta; class Magnoliopsida; order Fagales; family Fagaceae; genus Quercus; species Quercus glauca. The sequence goes on from CM043324.1 coordinate 48,127,649, forward strand.
ATAATAGTGTTTTTAATATTAAAAATTAGAAGTAAATTCAAATGGCATAGACACATTGTTTTATTTATTTATTCTTAACTATGTAAAATAATGTGGGAGAAAAGACGTGGGACTTGAACCTCAAATACTCCACATAGAATGTCTGATGGGTTATCACTTGGATGCCTCATTGTTATTTTTTTACTCATTCTCTCTCTCTCTCTCTCTCTCATAATTGTTATTGGTGAAATTTTAGTAAGGATTTTAGGTAACTTTTTCAATAACACTATTTTTAGTAATACAATGCTTTTGTGGAAATTATAAGGAATAAAGAACTGTTGGAAACACAGTAGTTTCACAAATGAATTCTGAGAAGTCAATTCAGGCACCTACTCATTTCTAGTGGCCAAACTTTTCAAGACAGTGAAAGTCCATCAAACAACGCACCTTTTGGAAAGAACTTAATATAATAAGTTCATCTTTTTTGACCACTGATGTCTACTCAACATCTCAAACCTACTCTACCGTGATATATATTTGTGTGGAGGATGTGCATTTGTTTATTGAGCATAGAGCATAGACTCTGAAAGTAGTTTAATTTTAGGTGTTCCTTTCTGGAAATGGTAAGGCCATAAGGCTTCTTCTGCTGGCCGAGTAATGTGGCATATATGCTCCTCTGCTTTTTCACCTTTTTTTTTTTAATTATGAATGTGCCTTTTGGCATTTTAGATGGAAAAGCAAAGGTTTTTAGTTTGTCATTGATTAAAGTACGACATATTCCACTGCCGACTTTGTTGACCCTTAAAGAAAAGAAACCTAGGATTGACTTCAATACGCTGGCAGTACGTGAGGGATAACATTTTATCTTTGGCGCATGGAAGAGGCAAGGACTCAGAGTTTGGGGCAAAAGTATTAAAAAAAAAATCATTATAAAATTCTATATAACCATCCCTTTCTTATATATAAAAAGCGGTTATGCCGCCAAAGTATTTTGGCACTGAATGGTATCTTGGCACTGTACGTTCAGTGTGTTTGCACTGTACAAGTACTGTAACGGCATCAGTACTTTGGTGAGGTTTTTTTTTTTTTTTTAAGTTTTAAACAGTAACTACAGTACCAAGCGGCACTGTGGCTATTTTTTTTTTTTTTTTGATTTTTTGTTTGATTTTTTTTCTTTTATATATATTGTTATACTGACACAACAAATTTCTTATATATAAAAAGTGGCTATGCTGCTATAGTGTTTCGGCACTGTGCACTCAGTGTGTTTGCACTGTGCAAGCACTGTAGCGGCAACAGTGCTTTGGTGAGGCACTTTTTACTTTTTTTATTTTTATTTTTATTTTTTTAAGTTTTAAACAGTAGCTACAGTACCAAGCGGCACTGTAGCTACATTTTTTTTTTTTTTGGGTTTTCCATTTGATTTTTTTTTCTTTTATATATATTATTATACTAGCACAACAAATTTCACAATATTTTCACAATTATTGAGGTGTCAATTTCTTATAAGTCAAAATAAAATAATAAAATATGAAACTGTGACCAACCACAACTAAAAATAAATGTTGTGTAAAAAGTGGCGATGTCGCTACAATGTTTTAGCATTGTTCATTTAGTGTTTTTGCACTGTTCATCTACAGTGTCATTTTGGTGAACCACTTTGTCTCTTTTTTTTTTTTTTTTTTTTTTGAACAGTAGCAACAGTTCCAAGCAGCACAATAGCTAGAGTTTTTTTTTTTTTTTTTTTTTTTTTTTTTTTTTCAGTCTTCTGTTTGTACTTTTTTTCTTTTATATATATTGTTATACTAACACAACAAATTTCACAATTATTGAGATGTCAATTTCATTGCCGCTTTAGTGTTTTAAACAGTAGCTACAGTACCAAGCGGCACTGTAGCTACATTTTTTTTTTTTTTTTTTCGGTTTTCCGTTTGATTTTTTTTTCTTTTATATATATTGTTATACTGGCATAACAAATTTCACAATATTTTCACAATTATTGAGGTGTCAATTTCTTATAAGTCAAAATAAAATAATAAAATATGAAATTGTGACCAACCACAACTAAAAATTAATGTTTTGTGAAAAGCAGCGATGTCGCTACAATGTTTTAGCATTGTTCATTTAGTGTTTTTGCACTGTTCATCTACAGTGTCATTTTGGGGAACCACTTTGTCTTTTTTTTTTTTTTAATAAATTTTGAACAGTAGCTACAGTTCCAAGCGGCCCAGTAGCTACAGTTTTTTTTTTTTTTTTTTTTTTTTTTTTTTTTCAGTCTTCTGTTTGTACTTTTTTTTCTTTTATATATATTGTTGTACTAACACAACAAATTTCACAATATTTTTACAATTATTGAGATGTCAATTTCATTGCCGCTTTAGTGTTTTTGCATTGTTCTTCTACAGTGCCATTTTGATGAGCCACTTTGTCCTTCTCTTTTTTTTTTTTTTTTTTTAAGTTTTGAACAGTAGCTACAATACCAAATGGCACTATAGCTACAGTAGCTACATTTTTTTTTCCAATCTTGCGTTTGTACTTTTTTTTTCCTTTTATATATATTGTTATACTGACATAACAAATTTCACAATGTTTTCACAATTATTGAGATGTCAATTTCTTATAAGTCAAAATAAAATAATAAAATATGAAACTGTGACCAACCACAACCACAACCACAACTAAAAATAAATCTATATCTTTATAATAAAAGTGGCTATACCGCTACAGTGCTTCGGCACTATGCATCCAGAGTGTTGGCACTATGCTGCACTGTAGCTGCTGTGTGCTTTGGTTTCGTGAGTCCTTTTTTTTTTTTTTTTTTTTTTTTTTTTTTTTTTTCCAGTAATCGGTTTGTTTTTTTTTTAATATTGATGTAAGCTGACATTTATATTGTTATATTGACACAACAAATTTCATAATATTTTCACAATTATTGACGTGTCAATTTCTTACCAATCGAAATAAAATAATAAAATATGAGACTGTAGCCAACCACAACTGAAAATAAATGTTTTAAAAAAATGTTACAACACTTATTGTTATCACATTATTTTCACAATTATTGAAATCTCAATTTCTTATATATCAAATAAAAAAAATGCTAAATCCACAACATTTTAACATTAATTTCACAACAAATCATAGGTAAGCTATTATTGATGGATAGTACTAGAGTTACAGTGCTTTTGGTTTATTCAACAGGCACTATAGCTACAGTGCCTAATTTTTTTTTTTTTCCCAGTAATCGGTTTGTGTTTTTTTTTTCTTTGAAATATTTATGTAAGCTGGCATATATATTGTTATACTGACACAACAAATTTTACAATATTTTCACAATTATTGACGTGCTAATTTCTTACAAGTCGAAATAAAATAATAAAATATAATACTGTGATTAACCACAACTGAAAATAAATGTTTTGAGAAAATGTTACAACACTTATTATTATCACAATATTTTCACAATTGTTGAAATCTTAGTTTCTTATAGATCAAATAAAAAAAATGCTAAGTTCACAACATTTTAACATTAATTTCTACCGTGCCTAAAGTTTTTTTTTCCCAGTAATCAGTTTGTGTTTTTCTTTTTTCTTTTAAATAGTTATGTAAACTGACATATATATTGTTATATCGATACAACAAATTTCACAATATTTTTACAAATATTGAAGTATCAATTTCTTACAAGTCGAAATAAAATAATAAAATATAAGACTGTGACCAACCACAACTGAAAATAAATGTTTTGAGAATAACAATAACAATGTTATCAGTTTAAAACCAATAATAACTTGTCATTTAGAATTTGTTCTAAAAATGTTATGAATGTAGCATTTCTCTCAAATAAAATAAAAAAATATCTATTCGGATCCTAAAAATGAAGATATTGTGAAAATATTGTGATATTTTGTTGTATTCCTAGACTTCTTTTTTAATATAATCAAATTGGACGAGCCAAAATTCACGGTTTCACACACAAAATCTATATTAATTTTCTCACCACTGGAGCAGCACGTGCCTTGCACGTGCAGCCAACGCTAGTAGTATTAACAAGCCGTGAACAAAAACAAAGACAAATCATTGTTTTTTTTAATATATTACAATGTAATTATATATGAAAAGAAAATTTTGTGTATGTTTGTAGTTTAGATAAGGGCAAAATTATTTTGTTTAAAATTCTTTTAAAGGGTCATGTTATTTGTTTTGGGTAAAATTGGCTAATAGGACTTTATTTTTTTAATTTTTATCTTTGCTATTGGTAATTTTTGTTGTTGGGCTAATTTTTTTGGGTTGTTTATTTTGTTTTTGATTTTAGATCTATAATTTTTTTTATGATCATTAAAAGGATTGATGATATTGTTAAGGAAGCCAAGTGTAATTTTATTGAACCAAATTGCTAAAATTAGTAACTATATATGTACTACTAATTAAAAAAAAAAAAAAATTTGGGGGCAGGGTCCAATCATAGCCCTGTTTGGGGGTGACGAAAGTATGAATTTTTTTTTTAAACCATTTAACAATGAAAATTATACAAAAATAAATTAATACGTGAAAAGTAAAACTTAGCATTGATTTAGTATCTATTTAGTGCTAACAAACTGTAAATAAAACATTCTCAAAAAAAAAAAAAAAAAAAAACTGTAAATAAAAGAAAAGAAACAATTCTGACTACATATCAAATTAATCATCTATTAAGGTGTAGTAAATTCGCAACAATTTCCTTTGACTCTAAAGCTAGAAGTTATTATTTATTTTCTCATATATATAAATTATGCTGTCATATCCTATCTGGTATCTAATTTCATCCGCCTTAAAAAAAAAAAATCAACTTTTAGAACCAAAAACAAAAATTAACTTTGAAAAAAGAAATCCATGATAAATTGATGACTATGACAATAAGAGATACATTTAAGTTTGAGTAAATGTCAAAACCAAATAATTTGATACAAAAATAATGCATTCAATGATTCTATCATATTTAAAAAGCTAGTCGCTATCCCATGCAATGCACCGGATAGTTACAAATTAATTAACTTTTTATAAGACAAAAAACTGTATATATATATATATATATATAGAGAGAGAGAGAGAGAGAGAGAGAGATAACCATATTATGTCATTTTTTATAAGATGAAACAAATAGTCAAATACATACTACTAATGTTTCTCCCATCCTATTCATTTCCACAAAAACAATTAATAGATATTCACAACATGAGGGAAGACATGACATACTTATCGCCTCCTAGACATCAAGTTTCAGAATGAAACATACATGATCCACATTTTCATATGCATATTTTAAGATATCAAGATACTTTGATGCCAAACATGAATAAAAACATTTCTTTTAGTATTTACTCAATTTGTAGACTAGTAGTTTGCATAGAATCTCAACCATGTTGCCACAATGCATTAAAAAAAATATTATTCATTATGTAAAACTTTAGGTTTTTTTTTTTTAGAAGGATGTAAAACTTTAGTTAAGTCCATATATTACCTTTAAGGGAGGCATATAATAGTTGCATATTTAACTTCATAGGATCTATACATTACTAAATATTTTACAATTTTAAGTACAATCTATATCAGTAGGAAACTGTCTAGAAATTAAATTTAATTAACCTTTTTTTTTTTTTTTGAGAGAGAAAGCACCACTTATATTTTTGAATTGAGAAAAAAAAATAAATTTAAATTCTTGGCCAATCACATTGATCATCAATCAATTAATCATAACTCGATTCATGATCATATTTAACAATAAAAGAGGAGTTCCTAATAAATTATATATTTGATAATTTAAATCAAATTCAAATCTATTGAGGTGCAATCCATCCCTCTTAGTGGACTTTTTCTTCTAATGAAAACAAGAGGAAAATAAAAAAGAATAATTCAAAATTTTTTAGAAACTTCAAAAAAAATCTTACAAACCTCAAAGTTCATGAACATATTATAACATAAAGAGAAAACCAAAACTACCCTTAAGTTACGGAAACTCGTTTATCACAAACCAAAACAGTATACTTTCTCATTAAAAAGTCAATCTTCTATAATAATACATAAAAGAATTTCAAAACACCGTCCCCAAAAAAAGTCAATCTAATTAATGTAAGCCTTGAAAATAACAAAATTCTGATACCAACGGTGCATCTATCTATAATTTGATTTTTATTTTTTCTTTTAAATTAATTTGTCAACCTTACCTATTTTTGTAACTTCAAACTTAAAATATGCAATTAAATATTTCCAAGTGAAGATTCTCATTGGAAAAATCTAATAGTTATAAATCAAAACTTACAATTCTTAAAAGTATGATGTCAAGAGCATAAAAAAGCTTTGGATAAAGGTGTAATATATGCCTTTGATTTCTCAAGAATAATGCTATAAGAAATTGTAATGCATCCAAATGCTAATAATCACTATTACATACCTATCACAAACTGTTGTTCCAGTCTCGAGTTTCTTTTCCATGAATTTGGTGAAATCATAGGAAAACAAACCAAATGTCTCATACATATATATTCACTTTATAATCTAGCAAATAATAAAAGAATTATATTAAAGATGAGAATTGGAGGAGAGAAAAAGAAACAACAAAACTAACCCCGCCCACTACTCTTTTATTCAAATATGAACTACAAAAAATTAATTAACCTCCACTCTCGCATAGTAAACATTGAATATGGTGGAAATTAAGCAAAACACCAGAACTACAACTTTATACCAGAAATACAACTTTTCATGCAAATTGAAAAATAAGGACTCCTAAATAGAAAAGCTACTAGCTTACCACAACACAATGGCTCCAACTTGACCATCCAGTTTTGAGAGTTGAGAAGTTGCTACAATGATTTTACGTTTAGGGTTTGTGGAGCATAATTTCTTTTTATTATTATTTATAAAAAAATCCATACGTATTCCATGGTAGTTTTTGTATTTGTATGACTTTCACATCTTTAGGACTCTTGAGCCACATCTCAACATTGCCATTTCACGATAGGGGCAGTGTGAAGAGAGGAGTGATTGTGCGAAGGAAGACTAGAGTGGGAGAGAAGGAGGTTTACTACGTGTGGATCATTTGAAGTAAAAATAATTTAAATAAAAGAGAGATTACGTAGAAAATTGTGGTGCGAGTAACAAAACGTCAACCAAAAGTTAGAGGCAAGAGTCCTAAATGTGAGTGAGATTGAGGAAGGAGTCCTAAACGTGCTCATGTATTATCGGGTTTAATCAGAATTTAGGTTTTTGTATTATCGGGTTTTAGGGAAAAAAAAATCAGAATTTTTGTTTTTTTTAAAATAATGCTGACATGGAAATTTGTAGAGCTTAGCAAAAAAGTAGGAGGCTTCGGTTTTATATATATATATATATATATATATATATATATAAGAAAAGCAAAATAATTTTTTTTTCAATTCCAAAGATTAAGTATTTTGTAGTCAACAAAAAAAAAATTCATTAATAAAATTGGTCCAAAGAATTATCCTTTTTTTTTTCAAAATTATTAGCACTTCTTAAAATATTTAGCGCCTTTTCCCATTAAAAAAAAAAAAAATTAGCCCCTTTAATGCAGTAACACCATTGTTTAGGTATTTGTAGGGACCCGCTCTGGGCGCCTCCCTCCTGGGGATGGGCTGACCCAAGCCTAGGCAACCCTGTACAATAAATTTGTAGAGTGTGGGTAGAAGGACTAGGCAGTAACGAAAGATACAATAGTCGGTGTGGGTTTACAAGACCAATAACTGGAATTTGGCTAAGTGTTCTAAGGGAAAAGTCGTCCTCGGCCCAGTCCGAGGAGCTCTTTCCTTAGAACTAATGAATACAAGGGTTGCCCTAGAAGAGCTTGAAAACCCCTTAGCTCCTCTACCCTCAAGGGCTAACCTCCTCAACTTTGGGGGTTCCATCTATTATATAATCTTGTTCAGTTGATCTCTGCCGTCCACTTGTCGGCTATCTGAACTTGTACCTGAGGGCTTGTCCCATCAGCCGCCTTTGCAGACTTTCTGTTAGTTGAAGTAACCAAGGCGTCACTGTTTGCTGGTCAATTCACCATTAATGCGGCCAAAGTGTTGGTGGCTTACATTTAGTGGGTGGATGACAGCTTTCCTTCTTCAATGCCAGACTGCTGAGGACGTGGGCATCCTCAGCGAAGTTCCTTGATGGCTTGGGCCTCTCCCACTCATCCTCGGATCCCGTGCTCTCCTCGACATGGGCCTTGGGCCTGGTATGGAGTGGGCCGGGGCTGCCAAATATTTGGGCCCCACAGTATTCATAAACTAAAATATCTTTTTCTTTTTAAAATAAAATATCTAGCACTATTTTTGGGATTTGTGCCTTAAAATCCAGTTGATAAGAAATTATCTTTCCAATAAATGTGTTCTATTTTATAAGATTGTTTAGTTTTTGAGATGTTTTTTTTTTTTTGGTTGAATAGTTTTTGAGATGTATTGTATATGATTTAGGTATGTGAATGAGATTCGTACATAGAATATTTAAATCACAAATTCTTGTGAACTCATAATTTTTTGATTTATAGTTTGTGATAAAATTAAGCATTTCATTTGATAAGATTATAACATATCATATAATCCATTTTGGCCATGGCAGTGAAAACTTTTGATTGATAAATAAATAAGAGACTAATTATATACTTTTTTTTTTAAGAGAGTTTCAACTTATGGCGTCTGCTTAACATCAGAGACTTTACCAGTCGAGTTAACTGGAACCCACGAGACTAATTACATACTTAAATCAACATGAATGAGTCTAAAATCATCCAAACAATCCATTTAAAGAAGCATGGTAAATCATACTCAGAGAATAAAAAATGGGTTTGCATTGATAAGTATATAATCTCATGTGAAGGACATAATTAAACATGCAAGGAGATAATCAAGTAGAGTACATAATTAGTATGTTAATCAAAGAATTAAATCATGTATATAACATGTTAATTGCCCAATTATATTCATCGAGCATGTTGTTAATCACACCATCCAAACAAGCATGCTATTATTTATGCAAAGAAAGTGCTAAAAAAACAAGACAATTAAAGGGTAAAGAAGCGTACTTAAGAGAGGATTATTAAGGTATTAATGAAGGATTATTATTTTGGGAATTTTCTAGAGAGAGAGAGAGAGAGAGAATTTCCAACATTTTATTTTTTTTTTTTTGATTAGGAGAGGCTTGGTTGCCAATGGCAGGTGAAGGGTCAGTTAAATAAATGGGGATTGGGCCTATTTCTTCCCAGCCCCTCTTTTTTTCCAATTTCCTACTCATTGTCAGCTCAAAATTTTCTATTCTCAGGTTGTATCTTGGAGCACTTGTTTGGAGAGCTTCTGGTATTTCGATTTTTGTGTTCTTGTTGTCATCGAAAAAGACTCGCACCCTACTTTCCAAAGTTACACACTTTATTTCATTTGTTACTGTGGTTGAAAAGTTATTCAAGCGGTTAGTAAGGTGGTTCAAGACAAAAAATTTGCAAAGGTGATTTTTGGACAAACTTGTACACTGATAATTGACCCTACTTCATGAAAGTACCAACGTTTTGGATTACCCATTCATGATGTGTAGCAAAATTTGGTGCAAAGTTACCGCACAAGCTAGTTTTGGAGTTTGGACCCAGTAAATGGGTTGTCTAATTCTTCTATTTTTGCGTATTTTTTTGGGCCTTTTCGAGCTCTGTTTGGGGTCAAGTGAGGTGTCTTTTTTTTTTTTTTTTTTTTTGACCGAAAAAAGGTAGAAGTGAGGTGTCTTTAAAAAGCATGTGATGTCTATTTTTCAAAAGATATCCCTTTTATGGCTCCAATTTTCAAATTTGGCAAATTAGAAGCTTTGGAAGACGGTTCTAATTTCTAAACACAAGTTTTTGATTCAAAAAGTCCATTTTGATAATTCTTGTAATTTTTTCTTACTTGTGCGAAATTGATGTACTCCAAGAATGCCAAATTAAAGTTTGTCATTAAAACTTTTCAATGACACCTTAGTTGTACCAATCCAACGCTGTTTGATCTTGATTTAATATAAATTAAGCCATAATCAAGCTTTATGACGCTACTAAAAATGGCTAACTCCTTTGGCTAAGTTTTCAGCATTTTGGCTATATATTGTCGGTTTCAACTTTGATACGGGCCCAATGAAAACCCTAATTTAAGCATGCAAAAACTTTAAAGCAAAGTGAATATGTATGTGTTATATGATAAACCCTAACCTAGAACATGTGAACATGTTATGTGAATTGAAACCCTAAAACATGCGAAAGTTAAGAAAAACCTAGATCTAAGATAGTAATCAATCAAGAACTAGGAAATAAAACATGCTTGAATCTAAAAGAATTAGGGTATAATTAAAGAAAAATGTTTAGAAATCTTATATGGATGCACTAGCACTCCAAGCAAGAAAGTTTCTTTAGAGAGTGGGATTCGTTAATAGAAAGTTGATAGCTTAAGACCAAGAGGACCAAGGTACCCCTTCTATTGAGTTGGGACCAAGAGGACCAAAATACAAAAGAAACCTTCCTACTACTAGCTCTAGAGAATAGGGACAAAGAGAGAAGTGAAGAAATTTTAGGTTGTTTTTTTTCCCTAAAATTTGTGGTAACTTGAACTTACATTAGAGAGGGGGTATTTATATTGAATGCTAGGGGTCAAGGATGAGTTTCTGGGCAGTGTGTGACTAAAGACATTTATGATTTTCTGAGTGAAAATATGTTGGGTGCAAGGTCAAACTGAGTGGAGAGCAAGCCAGAGAAAAAAATGAAAGTGCCAACTGGCACTTGGTCCAGGAACCTCCAAATTCTTTACTTTCCGGTTCCTTTCTTTCCTGTTTTAATTGTGATCTGATTTCCTTCGAATTTTAACTCATTTTTCAGATTTCCTTGATCTCCGAGCTCAGTAAATTAATTCCAAATAAATCAAATTAGCTAATTAATTAGTTAATCAATTAATTTTTACCAATTTTGCATGAAATCAGTTATAAATGTTAACAAGAAAATTAATTATTAATTTGATCGTGCAAATAAGTTCGATCGTACAAATTGACATTTTATAAATTTTTGTGATTATTGGTTCAAACATCCAAAGATGTTAACCGGAACCTTTATAGGTACTCTTACTAGCAAATATGACTTTTGTGAAAAATGTGCATTCATGTAAAAGTTACTTTGAAATCTTGTGACTCCAGCCAAAAGACATCACTTAAATTGTAATGTTCCTAACACAAAATGTCTCAAGTTTCTTAAAGGTTAGTATTGTTAGATAACACTTAAAAAAAAAAAAAAAAAAGAATAACTCAGTTTATAGTTTAAACAGTGTTTATTTTAAATATGTCAAATCACTCAATTTAAGGTTTTTTCCCCTTTTGAATAGTACTTGTAGGGTCGAAATTTGATGGACTAGGCACCAACTTTCTGTATTGTGAGCCCAACAAACTCCCAACAATAAATTTGTAGAGAATGGGTTAAATAGCTGGGCTGGTTATGGATTTAGCAACGGTTCATGCAAGCAAACAAGTGTAAAAAGGCATTCAAACTAACGCTTAGTAAAAGTTTCATCGGTCCGAAGAGGCTTAGTATTTATCAACTTAGTGAATACAATTTTTTCCTCCCCCTTCTTCGTGAGACCTATTTCCTTTATATAAACACTTTTCACCTCATCTTCACCGCACACTTGTTCTTCATCTAAGCGTCCACTTGAGTACTAGTCACATCAGAAGTTTGCTTTAACCTGCAGTGAGTGGTAGTGGTTGAGGTTGCACTGTTCAGGTGTCTTCTCCACATAAATGCGGCCAGGAAAGTTGCTGCAGTGCATTAAATGCGGTGGTAGCAGCCTTTCCTTTAAGATATTTTCATGTCCTCCTCATCCCCAGGCACGTCCAAGATTTGCTTTCTTCCGTGGAATCAGTTGAGAAGGTCGCTTCTGCCTTTGGCATATTTGATTGATCAAGTATGATGATGATCCGACGTTGGGACCTCTTCGGAAAGGCAGGGTAGCCCTCGGACTTATCCCAGCGTCCTTCCGCACGTATTTCCCCAAAACGGGCCCAGTATTGACCTCTTTTACCTCTTCGGACAAACAATGGTATACAAATTGGGCCCTAGGCCTACTTCGCAGCGTTGGGCTCGTCCCCACAGTACCTATTGCAAATAATTTTTATTTATTTTTTATTTTTTTATAGAAACAAAAACATATACATACACAAGGAAGAGTGAAATGAGTTTTAATACAAAGACACACTACAAACTCAACTCAAAAGTTATGGTAAATTTTAAAGAATGGTAAGGTAAGTTATACCACACAACACTCTCTCTTAAATAATATGTGACAATTACCCATTCTTCTTTTGAGAAATAAACACACACACACGAGGGAGAGGGAAATGAACTGCAAATAAATTTGATCATACAAATTGACATTTTATAAATGTTTGAGATTATTGGTTTAGGCATTCAAAAATGTTAACTTGAACCTTTAGATACTCTTACAAGAAAATATGGCTTCGTGAAAATGTGCATTCACGTAAAAGTTACTCTGAAATCTTGTGACCCCAGCTAAAAGTCATTCCTTAAATTGTAATGTGCCTAACATAAAATTTCCCATCCTTCTAATAGGTCAGTATTATTAGATAACACTTATTTTTTTTAAATTTAAAATTTAAAATAACTCAATTTATAGTTTAAATAGCGTTCATTTCAAAGGTGTCAAATCACTCAATTGTATATAAAGTGTAAGAGTAAGTCTTAATGATCATTCTATAATTAGCCTAAAAATAATAAATTTTCTAAAGTGAGAGCATATTAATGGCCAAAATTGGCAAATGCCCTTTTCACACAAACTTTCCAACATTTTGCCCAATTTTCCAAACTAATTAGGGAAATGCCCCTGTTTTGAAACTCAATTTTCTAAAAATCGAGTTCCAAATGTAAAACTTGATTTTTGGAACATCAAGTTATAGTGAACGTGGACTTAGAGAAATTTTTTTTTTTTTTTAAACTCGAGTTCCATGTGAAGTACTCGAGTTTATGGAACTCGAGTTCCATTTAAATTTTTTCAAGGAACTCGAGTTCCATGAACTCGAGTACTTCACATGGAACTCGAGTACTTTGCATGGAATGAACTTGAGTTCTAGAATTTTTTTTTTAATTTCTTGGTTCGCTATAATTTGATTGTCCAAAAATCGAGCTTTAAATTGAAACTTGATTTTTAGAAAATTGAATTTCAAAACAGGGGCATTTCCTTAATTAGTTTAGAAAATAAAGCAAAATGCTGGAAAGTTTGTGTGAAAGGGACATTTGCCAATTTTCTCTGCATATCAATGGATAGGAAATTCATGAGAAAACTTTTGTTGTGGATGACGGTTTTCGTTATCCTTTTTTCTGTTAAAGTGCAAGCTACTAACCTTGTGTCTACCACTTCCCATCCCCCTTTAGTTCTAATCCTAGTTACTCATCTCCCAAAACTTGATAACGCACGTTTATCTCAAATTTCATGATTGCTTTACAAATCTGATATCTTTATTTTGTCAAGACGTACATAATGAAAGGAAATTTGGAAGATGTGTTTTACGCTGTTATAAAGATTGTGCTATCAATCTAGAGGATAAAAGTGACCAAGATTATCGTATCGCTAAAAAATGCTTGAATTTATGCGTCAATACCTTTAAGAAGGAAAATGCGGAAATCTTTTTCTCTCTTAAGGGAAAGGAAGTAGAGTTAGGAATATATGTCTATCGTATAGGACTTTGTTTTATGGAATGTTACGAGTGAGATCGTTAGCAACACCACCTTTAGATTTGTTTTAAGGACATGAATGTACATATCTGCATGAACAATACGTCTATGAGCAACCAATACATTTTAGCAGTTCATGATGGGGGAGTTGATCCTATAAAGCTTGAAAACACTTTCTAATGATGGCTTTGATAAATTCCTCAATTATGTATATGGTGATTATATTAGTTATGAGCTATAATTGAAAACCACTTGATGCAAACGATTCTTAGTGAATATGGATAATCAATGCCTTGAGGGTGATCTCTTCTAGAATCTTTGAGGAGTGAGGTAAAAAGTACCAAGCTGTAAATGTTTACTCTCTGAGTACAGGAGGGTCGAACCACAAAAGGAGCTTTTTGCACAATTTTATTATTAATTCTATGATATTTCCTGATATTAAAAAAAAAAAAATACTCTATGATATTTATAAATTTTGGCCTCATTAACACTAACTTGGGCCTCAAGTATAGCCGATCAACATTAACTTCACCCAATAAGAGATTAATTTCATCCAAAATTAACGATTTTGAACATTTTTAGACCCCTTAACACAAGTTGTTTAACCTAGTTATTTAGTCAAGTAATTACTTAGATAAATTATTTAGATCTAGGTTAACACAATAAAATCATATTATGTAAATAATGCGGAAATATAAAGAACACAATGATACAATAACCTAGGAAAACCAATCCAGTAAAAAACCTGGAGAGGATTTAACCTAGCTATCCTCAAGGTAAAATGGATCCACTATGAAAGAATTGAAGTTTTTACAATAGAACTTAGACGACTAACAACCTATTGTTACCTCAAGTAGAAAACTTACTACCACGACCATTTACAACTCCGTGTCCATGAACTACTTCTTTTTTTGATCCACTGAAATCACAAGTTCTCCTACTTGTGACTTTGAGACTCCACTCAAAGGTTTCAGATCTTCTTTAAGTTCTTTAAGCAGCAACTGAAGCAACCATCAAGTTCTTGATATAAATCTTGATCTTGATAGCTATATGTGTGTATGAAGGTAAACACCTCTAAATCTCACAAAAGATTCAACACACAACACTCCAAAAAAACTTTTAAAACATAGCTAGAGTTTTTCCTTTTATACTTGGAGTAAAACACAAAACCCTACATGTCAAACGGGCTTGAGCTGAATTGGAATTTCTGCAGAAAAATAAATTTGCACGAGATTCGATTGATCGAGTCTAATTTTCGATCGATCGAACCTTGCAGATTTTGTCCAATACTTTTTGCAATCGCTTGATTCCAATTTTACAAATAAATACACTTTGAGCAAGCTTAAACCTAAACTCTATGTTTTGATCATGGTTTGCCAACATATTACAGATTGAAGTTATAATACATTAGTTCCTAAAGTTTTAGAACCTAACAGATTTCATAAATGTTGACTTTCCAAACTGAATTAGATACATGCAACATATGATTATTTTCCACCTTGACCAATAGGATCATAACACGCTAGTAACTTTAAATTGGACCAATTAAAATTAATTGTTCATAATCACACGTCGTTGGTCTTGTTTCACAAAAATGCATCTTTAGCTGTTAAAGCTTAGATTAAAGATATCTTTAAACCTGGTGATCTAATTAAGGCTTGTGACATGTCATTTTGATCATTATGACTTTAAGATTATTTTAAATGAAGCAATTGGAGATTAATTCAAAATTATGGTTTTACCCCCTGAGGTGTGAAATTACCATTTTGTCCCTTGATAAGGCTAAATGCAGGTTGCAAAATGGAGTGAGATAACTAAAGGATTTGACATTTAACTTTTTTTTTTTCTAAATATTAATATGTAAGATCTAAGGAGTGAGATATGAATGCATGGACAAGTGAAATGAATGAATATATGATCATATAATTCAATCCATCGTAAAGGTTAAAGGATGTGGCGACCTGTGTAACTCAGTTGGGTTTTCATCACCCAGCTGAGTTTGTAAAATTTGTAAAATTACATCTATAAGTCTATTTTATTGACTTCTTTACTGTTTAATGTGTTATAATCATGGAAATAGTGCCCCGTGGGTAAGTTATCAAGATGGAAATCTGGTGAAAATAATGGAAATATTGAGGTGAACTCATCTAGCTCGAAAAATAATAAAATCCCTTGTAAGAATTTACGATACTTTCCTTTGAAGTCAATACTACAAAGATTGTTTATGTTTCCCCATACAGTTGAGGCAATGAGATGACACAAAACAAGTGTGTTGATTACAGAGTATTAAGGCATCAGGCAAATTCCATTGCAGAAACACAAGTCATTTGCTTCAGACCCCTACAATGTTAGGCTTGGATAATTGGCAAGCGATGGCTTCAATCTTTCAAGGACTTTAATTTTAGTAATGTTTGCGCGCAAGAAGCATAATCTTCTTCTTATTTTTATTATATAAGCATTTGTTGCAAACTGCTTTGAACTTCAACACAAAATACACAAAATACTTATAATTACCACTAATTATCATGTATTGCATGTTATATATATGAAATCACTCTTTTCCAGCCATGAACCGAAATTACTCATAAAACGCAGTAGCACTACCCTAAAACACATATTCCAATTACTACTTGATCCAATTTGATTCAAATATGTAAACATCTTAGATAATCCCTTGGCACACGCCAATAATGGCAGTATCCCACAAAGGAGTTGAAGGGTCACGCCAGCTATTATACTACAAGACAAAACCTCCAGTCTGGCCAGGCACTTTCTCGCGACTCAAACTCGCAACTCGTTCCAGTCGAGAGCTCGAGTCGCTAGAATGCCCTGTTTGGTTATAACTGACTCTTCGCATTCCTTATACACCCAACTATAAATACCCTTATACCCACGAAATATAGAGAGCCTCCAGAGAGAATTTTGAGAGAGAAACCCTAGAGAAAAACAAAATTGACTTATCCACAATCTTCATCCTTTGATTCTCCAAATTCCTCTACTCTCACCTTTTCCATTGATATATCCTTGAGAGGTACATTAGCCAAATCCTTATCTCACCATACCCATATCTGTGAGGAGGTATTCAAAAGGGACCAATTCATTTTGGTTGATGCAATGGACGATTGCGGGATTCGGTAAGCTAGAGAAGACAAAGTTTGGCGTAACCCTGTTGGAGCAAGAAGCTTGGAGGGCTTAGGTGCAATGGGTAGATTAGGCTTGGAGGGTCTTCTGCTATTCATGTATCCCAACTTTATTCTCTAGTGGATTATTGACCGTTTGGAGGGCGGTGAAGAGTTTTTTCGCCGAGGACTTCGGTTTCCTCTTTAATAACACATCGTTGTATTGTCTTTGGGTTTGCATCTTTCTTCCCTTAATCTTTGCCTTTTAATTACTGCTGTGGTTGTGATTAATTTTGGTTTAGATTGTTTTACCAATTCTGTTTTAGCTTATTTTCATATTCCGCACATACATTGTTTGATTATAAGCTTGTGTTGGTAATTTGTGAATTGGGGGTCTAAACGTTCATAGGTGTTTTACACACTATTTGAACATTCAACTACGTTTTTGGTCCTTACCTTATACACCATATTTCAATTTGATTCCTAACCTTTCAATTGTGTCAATTTGGTCCATAACCTTTGAATACTGTATCAATTTAGTCTCTACCATTATCTTTTGGATGAAAATTGATGACGTGTCTAATAGCCAAAATAAAAAAATTAGCTTCTATTGAAGTGAGAATAAACTAAAATTTTATTTTCGCCATTTGCCATGTTAGCAATTTTCATCCAAGATATAATAACAAGGTCTAAATTGACATGACACTGAAAAGGTTAGTAACCAAATTGATACAATTGAAAGATTAGAGACCAAATTGAAAGATGGTGTAAAGGATAGGGACCAAATACATAGTTTACCCTAAGAAATTTATAGAGAATAATATGAGAAGAAAAAAGTAAAAATAAAAATATTGTAATAAACACCAAATTATCCAAGTCATTTTATGTTATATAATAAATTAATATTATTTTCTTAGATACTATCTTTATCTATAATGCAATAGGATAACATCTATGAAATCAAAGAGAAGAAAAAAGATAATAACTTAAATATACAACTTAATCACATCAACTTAAAGTAGAGTTCCAAATAATACAAAAATTCATCAACCTAAAGTAGAGATGCAAGAAAAAAAAATCCACCAAAAAATGAAAAAAATAAATTGAGAGAGAGAGAGAAATAACATTTTTTGTGTGTAAAAACTATGTATAGAATGAAATAGAGAATTGTAAATTTATAGTAAGAGGAGGAGAATAATAAAAAAAGCCAAAAATATAGCAAGATAAAGGGATATAGGAAAAATGATCTTAAAATAGACAATAGTGGGGAAATGAAAAAAGGTAAAAGGGAGGGGAAAATTTGAAGAAAGTATAACATTACTTTGGGAAATTAATAAGAAAAAAAGGATTTAAAAATAACAGAGGGAATGTTAGAAGTGGGTGGATGATGTAGCCATTGATGTGGCTCAAGAAGAGCATAGCAACAATAAATACTACACTTTAACTTTTAGATATATATAGACATAGATATATATATAAAAGATGAGACCGATCAACTGCATACGGATCCAGATGGGATTGCATCAATCTTAAATAAATTCTACCAAGAATTATTTGAAACATCAAATCCGACCCATGTAGATGAGGTGTTATCCTATGTGATGCCATGTATTACTGATGAAATGAACCAAGATTTAGTTGTTGATTTTGAAGAATGGGAAGTGGTTGCTGCACTCAATGAGATGGCCCCTCCAAAAGCACCTGGACCAGATGGTATGCCGCCTTTGTTCTATCAACACTTCTGGAAGATTGTAGATAAGGATGTTACACAAGATGTCCTTTTGTGGTTAAATACAAGTATTCTTCCCGAACCTGTTAATCATACTTTCTTTACTCTCATCCCCAAAAAATCTAACCCTGAATATGTCCATGAATTCCGGCCAATAAGTCTTTGTAATGTTATATATAAGATTTTTTCCAAAGTACTAGCAAATAGGCTAAGAAAAGTGCTACCAAATATTATTTCTGAACACCAATAAGCTTTTGTTAAGGATCGCTTGATTTCAGATAATATTTTGGTTGCGTTTGAAACTTTGCATTGTATGAAGCATCATAAATCAGGGAAAACAGGTTATATGGCACTCAAATTGGATATGAGCAAGGCATACGACATGGTGGAGTGGTCCTTTTTGGAAGATCTGATGCGAAAGATGGGATTTACAGAAAGGTGGATCAGCCTTATCATGTTGTGTGTTACAACAGTCACTTATTCAATATTGGTGAATGAAGAACCGAAGGGTTTAATTCACCCAAGCAGAGGCATCAGACAAGGAAATCCATTATCCCCTTTCCTTTTCCTTTTATGCACTGAAGGGCTACATAGGCTTATAAGGAGAGCAACAACAGAAGGATGGATTAAAGGGTTCTCTTTGTGCAGGAGAGGACCAAAACTAACCCACTTATTTTTTGCAAATGATAGCCTCTTGTTCTGTAGAGCAACATCAAATGAGTGCAACGTGATCCTTGATTCATTGGGTTCCTATGAAAGGGTGTCGGGTCAGAAGATAAATAGAAGCAAGACAGCACTATTCTTTAGCAAATCCACTCCGAATGACACTAAAGAAATTATCAGAGGCCTATTAGGGGTGTAGGAAATTCAACATTATGACAAGTATTTGGGCCTTCCTTCGTTGGTAAGGAGAGGGAAAAAAACTAGTTTTAACTACATTAAGGAAAAGGTGTGGAAGAAATTGCAAGAGTGGGAAGGAAAATTACTATCACAAGTAGGGCGGGAGGTGTTGATAAAATCAGTAATTCAAGGCATCCCTTCCTTTGCTATGGGTTGCTTTAAAATACCGATAGGACTATGTAATGAAATTGAAGTGTTGATTAGAAAGTTTTGGTGGGGTGAAAGAGGAAATAGGCGGAAGTTCACTGGCTAAATTGGGATGAAATGACAAAATCAAAAATGGTGGGGGGAATGGGTTTTAGAGATTTAGCAATGAACAATGATTCACTTTTGGCAAAACAAGCATGGCGATTGTTGACAGATAAAGATTCCTCGTTTTACAGAATTTTCAAAGCAAGGTTTTTCCCTCATTGCACCATCATGAAGGCGGAGGATTCAAGATCAAGCTCTTATGCATGGAAGAGTATCCTCCATGGAAGAGATGTCATTCTTAGGGGGGGCAAAGTGGCGCATTGGGAATGGGAAAACAATCTAGATTTACAAACACAGGTGGTTGCCTCAAAAGAACCATGGTTTGGTTTTGTCTCCGGTAGTGGACTTAATGGAGGAGGCAACAGTGGATGTTTTGATTAACACAGACACAAGACAGTGGAATAATGCCATGTTGGAAGGACTTTTCACCCCACAGGAAGCTGAAATCATCAAAAAAATTCCACTTGCACGAACTGAAATGGAAGACAGCCTCTTCTGGCCTTTATCTAACAATGGAAGGTACTCTTGCAAGTCAGGTTATCGCTTTCTAAAGGAAGAAGCAGAACCAACTCTTGGAAGGACTTAGGTGTCCCTTGAAACCCAGCTGTGGAAGAAGTTATGGATGCTAGACGTTCCAAACAAAGTCAAGAACCATGTATGGAGAGCATGCCGTGACTCCTTGCCTACAAAACAAAACTTGATGCAGCGTACTATCATCACAAACCCCCTGTGTGATCGGTGTAAACAGTTCCCTGAGACAATGTTACATGCAATGTGGGTGTGTTCCAAGTTGGATGAGGTCTGGACAGATTCGGTTCAATGGGGTTTTCGCCGAAACAGGAGGTTTTTGGATTTCAAAGAATTGCTCTCTTGGGTGATACAAGAATAGAGGAATGTGGAGCTTTTCACAAGGACAGTGTGGTCGGTTTGGACTCAGAGGAACCAAGCTCAACTCAACAAGCCATATAGCACGCTGTCTCAGCTTGCTCCCTTGGCAAAAGCAAGACTGGACGAGTTCAGTGTAGCCCAGCTCGTTGCAAGGAATTTTTTTTTCCAAATAACCTTAAATATTAAACCATTTAATTAGTTGTCAGGTTGGTGAAGAATGTGGAAAACTAGCATCTCGTGTGTCTAAAACTCGAGTTCTAAGATAAAAATCGAGTTTCTAAGTCTCGATTTGTATGTGGTGGGTCGTGACGTGGCAAAAAAATCCACGTGGAACTCGAGTTTTTAAAACTCGAGTTCCACCATTGTATTCTTCCTGTTTATGTTCTCTTCTTCTTCATCGCTCCACCCAACGTTCTTCTCCAGCCAAATCGCCCAGAGTCGCTGGTGTTCTTCTTCATCGCTCCACCCAGTGTTCTTCTCAGATCTTCTCCAGCCAAATCGCCCAACGTCTCTTTGTCTTCAGATCTTCTGTGGGTTTCTCTTCTTCTCAGATCTTCATTTTTTTTTTTTTTTTGGGTTCTTTCTTTCTTCTGTTAGGATTAGTGCCCTTAAATCCTATTGAATGATGCTATGTATGATATTAAGTGTGACATTGTGTTAGACATTATGTATGACTTAATATTATGTTTAATAAATTTGTTTTATTATTATCTGAAATAATGGCAACATGAATATTCGGACATTATCATATAGTCCATGAGATGCATAGTATGTGATTTATGTGAAGAGTCACAGAAGATATAAATCACAAGTTCTTTGTAAACTCAGAATTATAGTTCGTAGTCGGTGATGAAATTGAGCATTTCATCTGCGAAGACTATAACATATCAACTACGATGATTTGTCTTGATCATGGAAGTGGTGACTTCTAGTTGATGTGTTAATATGTTTTAAGAGTTAAGACATATTGAACTGGACCGCCATGAGATTTATTATTTGCCTAAGGACTGTCAAATGAATAATAAATCTCATGACTTGTATTTGCATGAACTCTTAATCCTGAGAGAATAATGGACCTGATCATAAGATGTAGGTTGCTTTGATATATCAGGAGTGAGATCTATACAGATGGTCAAAACCTCAGTATGTTGGGCAGCCACATTAAGTGTTGATGGAACATGTATTCTCAAGATGGAATTCATAATCTCTTAATGGAGATATAAAATATTCCCTTGAGATAAGTTTAATGGGTTTGTTATTCAGAGAGTTAGGCCTAACCACTTTAGTAAGTAGTTACTAAAGTATATATTTATGGAATATGATTTCATAAATATATAATGAATAACATTAAAAGATTAAACCGGGTACTCAAGGATTAAGATGTAGTAATTCACAAAGTGACAGTCTACATTATTGACTTTGTGTTACTACGAATATTTTATGAAGGGGTTGCATGTATAATAAAGTCTTGGGATATAATATATAGATAAGACCTAGAGTGCAACTATATTTATATAGTGGTATTAAATATAGTTAATGGTAACTTTGGACTTGTCAAGAGTTGACAGAAAAGCCCAAGGCCCATTGGAGCTAGTGTCTTATTGGTCCCTTTTGGTCCCACTCCAAGCCACACACTTAAGCCCAATTGGTAAGGCCCAAAAGGCCAGCCCAATTAGATATATTGGTTAGATACAAAGGGAAAAACGTACAGAAAATAATTGGTAAGAAAAACATCATGGTAATGGTGTTGAAGTGAGTTTTTGGTACTCACTAGTCATCCATTTGTTACCAATTTGAGAGACCACACATCTTGGGCAATTAGTGGAATTGGAGTGAAGATTAAAAGTATTCCCGAGTGCTTCAATCTTTGTTTTGAAATTCACCGCTTCAAGGTACGATCTCTTGTTCTCAAAATTCTGAAATTTACTTATGCATGTTATCAATATTGAATGAAGTAGATCCGTTCAAAACTTACTTTTCCGCTGCGTACATCTTTGATTCCATCATCTTCGGGTTCTTTGCTCTTTTTCTGGGTTTGAAATCGAGTGTGAAAAACTCGAGATCTATATGGTTCTAACTCAGCAAACTCAGCAATTGGGAAGCGAGTCTTTGAGGCTCGAGATTGATATGGAACTCGAGTTTCTAAAACTCGAGATGCTAGTTTACAATTTTCTTCCCGCTGCACGTTAACTTATGATATTCTTTGTTCTCCCTCAGCTAGTCTGCAAATTCCCCCCTGTTGCAAGTCCTTCTCAGCGCAGCCCATCTCAACGCAGCCCACATGCTTCCTGGCAGCCCCCTCCCAGTGATTTGTACAAAATCAACTATGACACAGCCACTTTCGAGCACGAAGGAAAATCTGGGATAGGAGTTATTATCTGAGACTCACACGGTGCAGCCATTGCTTCTCTGTCGTAGCTGATCCCTTGTGCTTATCAAGCAGTTGACGTGGAGGCTATTGCTGCTAATAGAGCGCTGGAGTTTGCAAGGGAAATTGGAATTAATGAAGCTATTTTGGAAGGAGACCCTAGCCTTGTCCATCTCGCTCTAAAAAGGGGTGAACATTCTTTATCTCCGTTTGGGTTGTTGGTGGAGGATATTAAACTTTCTTCAGCTAGTTTTAGTACATTACTTTACTCTCATACAAAGAGAGAAGGTAACAAAGTAGCTCATGGATTAGCTAGACACGCGATTCATGTTTTAGATTATGTAGTGTGGATGGAATCTGTTCCTCCACTCTCTTATGCTGTATTTCAGGCTGATTTAGCCAATATTGTTCAATAAAAGTCCTACCAGGCTGGATTCTAAAAAAAAAAAAAAAGTCCAACCAAGCACATTTCAATATCCTTAATCAGAGACCTCAAAACACATTGAATGGAAAATAACTAGTCACAAAAACACCATATTTGCCATCTCCAAGGCTGTTTAAGCCCAGCATGTAAAGTGTAGCCTGAATCAAAACCTAAAATGCAATAAAATAAATAAATAAAAAAAAAAAAGCTTGCCGCAAGTATGGTATAATTTAAAATCAAGTTCAAACCCCCATCATGTGCCAAAAAATATCCTTAGGAAGATCTAGGATTCTGCAAGGAAAATGATTCAAGGTATGAAAGGTATGTTATGAGAAAAACCATTTTCAGCCTATGCATATAATTTCCAGGAAATCAATGCTGGTTACAATTTCTCTGTATTTCGCTAAGTAGAATTATCTCATTGTCTACTATATTAAAAATGAAGGCCCTAATTCCAAGGAGTTTACTTAATGATTCCTTAAGGCTGTGGTGACTTTAAGATTATTTCTAGATGGGTCAATAAGAACATAAATTATATATAATATAATATAATATAAAAGAGAACTTGAATATATTGATACTGAAAGTTCAAATAGTGTGTAAAACACCTATGAACGTTTAAATCCTCAATTCACAAATTACCAACACAAGCTTATAATCAAACAATATATGTGCGGAAAATGAAAAATAAGCTATAACCAAATTGGTAACACACTCTAAACCATAATTAATAACCAACATAGTAGTAATTAAAAGTTAGAAAGAAAGGGAAGAAAGATGCAAACACAAAGATAACACGGCGATGTGTTATCGAAGAGGAAATCGAAATACTCGGCAAAAAACCTCTCTACCGCCCTCCAAGCGGTTAATAATCCACAAGAAAATATAGTTGGGATACATGAATAGTAGAAGACCCTCCAAGCCTAATCTACCCAGTGCACTTAAGCCCTCCAATCTTCTTGTTCCAACAGGGTTACGTCGAACCTTGTCTTCTTTAGCTTACCGGATCCCGCAATCGCCCATTACATCAACCAAAATGAATTGGTCCCTTCTGAATTGCTTCCCAAGCACCAATATACCTCCTTACTAATATGGGTATGGTGAGATAAGGATTTGGCTAAATGTACCTCTCAAGGATATGTCAATGGAGAGGAAGAAAGTAGATGAATTTGGAGAATCAAAGGATGAAGACTGTGGATGAGTCAATCTTATTTTTCTCTAGGGTTTCTCTCTCAAAATTCTCTCTAGAAGCTCTCTACATTTCGTGAGTATAAGGGTATATATAGTAGGGTGTATGAGGAATGCGAAAAGTCATGTTTCAACCAAACAGGGCATTCTGGTGACTCGACCTCACGATTCGAATGAGTTGTGAGTTTGAGTCGCGAGCTAACTGCCTAGCCAGATTGGAAGTTTTGTCCTGTAGTGCTACAGCTGATGTGACCCTTTAGCTCCCCTGCATGTTTCACACGTGTGCCACCTTTGGCGACTCGCCAGTCGCGAGGCCCTTCTTGAGTGCACACTTCTTGAGCTTTCTTCACACTCTCTCACACACTACCCTTACATAATTTCCACCTAAATATAGGGTATTTAATTGCTAAATTACAAACAAATTTGGCAGGGAATAAAGCCAACACATGATTGAATAAATTGAACCTTACAATCTCCCCCTTTAGCTATTCCGTGACAAAACCCTAAAATAGACTCTAAACTTAACATGTAAGTTGGGAATAGTTGCCAAAACTCACTCACATTCTAATTCTAGAAACTGAGAAGCTCTTGAACCATACAAACAAGTATTTCCTGAAAACAACAACACAAGACGATCATTGTAAGCAGATATCTTGAAATGCATATGGAGCAAGTACAATGCTATCAAGTAGTAAAGATTAAAGCAATAAAGTATAACTTGACCAAACAGGAACAATCACTATAAATAGTGATCACAATGAACATTCACATAAGGAATGAACATCCGGATATGCAAGCTAATAAGCTTAACGCAAAGTATTATTTGCATGTCTAACACTCAACCAATACAAAAACTTTAGGTAATTGTATCAAGAATATAAAATCCAACAAGGGCACAAGAGTGAAGTACTAAAAAAAATACATAACATTAGCTAAAAGTACTGAGCTACAAAGCAAAGGTACAAAATATAAAGTACTGAATATGAACTAAAAGATTTAACTAATGTACCAACAGCTATTAAACAACCACAAAGCAAATACCAAGAGTTATAAAAACTATAAACAAATAAGCTAAAACCAAGACAAGCCAAAAGTAAGAGTGTAGGTATCATTATTCTCCTTTTGAGCTCACACAACTCCCTCTTTCATTATACACACTTCTCATTCTTGTGTTGCTCTCCCCCTTACTGTATGTTATCATCCAAACTATACAATGAGTTTGCTCTCCCCCTTTTTGGCACAAATAGCTAAAGGTTGTCCTCTAGTTTTTGTTAAATAGCATTTACCTGTGTCTCAATGGCTGTGAGACGCAATTGAACCTGATTGTTGGTGGAGTAGAGAACCTTTTCAAATCCGAAAATACGCTGATACAAACCCTCAATCAAAGTGCTCAACTTGTCAACTTGAGAGCTAGGTTGTATAGGCTGAGTGCTAGTCGTCTGCAACTCAGGAGTGTGAGGAGATGCAGTCTCAATATGCACAGGTGTAGTGTGAGTGGCTGAGCCATGACCGGAAGAAGTAGCATGAAGGAAAGATTCACTCTTAGTGCTTTGGAAGAGTGACTTTTGCTTGCTTGAAGAGAAATCATGGATAGTGGTCGAAGACGTACCAGTGTCTGTCCATCTTTTGATAGACGAACCCTTTCAAGTATCATAATTTTCATGATCAGACTACAAAAAGGAAGACATGTTCTTGCTATTGTTCGTGTTGCTGTTCTCCCTATTAACTGGAAGATGTGAGCAGAAATGTCAATTTGGACTCCTATGATGAGATCACATAGAAACTGCGCTCTTCCAAGGTTGATGAATCCAGTGTTCGACAGTGGATAAAGGTTGAAGAACATGATCAAAGTGAGAGTTTTCAATTCAGGTGCAAACTTTATTGTTCCAATGGACGTGCCTTTGGATGAAATCTCATGATCTGGCCTAAGAATTTAAAGAATATCTTGCATTTGAGGAAGCTTATCATCATATGGAGTGAGGTCTACATTTGCTGGTCAAGTAATTCGAAGGACCTCTGCAATGTAATCTGGAGTAATGATGAATTCCTTTCCTCGGACCCAACACTTTAGTTCAACTCCGGTAAATCTGGCGTTGGAGTAGAACTCCTTAACTAGTTCATCAATTGGATCCTCGAAGCTCCCGAATAAATCAGCCCAATCTTTTTCTTCAAAAATCCTAGGAATAAAAGTCGTTCCCAAGGTATCAAATCTCACAATCCGTTCCACCACAATAAGAGCTTTTTCAAAAATGCTGGAGTATGTCTGAGAATCAAGGGGAGTCCTGATTCTCTCGCTGTTTGAGTCTTGGGACGAATGATGAGTTTGTTTGGAAACAGGGGATGATGAGTCGAGAAAATCCCAAAAACCTAAATTTTTGAAATTTTTCTAAGTGTTTTTCACGACTGGGGCTTTGACCCGCCAGAGAGTCGCCAGGAGCTTCTGAATAAGCTCGCGACTGGGGCATGCGACTTGCTTGACCCGCAAGGCAGAGTCGCCAAAACAGGGTTGCACAGTTTTTGAAAATTTTCAAAATAAAAACACTTTTCAAAAACAACTAAAACACTTAAAAATCTTTTTGTATTTGATCAACATATAATTGAGCATGTGCAACATATTTAATTAAGTACAATCACACAAATGAATAAAGCATTTATTAAACATAGACATGTGTGATGTGTATGGGTACCAAAGATGAGATAGTCCTTAGTCTAATGTGAAGTTTCAATGATCAATTCAACCAAGACATACACAATTAGCACGAGGAAAAGTGACCTATCTCAATTATAGAAATATGCATATATGACTTCCCACAAAACTTGATAACATAATTTTGAAACTTTTCATTTGGCTTCATACACATCATATCATTTGATTTTTTTGAATCGATACATCTCATTTTTAAGATCAATGCCTGAAATTTTTTATATTTCAATTTGATGAACAAGCCTTTGGCTTTTTGGGGCATCATACATTTTCATGAAAGTCGCTTTCCATTTTTCCTAGTCAAATACTAGTATGTGCGATGGCTTTTACAGCTCATTATCTCTTTTCTTTTTTTTTAGATTTACATTTGTTGAGCTCTTTAAGCAAAAATAAAAAATAAAAAAGTGGGAAGATATATATATATAGGTACAAGTCTATGCAAGTTTCAAGATCAACAAAACTATTGACTAATCATTCATGACAAGTTTGAAGATCTATTTACAACAATCACACGTAGATGTCAAGATTTTTCCCACAAAGATAGATGTGCATATATAACAAGCTAAGCTCATAAATGCATAAAGTCATTTGTACGAAGGTACTAGGCCAAACTCACATGTGATATGTGCTCAAACATATACGATCAAACTTTTTGAATTTTTCACTTTTTATGTGGTTTTAGATCTTTACTCACACAAAATTAAAACATAAAAGTAAGATCAAAACAAAACAATGCATATAAAGAAATGCAAGATGCACAAAATGCATGAAGATATGATATACAATGCATGAAGGGTCCTACAATGATCGAAAGAATTAGATCAAGAACCAAAAGAGCAAAAGCTCAACCATAGGAACCATTCCTCATCCAAATGGAACAATTGTTTGGAATGAGTGTCTCATTAGAAGAGAAATGAGGGTTGGAAGAATGAGAACTGGAGATTCACATAGACAAGGAGTTAAGAGCATTAAACACTTTCTTTAACAACTGCTATTTTTACTCAAAACCGGTTGATCCTTTTTAGCACAACTTCCAAGAAGCTCAAGTTTCTCTTTTCTTTTGATTCTTTTAAGAGCATAAAACTTAGAGCAATGAGATCTTAGATGACCAAAAGCACCACAATGGTGACAAACAATGTGTTTAGGTCCACTAGGCTTTTTAGGAAGGGATAGCCATATAATTTTGTTTTCTCTTCAACTTTAGACATTAAGGTCTTATATGACCAATCACACCACAATGGTGGCAAGTTAGAACAAACTTAGATCCATCTAAAACCTTAGTATGAGACCTAAACGGAGGCTTTAACTTAATAGCCTTTCTCTCCACCTTTTGATTTCTTTTATATGGAGGAATGTACACCGATTTGTCCTTTGAGGTAGAACACACAATAGGCACAAAATCGGGTACCATAATATGATTGCAACAAATATTTTCATCATTTTTAGCAATAGGTTCAGCAATTAAACACTTGGCATGTATCTTAAGAGATTCATTTTCACATTTTAGCTCATCAACAAGTTTGTTAGACAAAACAAGTTTAGCATCCAAGTTCATATTCAAACATTCAAACTCTTTCAACTTTTCAAGAGAATTTTCAATAAGTTTCTTATATTTATCAAACAATTTGTTGGATTCATTAAGTTTAGTAATCAAATCATCATTTTCACAAAATAACTTGCTCAAATTCTTTTGAAATTTCTTAGCATTTTTTTTTAAAAGTTTGATGTTAGGAATATCAACAACACCCAAAGATTCATATAACATGTCATCACAATCATGAGGATTATTACTCATAGAGGCATTTTCACAAACACATGGCATGTTACATTCATCAACATCCAAAACATCTATAGAAACATACAAAATACTATCCATGGCAAAACACACAAGAGGTCAAGGATCACACTTAGGTAATGAAACTAAAACAAGTGTATCTCTGATACCAATTGAAAGTTTAAGTAGTATGTAAAACACCTATGAATGTTTAGACCCCCAAATTAAAATTACCAACACAAGCTTATAATCAAACAATATATGTGCGGAAAATGAAAAATAAGCTATAACCAAATTGGTAACACACTCTAAACTATGATTAATAACTAACAAAGCAGTAATTAGAAGGTAAAGAGAAAGGGAAGAAAGATGCAAACACATAGATAACACAGCGATGTGTTATCGAAGAGGAAACCGAAGTACTCGGCGAAAAACCTCTCTGCCGCCCTCCAAGCGGACAATAATCCATTAGAGAATATAGTTGGGATACATGAATAACAGAAGACCCTCCAAGCCTAATCTACCCAATGCACTTAAGCCCTCTAAACTTCTTGTTCCAACAGGGTTACGCCGAATCTTGTTTTTTCTAGCTTACCAGATTCCGCAATCGCCCATTGCATCAACGAAAATGAATTGTGATGGAAATATGAGTATGCGTAGCGGAAAATTAACGGATATACTTCATTCGAAATTGATAACATGTACTATGTAAATTTCAGAATACAAAAACAAGAGAGTGTACCTTGGTGTGGTGAATTTCAAAACAAAGATTGTATGCACTTGGGAATACTTTTAATTTTCACTCCAATTCCACTAACGCCCAAGATGTGTGGTCTCTCAATCAGTTATATGAAATGTTCAAGAGAGAATTCGAGAGTGTCCAACACTCACATACACCATTTCATGCAAGATGTTCATCATATTAAAATCTGTATGTTTCTCTCTTTATA
This sequence comes from Quercus glauca, assembly GCA_023736055.1. Taxonomy (NCBI): domain Eukaryota; kingdom Viridiplantae; phylum Streptophyta; class Magnoliopsida; order Fagales; family Fagaceae; genus Quercus; species Quercus glauca. The sequence continues at coordinate 48,157,650 of CM043324.1, forward strand.
ACTGATTATCTAATTGGACTAGCCTTTTGGATATTTCCAATTGGGCTCTAGTATGTGGCTTGGAGTGGGACCAAAAGGGACCAAAAGGGACCAATAAGACACTAGCTCCAATGGGCATTGGGCTTTTCTGTCAACTCTTGACAAGTTCAAAGTTACCATTAACTATATTTAATACCACTACATAAATATAGTTGCATTCTAGGCCTTATCTATAAATTATATCCCAAGCCTTTATTGTACATGCAACTCCTTTATAAAATATTCGTAGTAATTCAAAGTCATAAATGTAGACTGCCACTTTGTAGATTACTACATCTTAATCCTTGAGTACCCGGTTTAATCCTTTTAAGTTATTCATCATATTTAAGTTATTCATCATATATTTATGAAATCCAATTTCATAAATATATACTTTAGTAATTTCTTACCAAAGTGGTTAGGCCTAACTCTCTGAATAACAAACCTGTTAAACTTATCTCAAGGGAATATTTTGTATCTCCGTTAAGAGACTATGAATTCCATCTTGAGAATATATGTTCCATCAACACTAAATGCGGCTACCCAACATACTGAGATTTTGACCGTTACTTTAGATCTCACTCCTGATATATCAAAGGAACCTACACTTCATGATCAGGTCCATTATTCTCTCAAGATTAAGAGTTCATGCAAATATAAGTCGTGAGACTTATTATTCAATTGACAGTTTTTAGGAGAATAATAAATTTCACAGCGGTTCAGTTCAATATGTCTTAACTTTTAAAACATATCAACATATCAACTAGAAGTTTTCACTTCCATGATCAAGACAAATCATCGTAATTGATATGTTATAGTCTTCGCAGATGAAATGCCCAATTTCATCACCGACTATGAACTATAATTCTAAGTTTACAAAGAACTTGTGATTTATATCTTCTGTGACTTTTCACATAAATCATATACTATGCATCTCATGGACTATATGATAATGTTCAAATATTCATGTTACCATTATTTCAGATAATAATAGAATAACTTTCTTAAACATAATATTAAGTCATACATAATGTCACACTTAATATCATATATAGCATCATAGAATAGGATTTAAAGGCACTAATCCTAACAAATTGGTCCTTTCTGAACTGCTTCTCAAGCACCAATATACCTCCTCACTGATATGGGTATCGTGAGATAAGTATTTTGCTAAATATATCTCTCAAGGATATTTCAATGGAGAGGGTGAGAGTAGAGGAATTTGGAGAATCAAAGGATGAAGATTATAAATGAGTCAATCTTGTTTTTCTCTAGGGTTTTTCTCTTGAAATTCTCATTGGAAGCTCTCTACATTTCGTGGATATAAGGGTATATATAGTAAGGTGTATGAGGAATGCGAAAAGTCATATTTCAACCAAACAGGGCATTCCGGCGACTTGACCTCATGACTGGAACGAGTCGCGAGCTAACTGCCTAGCTAGACTGGAAGTTTTGTCCTGTAGTGCTATAGCTGGTGTGACCCTTTAGCTCCCTTGCATGTTTCACACGTGTGCCACCTTTGGCGACTCGCCAGTCGCGAGATCCAGTCGCGAGGCCTTTCTTGAGTGCACACTTCTTGAGCTTTCTTCGCACTCTCTCACACATTACTCTTACATAATTCTCACCTAAATACAGGGTATCTAATTGCTAAATTACAAGCAAATTTGGCACGAAATAAAGCCAGCACATGATTGAATAAATTTAACCTCATAGATATTACACCAAAATAAAAAAATAAAAAACCTAAAGGATGATAAAGTTTAGCTACAAACTTAGTTGTAGTTTAAGGTTACAAACTTACCTAATATCTTTTTATTGGAGATGAATTTTGAAAAATCCACCGTTGAATTGCATTTTCTGCATATATTCTCCATATTTGCAAAATTTCTAAAAAATTAAAAATCAATAGCTATGTCATCAATAAATTGTTAAAATTGTAAATTTTGTAATTTAAAATTATGCATAAAATATAAACTTATATATGTGTATTGTGAAGCTCCCTCCTAGAGACTAGAATCCCGGCCTTTGCCCCCCCACACCTCACAAGTATTATAATTATAGAGTGATCATCGCGCCAAGAGTGTGTGATGGTGACATGTGTATTTAGAGTGTAAAAAATATGCAATTCAACAGTTAGATTTACAAAATATGTAGTAATGTTAATTTTATTAAAGGAAGTTGTAACCTTAGGCTACAACCAATTTTGTAGCTAAATTTTGTCCAAACCCAAATACATGATTAGCTTTACAATTGTTGTTTTTTTACAAGATTTCATATTTTAAAATCGTTACATGATATCTTTGCTATCAATCCTATGATCTACATCTCCTTCAATGTACATAATCAAACAATTATTCATCCGCTGATCTCTCATTTGATTGATTTATTTCAAAAATTTTAAGATCTAAAAGGGCTTTTTCTAAGCTTTAAGATTAACAAATTTCTATTTTTGTTATTGGATTTTTTATTTTAAAATTATTTTTTTTCAAATTTTAGATCAAATTGGTTTGTTATTAAGTTTGTGTGTGTGCATGTTCAAAAAGACTAAGATATTATTAGAGGATCATATACAAGAATTTTATTTTAGAGGATAAAAAAAAAATTATATATAATATATATTTTTTTGCTAGTTTGGGCTTCAAGTGGAGTTGCGCATGTCCTAAAGCCTCATGAGATCCGTGAGATACTGGGTTTGAAACTTCTTGGTAGCATCTTGGGGTCACTTCATGGGATTCCTCCATGTAATAACTTGGTGTGTGTGTGAGACGGAGGGACTGCATACACCCAAGAGAATAATCAGATATTTGAAGAAGTCTGAACACTGTTGTTTATCAATAAAAAATAAAAAATGAAGCCTTGTACAGGTTCTTTTGTATAATTTTTTTGAAAGTTATTTTATGTGAAAAAGAAATTTATCCAATATATATTTATTGATGACATTAACATTTTTGTAATTAAGTTAACGCAGGTATCTCTCTCTCTCTCTCTCTCTCTCTCTCTCTCTCTCTCTATATATATATATATATATACACACACACACAATACACACTATAAGAAAATCGATCTCCTATTCTTTATGATGTGTGTAGTAAAGATCAAAGAGTGTGTAATAAAATTTGGGTCTTGGGTTGGATTCTTTTAGGAAAATTATTAATAAACCATTTTAGTTTTAAAAAAAATTATTAATAAACTATTTTAGAAAAATTTTGGCAATACTTATATGAAAAATATAAAAATAGTTAACATTATTAATTTTTTTTAAGTATTTTATAAATCAATATCCTTAAGAGGCACGTTATCTTTCTCATGAAATTTTCCCAATTAAAAACTCCCCATCTCATGGCAACTTCAACAAGTGATCGTTGGTTAAAAATACTCCCAATTAACTACGTACTGACACCACTCATTCTATCCAAGAATTATTTAAAGCCATGTTTTCTGTAGGATAAGCGTGGGAAAGACCGAAAGAGTGTACTAAAAATTGTATTCATTGCTGTAGAAATTCAGACTCCATCTCATATAGTTTCCAACCATCACTAAACCTCAGCAGTGAGCAGTGCACAGCTAGCAGCTTTGGAAAGCTCGAAAGTCGAAACCCCCATCAGCTGAAATGGCAACACCACCACCATCACTCCAAGCTCCAACTCCAAATCCTCTCAAAAGACCCTTAATCAGACTCTTCCTCCTCACCATCCTCTGCTCTCTCTGCTACTTTCTTGGATCTTACACCAACACTAACTCAACACCAACTCCACCATCCACGCCTCTCTTTCAAGACCAACTCCACTGTTCCAAACCCAACTTCACAATCCACAACACCCACTACTTCTCTCCACCACCACCTTTAGACTTTGAACCACACCACACTGTCACACTCACTCTGCCACAAGACCAAGGACAAAACATCAAGCTCTTGGACTTTTGCTCCAAAAACTTCACCAATTACTGCCCATGTCATGACCCTCCGAGAGAGAAGCAATTCATTACTGAAAGAAGGCTTCACAAGCAGCGGCATTGCCCTGGAAATGGAGAAAAACCACGGTGCTTGGTGCCAAGGCCGGCCGGGTACAGAAGGCCATTTCCATGGCCAAAGAGCAGAGACTATGCTTGGTTTAGGAATGTGCCTTTCCCCAGGCTGACTGAGTTGAAGAAATCACAGAATTGGGTTCGTTTGGAGGGTGATCGGTTGGTTTTTCCGGGAGGTGGGACTTCGTTTCCAAAGGGAGTGAAGGGTTATATCGAAGAGATCAAGCGGGTTGTGCCACTGAAATCTGGAAATATAAGGACAGTTCTTGATGTTGGATGTGGGGTAAGTTTGTGTTTTGTAATTGTCATTTGATTTATGTTTGTATTTTAATGTTTTATCTGTTACTATAAAGAAATGGATTAGAATTGTTTATGGTTGTGAATGTTGCTCAATTTTTTGTTTAGTTCTCAATTGATTATGCTGGTTCTTTTAGTGAGGATTAACAAGATCTGTCAAATTCTGTAATATGTTTGACACTTTTTTAAATTGATTTTTCTTTGCCAAACTTGTAAGTTATATGGGTATTCTATGGATCATGTTTGAAGGTGGCCAATGTGGGATTGAAATGTAACATGCTTAGTTTGAATGGTTTTATATTGAAGTTAGTAGAATTTATTACTACTTAAAACTTTTAACCACTACTTGAATGGTTGATCTAACTTTTGCCCTTTCCAATTTTTTGACTTGATTCTTTTGCTGTTCAGACGGCTTATAATAGAAAAGAGGCTGCCAATGCAGTCATATTGATTTCATCTAAGAATATCATATTACTAACATAGCTTAGTTACTAAGATCACAATGATAATGACAATTCTATATCAATACAATCGATGGCCCTTTTTTTTGTTCTAATTTCAAGCTTTATATTGGGATCTTTCTGCATTTTGTCTTCTATCTAAAGGGGAACCATTTTAAATCCCATTTATAATGTAAGGCAAGATAACGGCGCAAAAGATCAAATGTTCCTATTGTCTTCTTTGTTACTGATACATTTGTGTCCTGGATGATAGTTTCTGCTAACTTTCTTGTCCTCTTTCAAACATGATTAGATGGGCATAGATCGGTTAGTGAAAACATGGGCTACCTAGAATAGGCTCACGCTTTATCATTTCCCCCCACTTTTTTCTTTCTTTGTCTAGTTATACTATTAATTTGGTATTTTTGGTTCCCAGATAAAAACCAAGATAGAGATTGCGGAAATTAGTACTCTTCTTGTTTCATTTTGGATATATCACATGTTGCCAATGTGTGCTTTTGTTCACACTGTAACCTTTATTAATTTTGAAATTTAGATAGTGTCATGAGATCCGTATTTTGTATGTTGGTTATACACATAGACATGTATGCCCTACGCCAATTCATGGGTTGTCTTTTGAATACTTGAATTAAAATATTTTTATTGATCGCTTGCAGTTCCTCTCTTAAAATGTTTGGAAAAAATTTATAACTCTATTTTTGTATGATCATTTTTGCGGAACCTTAGAATCCATATGAGTTTTATATTTGTTAATTTGCTTCTCTTGCTCCTTTCTTCCTCTTTCTAGGCACGAATTTTGGTTGTGATATTGATCACATTGATCACATTTATATTCATGCTGCATTTAAACCACTCCAATTATAGTAATTTTCTTTATTAAAAAAGGTTTTTTAGGAGTCAGTTTTCAAATTTATGATTCACCTTTCTAGTGTTGGAGAGGAATAATGTCTTGGAATAAACAATAATGAAAATAGATAAGGAATCCTGATAGCTTGTAATGTATAATGTGAGTTATTGAACTATACACAACAAATTTGGGTTACTCATTGTAAGCAGTCTTGTGTATTGCATTACACACTTCTTAGGTTGCAAGCTTTGGAGCCTCTCTGATGGACTACAACATCTTGACGATGTCAATTGCACCACGGGATATACATGAAGCTCAAGTACATTTTGCCTTGGAAAGAGGACTTCCTGCCATGCTTGGTGTGCTAAGCACCAATAGGCTGCCATTCCCATCAAGAGCATTTGATATGGCTCACTGTTCCAGATGCCTTGTACCATGGACTAGTTATGGTACTTAAATTAGAATCTTCAGATTTGAAGCTGTTTGGCTCCATATTATTGTAAATCCAAAATCTCTTCTTTTAATGCTTCATGGCACTTGCAGGTCCATGTGGTTTTGAAATTTGAGTTGTTCCATAAGATAACGAAAGCTCATTGGAAAAAAATTTAATGGTAAAATAACTTAGGTTTTTTAAAATCCTAAATTGTCTTTGTTCCAGTGGTGGAAATGATTCATCCTATGAGAGGAGGCTGGAATAATTCCAATTACTAAGTGAATTACAATCAAATCATTGTGTACTGTCGTCTACAACAATGGCCTGGGTGTGATTGGCTTTATTTCAATAAAAGTTGCTTTATAGTCTGATCCTTTTTCATTCACTACAGATGGATTATATCTGATGGAGATTGATCGAATTTTACGTCCTGGTGGCTATTGGGTACTGTCTGGGCCACCGATAAATTGGAGGGTCAATTTCAAAGGTTGGGAGAGACAGACTAAGGACTTGGAAAATGAGCAAATCAGTTTGGAAGATCTTGCTAGGCGATTGTGCTGGAAAAAGATTGCAGAGAGAGGTTCAATTGCTGTGTGGAGAAAACCCAGTAATCATATGCACTGCATCCAAAAGTTAAAGGCATGGAAATCGACTCAATTCTGCACTTCACCTGATGCTGATGCTGGTTGGTGAGTTTCTTATTCCATTTGCACATTAACATTGTATAGTGAGTTTAATGACATAGGTTGTGTCCAACTGAGATATCAGACGTCCAACATGGAAAACTTAAAGCAAATTGCACTTATGCTTTCAGAGTTCCAACTTTGGTTGCTGTGTTTAGCATTGGTACCTTGAAAGAAGCTGAAAGTTGGGTTAGTAGGAAGTCTATAAAAGTTTGGAGCTAGTATTATTATTGTAAATTCCAAATTATACTCTTGTCCTTTGCTTTCTTAGCAAGTATATGCAGCATACCACTTCGTTTTGTAAATAGGTCATCAAAAATGTATTCCTGAAAAAACAAAAACAAGAGCAAATTCTATTACAAATACATTGTGTCTTGTGGAATCTCCATCAAATGTAGCACAGGTCGTATGTCCGTTTCTCATGGCAAATAGAAGTCCAAATTCTTCTTGAGTGTTGACAACTATGCTCTCTCAGTATGTGTTGATGACATGGCTTGAATTAGCCAAGCTATTAGCTGAATGTGAGTGGAATTAAAAGATCAATCTTGCTGAAATCTAAATGGTTTAGAAACCTGATGTTTCTTGCACCATTTTTAGCCAACTCTGGGGGTCTGATATGTTTGTCTGCTGATTGTTCATTCTACTTGGTGGATGCTGCATCTAGGGAATTAGGCTTCAGAGAAACTCTCTTGTCCTGTTTATGAGAGACTGCTCTTTGCTAATATTTGGAGTTTGAGTTTGTGAGAGTTTTAATTTAAGCCACCTTTATAATCTCCCTACTGCAGATATAAGCCTAAGGTCAAACTACAAAAATTATCATTTGTGATTCCTCTGTTCTATTTTTTCTATTTCTATTTTTCCTAAATCCAATATAAATAACTGTACTCGCAATAAGACATACTGGGTAATTCTTTATGCATTTCTGAACAGGTACACAAAAATGGATCCATGCATTTTCCCTCTTCCACAAGTGAAAGATGTCCACGATATATCTGGTGGTGCTCTAGAAAAATGGCCTAAGCGGTTGAATGCCGCTCCACCTAGAATTACAAGTGAAATTATTAACGGAATTACGGTGAGGACCTTAAATGAAGATGTTCAGTTATGGCGAAGGAGAATTTCCCACTATGGGATCATACTCAAATCTCTCAACAATTGTAAATTTAGAAATGTTATGGATATGAATGCTGGCTTTGGGGGTTTTGCAGCTGCTCTGACAAAGTGTCCAGTTTGGGTGATGAATGTTGTTCCCTTTGATGCAAAAAATAATACCCTTGGTATCGTCTATGAGCGAGGCCTAATTGGAACTTACATGAACTGGTAAGAGTTAGAGCCAATCTCTCTCTCTATCTCCTGTTTTTTCTTATCTGGTATTTTGTCATGTTTTGGAGAATCCTTGAGGCAGGTTGGGCAATGTATGATCTAGATGGAACCTGGCATTTGTTAATCTCTATGGATTTTTGCAATTATTACATGTAATTCCCTTGATGTGCTATGGTTGGCCTTCAATTGCAAAATTTGTGATGCCTTCCAAAGTATGAGTTTCCAATAGTGTAACTATTATTATGGCATGCTTGAAATGTAAATGTATCAGAATTTCTGTACGTGACTGTTGCTACTGTATACGCTGGACTCATCTGCCTTCCAAACTACTGTAATGTTTCAATGAGAACCATACTTACTTCATATATTGTGCTTTTACCTCTATGTTCTATTCAAAATTTTAGCTGATTTACTTTAATTAAATATTATAGACTATTGGATTAATGGGAAAAGAATGGGCTGAAAATATGAGAAAAAAAAAAAAAATGAAAGTCCTCTTCCTCTCTCTTCTGCCTCCACCTGTACCCATCTCCTGTCAAGTGTTCTGCCTGCCACATTTTGGATCATCTGCTGCCCAATGTGGTACCCACCATTTTTGGTTCCTGGATTTCTGGGATAATTTTTATTACATACTATTTAACATGCATTGAATACTATTTAGATGTTCTTTTTTAATTCAAAATTGAGTTTATGGACAGTTTACTGCTTACTTGCAGGTGTGAGGCTTTCTCAACATACCCACGAACATATGATTTCATACATGCCAACGGTGTATTCAGCATGTACATGGACAAGTAAGCTTTCGTATTTCTATCTGGTTTATTGGAAGAATTGTGGTTACAACAAAACTTCTCTTACCCAACACCTGCCCACTTAATGAAGGAAAATTTAATTGGATATAAAGAAAAACACCCTAGGAAAGGAGTGGGGAAAGAAAAACAAAAAAGAGAGAATCAGTAGGAATTAGTTGTATTTCTAAAGTGATCTATATTTGTGATTGGTCCTTAAATTTGAGTTAATGCTTCTCTTAGATCCTTAAGTGCGAACTACTGGACCAAAGATTATGATTAAAGTAGGTACGCTTTTAGTCAGTTTGGCTGACATGAGAATCATGAGATAAAGTGGAAACTCTTTTTCTTTTCCATCAAAGTTGGAGGTCCCCCCATATGCAAAGTTTGGTTGTAAGTTCTAACATCTCCATCATTGAAAAGAAGGCTTCAACATCTACACAAACTCATTGTAGTCAACATGTCACTTGATATGGGGTTTCTTCTGCACTCTATAATACATGTTAACGTTTCCTTATGAAACAGAGATCTAATGAACCCTATTTATTTCCCTTCATTTATTTGTTATTACCATCATTAGTAACAACATTATTCTTACTTTTATCATTATTTTATATCGCATATTTTACAATGTCCTCAGAAGGGCCGTCAATTTGGCCTGAGGATTGAGATTATGAGGTGTGTAGGGGCAAAATAATATAGAATTAGAAGTTACAAGAGACAAACCATTTAGTTTTGGTTGTTCTGGTATTTCTAACTAGAGTTATTAATGTCTCATTCAGGTGTGACATTCTTTATATACTCCTTGAGATGCATCGGATTCTTCGCCCTGATGGGGCTATAATAATAAGAGAACATGTGGACATCATTGTGAAAGTAAAAGACATCACAGATCGGATGAGATGGAATGGCAAGATATTACACAGCGAGAATGGGCCTTTCCACTCTGAGAAAATACTTCTTGTAGACAATTCTTTATAGGTACGTTTATGCTAACCCTTTTTCCAGAGAAAACTAGTTGATTGTTGTCAAGCTGTCAGTAAGTTGTAATATTACAAATACCATGTCAAGAGCACAAGGTGAACTTTTTTATATTTATTGGAATGATATTGTATTTCCAAGAAAAATTGATGCTTACAGTGTGATAAATGACCACTTATCCAAAAGTTTTAGCTAATGGGGAAAGGATGAGTCTAAGCTACAAGTGTACCCCCAACCTTTCTGCATGTGGAATTTTATTTAACTTAAATGAAAAGCAAAGAGATGGCAAGGTTTGAAGTGAAGTCCTCGTACTGGAAGACCTTGAGCATGATATATTGTCATTTATCTCTGACTATTGAAGTAACGAGAAGAGATCTGAGCACCTGATTGCATAAGCATGTGTGAGCTTATTTTAAAAGATTAAGACATGAATTTAGACATCAATACGGAAGTTTTCCAGCATAATAGCAAATACTGCAACAATCTGCAGGGAACTCAGCATAGTAAGAGTACAAGAGATATCTTCAAATTACCTTATTATTGTCATGTACTTTAGAACTTGCTTCTGAACTGTACCTTGCACGGTTTGAAGCAAGCTGATCTTATATAATGCATCTCTTATCCTAATCATTTCATACTTCATTAGCTCTACTAACAAGTGTTTCGTTCGAATGAATCATCATAGTTATTGACATCTCTATTCTTCGGCATCTTTCAAAAGTAAGTGCATGGTAGTAAACTAGTAATCATATAAATGTTTTAACCAAAATATCTTCACTCTTCCTTGAGCTACTTAAATTTTCCATGAAATATTCCAAACCTCTATGCTACTTAATTTCTTTCTTGATAAATCGCTAATTGTTCTAAGAGCTTAAACTATTAAGAAATGATGAATTTAATCATTTATCTATTATTGTGACACTCTTCCTCGTTTGTTCCATACATCTCCTTAATAAGTGAGGTTCAACACATTAGATTTTTTATTTTTTAAATGGAAGATAGAGAGGAGATCATGTTGAGCTCAAGATTAGTTGCTTTTATTCCATAATAAATTATCAATTGTCCCAAAAGATTATTCTATTAAAAAATATTAAATAAATCATTTAACTATTGTTCTCGCATTTCTCGTAAAAGTATTCTGATCCTTTTTATGATAAATTAAAATTTTTGTAACAAAGCTATGCATGTGCAATGAGTTTTTGCTGAATGCTATGCATGTAATTTTGACTATATAAAGAAAGCTTGCATACAAAATTATTGAATAACCAAATGAGTAATACGCTAGTTTCGATACTTTAGGCTTGTGAACAAAATGGTGAACATAAATTGGTGTATGACTATGGTTGATTATTTTGGTACTTACCATGAAAAGGAAGACAAATAGAACATGTTCAATTTTTGTTATTCGTTATTATTATTATTATTATTTTATTTTGTATGTAAAAAATGATATATATTAATCAAAAAAGTGGTAGCCAGTAAGACAAAAAAAGAAAAAAAAGAAAAAAAAAGGACACGTGGCCTCCTCTGTATAGTTTGAAATTTGAAGTGCTGGAAACCTTAAAGCCTCTGTGGCTATAAAATGAGATTGGTTGCTTTTGCTCCTGACAGAGTACTTGCCTTGGGAAGGATTAGGATCCAGTGTTGCCGGGTGCAATACACCTCATTTGTCTCACAAAATTTTCTTATTTTAAAAATTTTTACTTTTTATTTCTTATAAAGTTTTTCATAATTTTTTTAATCAATGGTCGAGATTGAAAGTTGCTTTTTGCAATTATCAATCCCAACCATTAAAAATAATTGGTATTATTAGTCTATAGTTGCACTTGGAGTGACTATAGAGTGGGCCACTTAAAGAGAGAGAAAGAGATGTGTCCTGAGGAATCTTGTTGGTTGCAGACCTATGGCTCGCACTTGCAGAACTATTAACTAATTCTTGGTCAAATTCATTATTTGTGATTTGCAAACCTCTGATATTCTTGCAGAACTATTAACTATTTCTTGGGCAAATTCATTATTTGTGATTTACAAATATCTGATATATCAGATATTTTGTTCAGTTCTAATACATAGTGAAATATTTTAATATTTTAATCAATTAGCCTCTATAAGCTCGGCTATTCACAGAGTACCCTATGAAAATTCCTTCGTCGCTCTTGACATCAAACTTCCCAAGATTTTCCTTGTCATTAAAGAATGAAGCATTTACTTCCAAAAACCCGGAAGTATTTCACCTTGGGCTTCTTTTATTTCCATATCTCATATGACGTTTTCTTTGTTACCACTCGGAAGAAGATTCTATTCCCAATGTGGTATGAAGTATGAAGTATTCACCGCTTCAGCCCAGAATTTTTGTAGAATATCCTTGTTAAGAAGCATTACTCTCGCCATCTCTTGTATCACAGTTCTTCCTTTCAACAACCCCATTTTGTTGTGGAGTTTTGGGGGCCGAGAATTCCTTCTTAATTCCATGCTCATTGCAAAATGTTTCAAACTTTGCATTCTCAAATTCCTTCCTATGATCACTTCTTATTATGATGATGGGAACTCTCTTTTCATTTTGAAGCTTCTTGCAAAGTTTTTCCATCTTTTCGCATGCTTCCGACTTTTCTCTAAGGAAATTCACCCAAGAGTACCTTGAGAAATCATCAACCACAACCATAATGTACATTTTTCTCAATCTTTCCAAACTTCGGCAAACCAATCACGGCTTCAAGCTTCGAAACTTTGGCCACTTGCTTGTAATTGGCTTGTCCAAAGTGTTTGTGTCATAGCTCCAACAAATTAACTCGGGCACTTCGGTATGATACATTCGGCTTAGGAACCACGCCATAGCAATTGTCGGTGGTCCTAAGTCCCTTCAAAACTTACACACCTTTTCACTGAGGATTATACACCCTTTTTTGGAAAATTGGACCAAAAAATCTTCATCACAGATTTGGGTGATGCTTAGCAAGTTTGCCTTCAGCCCTTTGATGTATAGAACATCGGTCAACAAAGGAAGTCCTAGAACGTCAATAGTTCCCTTTCCAAGGACTTATGCGTGGCTGTCATCCCCAAATGTGGGCCAAATGGATCTCAAGAGAGGACATTTGTAAAATGTAACTGAGTAGCTAAAGCAGTTTTTTTTTTCTTGTCAAAATTCTAGGAGGGGCCTTGTTACGACTAACGTGATTAAAGTCATTTCAATTTTCAACAACTAATAAACCAATGTTTGAATTAACTTTTTGTAATTAGTGATATATTAATTTATAAGAATTACTATATAATAAAACTAAAATCTATAACATCGATCACTGACATATATTTGGACGAAAATAGTTTATGGGAAAAGGAAAAGCCATAAGCAGGAGGATAACATTAATTACGAAGTCCACAAGATAATCTTAAGTTCTTAACTCAGACGTACATCATGGCCTCTTCACCCAACTTAATTTCAGTGCTTGAAGTTTCAAGCTAGGATGTGATCAGTAGTTAATTAGTGGTGTGATCTTAGAGTACAGACGAATTACATAACTTGAATGATGTGATTCTTAAGTTGTTGCATTGAGCAAGCCTTGAGCTATCTTCAAAGTTATCTGCTCCTATGAGCGCGGATAAAAAAATTAAAAGTTAACAGAGATTAAAAAGAAAATGAAAATGATAAAGAATAGAAGCCTCCCTTAAAATTGCACAAAATAACGCTCCTTTAAATTATGGACAAATTTCCAAAGTTAGTATAAATGTAACATATAAGTTTATATCCTTTGACACCATTATTTTTATAACAAAATATTTCATTTTGAAAGAGGATTTTGACTAGCTTTTATACAATCATGAAGGATGTCATTTTTCATTCATAATTTAGATAAAAATCATCTTTCAGAAATGAATATTCAAATAGAGAAGTCACAAGAATAAATTGTTTGCATTTCTACAAAACTTAAATATGAAATATTATTTTAAAATAAGAAATCTGTCTATGTGATAGGTGAGCACTGAACAAGATACAAGATTGATAGATTACAAATTATAAACCAATGTTTTGTCAATGTTGTGTCCATATTATACAATTAACATAAGCCAAACCCTTGACAGTGATAGTGATGTAATTAACCAATAAGAGATAGAGAGAAATCTTACCAACAGTGGCAGATTGGAAAGTTGTCCAGCCTCCTCCATTGCTCCTATCACCAACAATGACTGTTTTGCCTTTTCTATCCCCAACTAACATGACGTTCTTTTGCTTGGTTGGAATCTTAATGTATTCATGATAAGTACCAGCTTGTACATGAATGACAGTCCTACCCCACATTCCATGGACGCCTCAAGTGCCTCAGCTATAGTCTTGTGTGTCCCACTTCCATCCTTAGCCACCACAGCACTAACTTCTATCTCTCCCATAGAAGCATGTAAAAGCTTTCTTTCTGATACCGACACCCAATATGGAAAATCATCATACAACAATCTTCGATTCCCACCACGTATAATTGAAGTTTTACTAGACATGTAGAGTGTTAGTGTCTTGCTAATGAGTTGGCTCAAATTTTGGATTGTAGAATCCATTACACCTTTCTCTACCTCAATTTTATCATTTTCAAGGCTCTCGAGACAAGTTTCTTGATTGGTACAAGCAGCACTAAGCCATGTTTGGATGTTATACACACACTCACACATACTAGTACTAGGGACGGAACTAGAATATATATTAGCATAAAAAATTTACTTTTGGCTCTAAAATTAATATACTTGACCTCCCTCTCCCAAACAATTTTCATGCTGACCCATAAAACCAAAAATGAAAAAAATTATCAAATCATCCCTTATCTGATTGTCTCAAAAATATCAAGAAAAACATTTAGCTAAACATTTGGACAATTTACAAATTTGGATAACAAAGAAAATCTACAAAACAATTCACATATTCAGATAAAAAAAAAAAAAAATCTTTAGACACAGTCTAAGTAAAAAAAAATTATAACAAATCAATTATAAATCCTAACAAAACAAATCACAAAAACTCAATAATCTTTACCCAATTTTTACCTCTCATTTGAGTGCTCTTTGTCTCTCTCAAATGACTCCATCCCATAGTCACAAAGACAACTTCTATGCTGCTAATCACTCCATTTACACACCAATTAGTGTCACTAACAACTTGGATTAGTAGGTGTCTTTAATTCAACCTATGAAAAAAAAAATTTAAAGAGCTACTACTCTTTAACATAACCTGTGGAATTTTTTTTTTTTAATGATAGAATTTTATTAATTTTTAATGTTTGATTAACTTTGGGACACACTTGACATGCATGCATAAATGTAATACACGTGTGAAACAACAATCTATTATTTTGTGTCTTAACTAAACTACCACCAGAGCATATGTGTGATTAGTCTACTGGTAATAAACTTTGTGCCTTAGCTAAATTAATGTAGTGATGGGAAAAACTTTATTATTGACATAGTTGAAGACTCAAAGTTACTGTTCATTATCATGTGATTATTTAACAAATCTCTTTTTCTTTTCTTTTTTACTACTTTTTCAAAATTGAAATTTTTTAAAGGAAAAGATCTCACATCTTTATGCTACCTCAACCTTAACCAAGTAATTATAAATAAAAAATTCCTTAACCAAGACACCATAATTGTCTCACCCTTTTTTTCGCTGAATATTAGTGCATGATGTTGATTAACCATTATTTTAGTTATTTTATTAATGTAATACTAGAAATGGATTTGAACTTTTAACTATAGTTTTTGTATTTTTTTTTTTTATAGAATTTTTTATATATAGCATTCTGAAGTTATTAGGTATAGAATTATGTGAAAAGAATAAATAGATTTAAAAAAAAAATTTATAATGTGGATAGAGTAAAGAATTGGTCTAACCTTAGTCAGACATTGAAAATATCAAGACGTGCCAATTGATTTACAGAACTCTTGATTATAAATATTGTAGGGACTTGGTTCGAGCACTATTTCTTGCGAACAAGTGGACTCAAGCCCAGCTGGCCCAATACAATGAATTTGTAGAGAGCGGGTCAAAGAACTAGGCTCTAGTGTGGGTTGTACAATTAAGCATGGTAATACATGGATCGAATGACAAGAATACAAACTAAAATTATAAAACTGGGCTTCTCGGCTAGTTTCTTTGATACTATATTTTTTATATCTTTTTTGGTACTAGGTTACAAAGATTATACAAGTGCTATCATCCCTCTCCTTTCCTAAAACTGCCGTCCCCCTTTCTGGAGAACTTGTTACATTTTATACCCCCTTCTAGTTAATATCGGCCCTCCATTTGTCGATCATGCAGATTATCACTTGAGTGCCCGTCCCATCAACCACTTTCCCATCCTTTCTGTGGGTGCAACTGAGGCGGCACTGTTCAGGGGTTACTTCTCCATTTAATGGGACTAGAACGTTAGTTGTGGGCATTTAATGTGGAGGTGACAGTTCCTCCTGGGATTGCTCCTCCACTATACTTCCATGGCCAACCCGTTGTACTTACCTCTGTCTTGGATTGTTCTGGAAGGTTACCTTTGAAGGTACTTTGCTCTTCCCTTCAATGATTCGTGCGAGCCGAGGGCATGATTGTCCTCAGCGGTATTTCTAGCGAATGGAGTTTCCTTGACTTGTCCTCGGACACATCTTTCTCCTTGGCGTGGGCCTTGGGCTTAGCGTAGAGTGGGCCGGGGTTGCCAAATTCTCTGGCCCCAAAAATATCTATTATTGATTTTTTTTTAAAAGAAAAAATACAAAAAAAATTAAAAAATTAAAAAATTAATGCTAATAATGCATCATTGTCAACCTCTAGTATTAATATTCCAACTTTCTAAAATTCTTGAACAAAGAATTTTGGCCGCCCCTAAGTTTGAATCTTAGTTCCGTCCCTGACCAATATCACACTATTTCTCTTATTTCATTGCCCGAAGAAATTCAAAATTATGATAGAAATTATCAACTTGAGCCTTATAAATTCCTTGATTTGTGCAATCTACAAAAACCCAAAACTCTTTGTCTATCTCCCTTTGCTATCTTATAGGCGAAAATCTTTTTTCCTCTCTTGCTTTTTTTTTTTAATGCTCAATTCTATAATAAGCATCTTCGAATTTTGAAAGGCCACCAAATAAAGGAACTCACTATGTTCTTTCAAAAGTCACTGTCTCTTCTTATATATATATGGAAGAGCCAATGGATCAAAGCTGCTACACACTTAACACTTACGATACTACTTTTATGTAATTAAGGAGATTTGAGATTCTAACTCCTATTCTTCCTTAGTAGGCAAGAAATACTAACATAACAAATACTGTCTAATGATTAACCGTTTTTAGTTGGGGAACATTGTTTATTTATTTCATGCTATTATTTTTACTATTATAGATTTTTTTGAACTGTTATAGCTAAGTGATAACTTTGTTCAATTATGAGATTCGTTTTTATTGTCTACAATGCATGGTAATATTTCAACTGGAAAATTTGTTATTTACTTTTTTATATAAATCACTTATTTTTATTGTGGATATATCATATGATGTTCTCTTATTGATTTGTTGGGCTTAAGTATCTTCACTCTTCAACTTTTCAGCTTATAAGAGCTGCAGGCTTTCTTAAGGCTACTAGTTGGTGATTTCAAGAGCTTTTGAGTGGAGACTACTCTTATAATATTAGAAATAAAGTACAACAGAAATAATGTGTTTTCTTTTTTTAATGTCAGTAATAATCTGTTAAAACTCTTGGAAATAGTAAACTTGATATTCCAAAGATTATTTTTGGATTTATTTAAGAGTTACATTTTTCATGGTTTAAGTTTGATTTAAATTGTCAAGAGCCTTGTAAATTAGCTGGTATCTCTTAATATTCCCAACGAAGATTTTTAGGGTTCTAAGGTTCAAATCTCTCCACTCCATTATTAAATTATTAAAAAAAATTGATTTATAGTTTTTGGGATCTTTAATTTTTTGTGTTTTTTGTGGGTGGCCAGGCACTTTGTATGATGGACTTCCATGGTTAGGAGAGCAGCCATCTCATGATCATGGGTGCTCTTGACCTTGTAGTGTGGGTATGTACTCAAGGCAACTATTGTCGGTACATATTCATGCTATATTGTGTACATGATCATTACAGTGTGATTTTCTCGATCCATGTCAGCTAAGTGACATTGGTTTCCCCATGAATGCAACATGCATCAACATGTTTGATGCTTTGGTGAGTTTCGGCTTGCCCTATTACGAACACGTTGATGCACATCGTATATATAGGCACAAAACCTAGCTGATAGCACAACAAACGCGACACTTTGCTGGATTTTTTGCCATGAAAATGGGGCTCTTTTATTGCTGTATTCTTAGCGAAAGCTTGGTGAGAATAGTGTTTTGTGTGCTATGATGCACCTGAGGCAAAATGCTGTCGGATTTTTGTCGTGGAAATTTGGCAACAATTCTAAATGTTCTAGCAAAGCATTGATTAAGACCACACTCCTTCCAAAATCAAACCTCAAAGCCCAATTCTTTCAAAGCCCTAAAAGCTAACACTAACAGCTTGTTTTCAACTGCCAATATCCAAAAATTAAGATTTTACCAAAGCAAATTATTGTCTCTGAGCAAGTGTTATGGGGTGCCTAATACCTTCCCCACACATAACCAAACTTCCAAACTCAAGAATCAAGATTTTTTGCAGTCTGCATTAGATTAGAAAAAATGACATTTTCTTAACCTAGGATTGGTAATATTAAAATTTTGTATTCTAGTTAAAAATATTAATGAAATTACTAGCCAACTTGAGGTGCAATTTTTAAGTATGAATATTTCCACTATTGGATCTTCAACCAACGTTGCGATGCAACTCATATTAATTATTCACTAGTTATTTCTATTTTACCTAAAATGTTACTATGTTTTATTTGTAAATCTTTATATATTTAGTTAACTTTGTGCGTAATCTAATTTTATTTATATTTTACAAACAATAGGTGCACCTGATGAGGCTAATAATATGATATGGTCCACATTTTGTTTTAATGTTCTATTGTATTGTGGTGAAGATAAGATCTGTAAATAACTTTGGATTGTATAACATTAAGTGTTTATGTATTATTTAATTTACACTATGTAAATTTAAATATTTTATATATTATTTAAAATTTTTATTTTTTTGCTTATTTATTATTTTATTTGTATTGAAAGCAACAAAAATTAAGTTTCGTTTACATTTAAAAAAATACAGGTCATATTGGGTTGACCCAAACATTAAAAGTCTAAGTATTGGTAATCTATTTAAAATGACCCATTTTTTTACTCAAACTAATTTCTAACCCGAGCCCAATAGGGTCAAATCCAATCTCAATTGACCCGATTTATTTTCCAAGTTTACAGATGAGTGTTAGTTTGTAATTCTCTAAGGACACTGCATTTTGAGCAATCCTTCGTTCTAACAAATATTCATTTTATTTCTTAAAAAATGGTTAAATTTAATTGCTGTTTTGTTTTGTTTTTTTTTTTTCATTTTGATAATTCAATATTTAAAATGCCTTGAGAATTTTAACCTTTGACGCATCGAAATACTAAAAAAAAAAAAAAAAAAAAAATAGAAAGACTGAACTCAATATACAGGGACCGCCGAATAGAGACAGACACTGAACTCAATATAGGTCATATCCTGTGCAATACTTAGGGCATTGCACGGGGTGCAATAGCTGAAATCTCATCCGTTTATTCAATCCAATGCCTCTTAAATTTGACACATCATCAAATTATTATCAGAATTTGTCAAATTCTGATAATAATTTGATGATGTGTCAAATTTAAGAGGCATTGGATTGAATAAACGGATGAGATTTCAGCTTTTGCACCCCGTTGCACGGGATATGAATCCCTCAATATAGTATATATATTGGGTAAAACAAAAACATAGCGGTCGTTCACTTGAATAGAGACAGAGAGAGAAACCCGAAAAGCCCTAGAAGATTACTTCATCAACTCCTTGATGGATCCTCCACCGGAACAAGTCAACTACATCTGCGGAGGTATTTTGGTTTTCTTGGCTACCAAACATAGACTTATGATTTAAGCAGCAATATTGATAGTGATAATAATATTATTATTATTATTATTATTAATGGGTTTTACAGATTGTGGGATGGAGAACACTCTGAAGCCAGGTGATGTGATACAGTGCCGAGAGTGCGGTTACCGCATCTTGTACAAGAAGCGCACTCGCCGCAGTAAGCTACTTTTTCTTTCTTCTTTTTTCTAAAACAACCAAAAAAAAAAAAAATTGTATCTTTTTGTTTCTTTGGGTATGAAAATTGTATTATATTTTTGCTGGGCCTCCTAATAACAAGAAGAATAGAGAGAAGATTCAAGAGAACAGAGGGAAGAATCACTGAAGAATACATCTATTTGCTTAAATTGTGTATACAAGTTGTTAACTCTTATACTACTCCCTTAGCACCTTACTTCTGTAACTAACTCCATCCAGTAACTACCACACAGCTATTAACTAACTTATTATACCAACTGTCATCGTAACTAACTATAACAGACTCATATTCCAGCTATCAATGTATATCAATGTGTAATCAAGTGTATCAATGTGTAATCCTAACAATACCCTTCCCTTTAGAAGACCTTGCCCACAAGGTGAGGGAATCTTTGCTGCATGATATACAAACTCTCCCAAGTAGCATCTTCAGGACCTTCCCCCTGCCATTGGATTAAGACTTGAGTGATAGTTTTGCTAAGAAGCTGATGAGTTCTTTCTTGTAGCACAACTGCTGGTTCTGATGTGACAACTCCATCCAAATCAGTAGGTGGTAATTAGGGGTGGCAATTTTTACCTATATCCATGAACCCACCCATTACTCACCTTATTTGAATCAGTCTTAACCCAACCCATTTAATATTTGGGTTAAATGGGTAAAGACCCATTTGGTTATTTAATTAGATGGGTCTAAATGGATAAATCCACTAATACCCACTAAACCCATCTAAAATTTAAATAAACAACATAAAATCTAATGTTGGAATAGAGACCACATGTTGCCCCAACTTAGCCTTCAAGCAAGAAACATGGAAAGTAGGGTGGAGCTTAGAATTTGGGGGTAAATCCAACTTATATAACACCTCACCAACCCTCTGCAGAATCTGAAATGGGCCATAGTACTTAGGAGATAATTTCTTTACTTGGTGGTGTTTTAGGGATTTCTGTTTATAAGCCTGTAGTCTGAGAAACACCTAATCACCCACTGCAAAACTCCTTTCCGTTATGTGCTTATCAGAATACAACTTCATAATTTCTTGAGCTGCCACCAGATTATGCCTCAACAAGGAAATTAATGGTTTCCTTGATTTTAGATGGGCATCCACACTTTCAACCTTTGTTGTTCCAGGAACATAATCCATAAGCCTAGGAGGTGGATATCCATACAAGTCCTCAAATGTAGTAAGCTTGAGAGAGGTATGAAAATTTTTATTAAACCAAAATTCAGCAAGAGGTAACCATTCCACCCAAGAAGCTGGTTTATCAGTTGCAAAAGCCCTCAAGTAATGCTCAAGACTTTTATTCACAACCTCAGTTTGACCATCTATCTGAGGGTGATACGCTGAAGACATGGCCAGTTGAATGCCTTGAAGCTTCATCAACTCTTGCCAAAAATAAGAAGGGAAAATAGGGTCCCTTTCATTGAAAATTGAAGCAGGCATACCATGCTATTTGAACACATGTTGCATGTAAAGGGCTGCTACCTTAGAAGCAGTATATGGATGAGACAAAGCTACAAAATGAACAAATTTAGTAAACCTTTCCACAACCACTAAAACCACATCCTTCATCTGAGATTTTGGAAGACCCTAAATAAAATCCATGCTCATAGCTACCCAAGGCTTCTCTGGTATAGGTAAAGGTTGTAACAAACCAGCTGGACTGCAGGTTTCATGCTTGAGCCTTTGACAAGTGTCACTCTCCCTGACATGCTTCTTTACATCAGCTCTTAACCCAGGCCAATAAAAGTCCCTTTGGACCCTGTGTTGCTCTTGAGATAGCTTGAATGACCTCCCAAAGGACCATCATGAATTTGCTGCAAGATAGCTGTCTTCAAAGAATCACAAATACCCAAATAAATTTTGCCATTATATAAAAGCAATCCATTCTGTAGAGTAAAACCCTTAGGACCATCCATCCCTGATTGAAAAGCCTTCAAGATACTCTGGATAAATGGATCAGCAGCATAACTAGCCTTGAGTTGGACTAACCAATCTCATAATGGCATATGATTCTTTGGTAGGTTAGATAAAGAAAACTTAGAAACTTCCACTACTATTAAGTTGCACTTTTCCCCTATGGCTATAATTGTAAGAGCCTAGTTATGTGAATATGTTTTACTTCAGGTTATCTATTTATGTATTTAAGCATGTATTTGTGTGTCTCTGTATGTAATCTTATATTTATATACATTCTTTTTAAAGTTGAGTCAAATTACCTGGTTTTCAGATCCTCACGTAGTTGTTCATATTTTGTGAACAAGAGTAATTGTATTTTCCTTTCAATATTTTTCTGAAACCTTCCTTCATGTGATAGCATTAAGGTGTTTAATTTTGATTATTAGAGAATTATAAATTTTATAAGCAAATTGTATCTGCTTTTTGTTTGGTTTACTAGTGTCACAACTAGGGCATGACAGTTGAGCTATCTGTTTTGGTTGTCTAGCCTACTCTTAAAGGAACAAGGTGTCAATAAATATTGTGATTGGTTGGTTTAGGCATTTGAATTATGATTCATTGTGTTTCAGTTTAGTGTCTATGCAGTGTAATGTTTGTCAAATAGGTGGTGTACTTATTTCATTTATATGCTGGTTAAGTATGATGCGTGAGTTTTACTGAGTTTTTAGATGCAGTGTCATTATTTCAATTCCCTCTTCTAAGAGAAGTCTTATCTATTGCCACTGTTGGATCACCTAGGAAGCTAGGATGCGTCCCTAATTTTAAATATATTGTTCATTTTTAATGCATAGCAACATGTAGTAAAAGCCAATGCAACTCTGTGTAAAGAAAGTGCTAGTAAAATACACTGATAATCAATATTCATGGAATGCTCAAATGCATCGATTGCAAAATATATATTAGTTTGACATTTTGATTTGTGGAGTTCAGCAAAAGATAAAACAAAGGGCATGATTTTGGTTTCTGAGCTGTGTTAGGTTCCAATTTCATTCTTGAATTATCAATTGTGTCAATTTAGTACCTAAAGTTATGAAAATGGTTTACTGTTACCCTTGCCCCCCCCCCCCCCCCCCCCCCACTTTCCTTTCAGAAATCAACTGATTTTTGTATATGATTTTGATAATTAATTTCGACAGTGAGGGTAAGAGTTACATTGACTTGTTTTCAGAATCTCAGGGACTAAATTGACATAATAAGTAGTTTTGGGATGGAATAAACTATGATGCATAGTTACTTATCAAAGAAAAAACTATGATGCTTAGTTCAAGGACCGAAATAATTGTTTGACCTAAAACAGACCTCACACTAAATATCTGGTAGCATGTGATGTGCTCATAGAACATTGTTGGTTCAGTTTCTCGGAGTCTTCATTCGACATCTTTGGTTTAAATCTTACGAATCCTGGTTTCATGAGTTATTCTGTTTTGCATATACAGTGCCTGCATTTGGTTGATAGCACTGGAGGGATAGTGCTAGTGTATGATGTGCAGATTATTGGCAAGCTTCCATGTGAGATATATATATATATATATATATATATATTATCTTTTTACAAGTAAGAAGTGTCTATATTGAAAAAACTACTCTATACAAAAGGAGCACAAAGAAGTCAAAAAGTACAAGGAAGAAAAAGAAGAGAACAAAAAAATAATTACAAAAGAGAAGAGAACTAAA
This sequence comes from Quercus glauca, assembly GCA_023736055.1. Taxonomy (NCBI): domain Eukaryota; kingdom Viridiplantae; phylum Streptophyta; class Magnoliopsida; order Fagales; family Fagaceae; genus Quercus; species Quercus glauca. The sequence continues at coordinate 48,181,381 of CM043324.1, forward strand.
GAACTGAGATAGCTATGATATGCTAGATATACACTGGTAACCCTTTTCCTAATAGTTCTACCTTTTGGAATGGATGGTTTCGAACAATTTTATTCCAAGGTGTAGTTCAAGCAGAGCTCTTTCGCTCTTCTTTTTTTGGATATACCGAACCAACTACCTCACCATTCATCTTATTCTTATTCTTATCTGGAGTTTTAGAAAGCCCTTGTGCTTTCAAACGGACTTCACTAACAGATGTCTTTTTTAAATTAAAAAAAAAAAAAAAAAAAACACTATCTAATGTAATATTGTTAGAATATGGTAAGTGTTGGGTGGAATTCTAGGTTTTATATTCTGCTGTGCATCTCAATGTTTTCTTATTTCTTGTGATCTTGTTGGAGTAAATCTTGTTCTTGTAAACCTTGTTGAATTATCTGGTTTTGCAATGCATGTTGCGTTGAACAGTGAATTAATATGGTGCTTTCTGTTGCAGTTGTTCAATATGAGGCACGCTGAAGAAGAGAAGTGGGGAGGCAGGGGCATGCAGCAGCAACAACAAAGACAACAAAGACTATCTGTATTCGGTCCATTTTACAGCTTGTTAATTTAGTGGTTTAGTATGTAGTCATAGAAGACTAAATTATAAGTTGCACTGTCTAAGTTTGGGATCATTGGATTTGATCTCCTATGATTAAAATTTTTTATTTTGACCTTAATGTTATATAGTACTTAGATTCCAATTTGATTCCTTCAGTTTATGCCAAGGTTTTAAATTCCGTTTCCTTCCAATGCTCACGAACTCCCGCAGTTCCAGTCTCTCAATTCCAAGTCCAAGCGGTTCCAGATTGTGTTGGATTTTTTTTTAATTTTATTTATTTATTATTATTTAATATTGACTAACGGAACTCAAGTGGACGCACGTCGGTCAAAAAAAACCGTAGGGGTCAGGCCTTCTTTTATCCTTTAGAGACTAATAAGAGTGTGGTAGAACATCGGTCGACAAAAGGATCATTCCATCAATTTCAAGAGTTTCTACCAATTGAGAGAGAAATTATTAGAGAAATTATTGGTGTTAGGCCTTCCTTCATTCTTTAGAGACTAGAAGTGTAATATAGCAACCGTCGACAAAAAGATCATTCCATTAATTTCAAGAGTTTCTACCCAATTGAGAGATAAATTGGGTTTCAGTTTTGAAAGAGAAAGAACCCAAGGAGAGAGAAAACTACAGATTGTAAATCCCACCAAATTAATTCACAACTGCTTACCTTCACAAAATTGTAGACCGCAGCCACATGTCCCTAGCAAAAAAAAAAAAAACCCTTAATTCTCTAAAACCCTAATTCTCTTTTCCAAAACTCACACACAGCCCCATAGCATGTTTTTTACAAATTAAAAACATCTCTTTAGTTAGTTCGAAGGCGAAAACTATTTTTCAAAATTGATTTCTCAAAACGTTTTTCAAATCTTTTTGTTCTTGAGTTGTAATTACTAACAATTGTGGTGTTGTTTGATTATCTTTGTTTTCTCCATCTGATCTTTGTCTTGTAGGCACTGAGGGGTCGGTTAAAAAACTTCAAATCTGTGATTCTAAAGCAAGATGAACATTTTTTCCATGGTTTCCCACTTTGCTTAATAAAATTCAAATGATTTTCTTGGTATAGTTTCTCCATTTTGTTATATTTTGTTTGTTTGATGTTCTTAATTATGTTTGATATGTTTTAATATGATTTTAGGTTGTTTATAATTAGTTTTAGGTTGTTCTTGTTTCATTATTTTGCTTTCATGAAAAATATAACATGCATGTTTATTTTATGTTAGTTTAGTATACTTGTTGGTTTTGTTTCATATTTATTTGTTTATATTGATGCTTGTTTTATTTGTTTCATGTTAGTTTAAGTGTTTAGTATTCTAACACGCTTGTTTGATTTCTGTTTTAATATCTTTGAATGATTAAATCTGTAAAAATGTAAATTTTTTGAATCTGTACTAAAAGGATGTGTACGTATCTTTGAGTATGCATATGTTAGGAACCCGGTGGTTCCTAATGGAGATTGATGGGAATTATAGGAGAATGGATGGGGATTGTAGGGAAATTGACTTAATTCGAGGTAGTCACCCTCCATAGAGAAATAGAGAGATTAAGAGAGAGAGAGAGAGATGCACTAATGTACTAACAAATTGGTTTATTCTTCATTGATATCTCATATTGGATTACAATCATGTATTTATAGGAGGCTAGCTCTAATCTTATTGGCCCATATGGCCTTATCCTATTGGTTTTATTATTCCCCATGTGCATTAATAATTCCAACATGTGCTAAATGTGATTAACATGCTTGGAATTGTACCTAGCTAACTAACTACCTAACTAACTAAATCTCAATACAACAATTATTATCCATATGATTATAGCATTCCTAACATTTCCCTCCCCTTGAAAACACCTTGCTCACAAGGTGTTGCTTGAAATGACACCTTCATGAGAGGTGACCTACCATAGAACCAATACTCCAATGACATGTTGTAGGCATAGGACATCGTAAATTGACGGTTACAAAGATATTGGCCATACATTACCTTCATAGCCGCATTAGGTTCCCCAAAAGCATCATGGTTAATATGGATGACACCAAATGCACTAAAAATATGGTATAGAAGCTTCTCATCCACATTAAGGTCAAGGACTCCACGGTAATGTTTGCACCAACGTGTAAGCCCCTTTTGTTTTTCTTGATTGTTAATCACCAATGTTGGCAAGATGGTAACCTTACCATGAGATCCCTGCCCAATTTCACCTATGCCTTCAATGGGCAAATTAAGTGATTTCATGTGATCCCACTAAGCGGTCCAAACCCATGACTAATTGATCTCATTGGCAGCCACACCATATAATAGTTTCTTTGGTTCCTTATTAGAACATTCCAACTTTTTTGAAACTAACCAAAAGCACTTACAATTACTAAAGCAAGCTAGATAATCTGTCTGTACATGAGCATTTGTCCCCACTTTGACAAGAATGTCCAAGTTCAATTGTGCCCGATCCTCTATAAGGTAAAGGTCATGGTACAAAGAATTGAAGCAGGGCACGATTGCAATGCTCGTATCTGAAAGAAAAGACCACCAATTTTTGTTAGGGTCAAAGATTTTCGTAGAACTTAAGGATTGGTGCACATTCTTTTTCTCCCTAACTGGCATGGCTAAAAGGTTGATATGTTGAAAAGTGACCCCGCCATCTGCGCCTTTGAAGTCGCTAGGAACTGCTGGAGTTTGTGATGTGCCATGAACCTGAACCTGAACTTGAGCTGCAATAGGACCCTTGCATGGACCATCGAAACTCACGCATTCCTTTAAATCAAGAAACTCTTCAAGATCAGCCACATCTTCATTGTCAAGAGTAGTTTTCGTTGATTCAACACCTGAAACTTTTCACTTGTTCCTTCAAGAAGCTATAACTCTTCTTCAGACATATTCTCAAGATCCTCTTGCACTCTTGAAAGTTCTTCCTTCATGGTCATGTTAGATTCAGCCAAGGCCTTCATCATCTTTGAAATATCATTGACTTCTTCTAAGGCTTTGTTCAACATTTGCTGTATTTCTTTCAAAAGTTTTCTTTCATCACAATTGCTCGTCTCAGGATCAACGGTTCTGATACTACTTGTTAGGAACCCGGTGGTTCCTAATGGAGATTGATAGGAATTATAGGGGAATGGATGGGGATTGTAGGGAAATTGACTTAATTCGAGATAGTCACCCTCCATAGAGAAATAGAGAGATTAAGAGAGAGAGAGAGAGAGAGAGAGAGATGCACTAATGCACTAACAAATTGGTTTATTCTTTATTGATATCTCATATTGGATTACAATGTATTTATAGGAGACTAGCTCTAATCTCATTGGCCCACATGACCTTATCTTATTGGTTCTATTATTCCCCATGTGCATTAATAATTTCAACATGTGCTAAATGTGATTAACATGCTTGGAATTGTACCTAACTAACTAAATCTCAATACAACAATTATTATCCATATGCTTATAGCATTCCTAACAGTGTACGCATGGTTCAACCATGTGTATGCATAATTGAGTATGCATACACATCCTGAACCCAGATTAGGGCAAAATCTTGTTTTTTATTATTTTAATTTCCTTTTAACATGTTATTTGATTTTTTTTTACTCTGTTTAGGTTAATATGTTGTGTTTAATTGTTTCCCATGTTTGTTTTAGTATTTTTTCCATGTTTAGTTTATTTAATATCTTTTTCCTTGTGTGTTTATATTTAATTGTCAACATGCCATGTTTAATTTATTTTATCTGATTGTGTTTTATTTGTTTCCTTTTGTATTGTGATATTTAATATATTGTGTGTTTTATTTCCTTAAGTGCATTATGTATGTTTAGGTTAAGAATTAGAGCCCTCTTAGTAAACTCTTTAATTAAATATGGCCTAGCAATACAAAATGGAGGCTGGCTTACAGACCGGGCAGTCTTGGGTGTCTAACACATTCCCAAGTCGTACCCAAACTCTAGACCCATAATTTGGTATGTGAACCCATGTATGTAAGTGATTTGCCCAAAAGACCCAATAAGGTTCCTAGACCTAATTTAGGTGGTGACTCCATTTTTTCTCCGCTACAGTCCATTCGGCTGGGACGTATTCTCCTTTGCGCACACAATTCACAAGGATGGTGAATGAGGCCATTAATAGACATCCAAGTACTCAAATTTGATGGGTTTCTATTATTTATTCCATTCCCTCCCATTTTAAACTCTCAACAAAGTGAATGATTTTCCATTCTCTATAATAAAAATCCCAAACGAGGGAATGAAAGGGATATTTCAAAATAATTATTTTTATTCCTTTCCTTTCTCTCATTCTCAGATGGAGAGAGAGAGAGAGAGAGAGAGAGAGAGGGGTAATTAGGTTCCTAGATTGTCAAAATTTCAATCTCATTATGTCAATACTCAATACTATTGTTATTAAAGTGTTCAAGAGGGGGAAGCCATTTAATAATTTGAGAGACAACAACTTTTAAAAATTTATTTGGGCAAGCAAGATGATAGAATTCAATTGCTAAATGTATAGATTTGTAAACAAGATGAGATTGAGATATAGATATATTATTGAATAGTCTAGCATTTGGGGCTAACTAAAGTTGCCAAGTAAAGAAAGCAAATAACAAATTCCATGGTACCTGTTCGTCAGGGAGAATTGTTTCAGTTGTAGAGTTCAATTTACTTATAAAACCCTAACAATATTTAATTAAAGCCCTAAGAGCATTTGCAGCAGTGTAGGTATATTACTATATTGCTATAATTTAACTCCTCAAACACTAAAATGATGCTCCAACAGTGGAGCTAAATCTATTTTTTTGGCTCCATTGCTACAGTGCACATCTATAGATAGATGTGCACTGTTCATGAAAGCTAAAAAAACAAATATTATTTTATTCTGCCGGCCCGATTATTTTATTAAAAACCCACATCGTGCCTTTTTCTCTCTCTCAGTCACTCCAGTCACTCTATCTTTCAGCTCTCATCTCATCTCTCAAAACTCTCTCAAGCAAACTCTCTCAACGTTGTGCTCCGGCCGCTGGGTCGTGGTTATGCTCCGGTGTGCATTGGTATCGGGGTTGAGATCAGTGTGCGTTGGTATCGAGGTTGAGATCGGTGTGTGGTTTCGATGTTTGGGTAGCTGGATTTGGGTTTTGTGGGTTTCGGCGTTTGGGTTGCTGGATATCAAGGGTCACGGTGGAGATGGTGGTGGTGGTGGGTTGTTTTGCTGGTGGTGGGTCGTATCGGTGTGGTTTCGATTTGTGGGTCCGATTTGTGATTTGTGGCAGTGGGTTTGTTTGTGGTGTGCTGTGGGTTTGTTTTGTAATGGCTGTGGGTTTGTTGGTGGTGGTTATGCCGCATTTTTTTATTTTTTATTTTGTTTGTGATCGGTGATTTTGTTTGGTCTGGGTTGAGGAAAAAGATTGGAGATTTTTTTTTTATTTTTATTTTTATTTTTTTTTCTTGCTGTGGACTGGTGGCCAGTGGTGGTGATGGTTGTGGCTGATGGTAGAGATGGTTGTGGTTGGTGTTGTGGATAATTTTTTGTAGTTGAATATATTTTTTTATTGTAGTGGTTATATTATTTTATTGTGATGTTTATATTATTTTATTGTGTTGAAAGCTAAAATAGATTCACTGCAGCATGTACGTAGGTAAAATAGATAAAGTAACTTTTGGTGGAGCTAAAAAGTTAAATTTTTAGCTCCACTGCTGTGGATGCTTTAACAAAGGTTAAAACCGAAACCCAAAAAACTGAGTTTCTTCAAATATTGTATCTTAATTTGAATCTGAAAGAATCTCAATTGGAAACTGGGATTTTTTTTTTTTTGGATGGATCTGAATGAATGCTCAATCTAACCATATGGTTGGCTTTTTAACCCTTTATTAATACAATTGTTTTGGCTAATTTAACATATGCAATTTCATACTAATCATGAAATAGTACATGCGTCTGATTAGCTAGTGAATAAAAGTTGTTCAGGCTGATATTTAGAAATCAAACTTGGCACAGAGATCAAATCATTAACATTAATCTATGTTAATTTAGTCATAAAGAAACTGTTTTGGTATATAATTTGAGATTTTCTGTCAAGCACGGGGAGGAATTACAATTAAACAAAAGAAAAACAGAGCAAACCCAAGTGCAAATGATAACAAGGATCCATTATATAATTATATTTGCATGATGTGCGACCAAAAAAAAAAAAAAAAGCTAAAAACTAATTTATTTCCAAAAAATTGAACATTAGATTATTTGAAATAAAATAGAGACAAAAAGTAGTGCAAAACTTGCAAACTGAAAAAAAAAAAAAAAAAAAAAAAAAAAAAAAAGCAGCAAACTTATAATTAGCTTATCTAGCTTTTCGTTGAAAGTGTTCTAAAATATACTTACCCTTCCATTGCAAGTCGCATGGGCGGCACTACAGCCAGCCTAGGGGGTTTGAATGAACCCCTTGACCTGGCCAAAAAAAAAAATATATATATATATATATATATATATATATATATTTGTTTTGACCCCTAAATAAAAAATTTGAACACCCTGAATCTAAATTTTGTTTAAACCTAGATGAAATAAGTTTGAATATAATTATCTTAGTGTTACTTTCACAATATTTTCACAATAATTTTATAATAAAGGTTAAGTTGTATGTTGTAATTGGTTTTTATTTAGACCCACAACTGACATTACTTTTTTACATACCTTTAACAACTAGTCACATAAATTTTATTATGAAAGTGTTGCGTTAGTAGCATTACCATTAAAATTGCTTCTTTGTTAAGCAAAATAAATAAATAAACCTTCTCTTTGGACTATTCTTAGCTCTAACACTATTGACCCCCCAGGAAAAAAACCCTGAAGCCGTCACTAGCAAATTATTTTTCAAGGGTGAATTTTACCCATGATTTTGTATCATTTGGTATTAAAGCTAGCCACCGCATAGCTTGTTGAATATAAAGATTTAATGAGTTGCGGTTTTATGGTTAGATCTTAAAAGGGGGACTTAGAGGCTAGATTAAAAAAAAAAAAATTTGATTTGTGAGTGACACTTTGAAAAAGTGAGATTCTTACAAAATTATACATGAGAGGTAAAAACTAGCCAAATAAGTTGGACACAAAATAATTCACCAAAGAGTTTTTTTTTTTTTTTTTTTTTTTTTTTTTTTTTAAGTAATATAATTCATAAAAAGCTATATTTCGCAATGTCAAGACTCAAGGGACAAAAATTCACAAAAAATTATATAAGTAAATCACTTGCAAAAACCTATATTTGGCAATATAATTTGCAGAAAGCTATATAACTAAATAACTGTGGGGCCAGTTGCCCGAAAAATTAACAGAGTCCATAGAAGGTGGGCTTATGGCCCAACGGTTTAGTCCGAGGATACTCATTCGTCCGAGAACACTCCTTTGTCCGAGGATGAGATCCATTTCTCAAACCAGCTTGCGAAGTGGATGTAACTATTTTAGTTGTCAAGGAGCTTCGCGGAGTTACATGCAAACTAAACTAATGAATATTGAACAAAAGAAGAAATCGGGTAAGGTAACAAATATCTCCTAAAAGCTACTACCTTCGCATTAAATGCTTCCCAACTAACACTCTGACCGCATTAATGTGGAGGTGATACCTGAACAGTAACCAAGCAGCCTTATAACCACTAAGCGGAGGATCCGGGAAGTTCTGGATGGGACAGAAAGGAGTTCTCAAGATGGAACTTACACGTGTACGGTGAAAGCAAAACAGAGAGAGTAGTATATAAGGTGAAATCGAAGTACACTAAGGGGACTTTTTGGAAAAAGGAGAGAAAAGGAGCCAGAGAGAGAGAGATATATATATACACTTAAAACCTAGTCGAGGAGAAAGAAAGGGAGAATTGTCCTTCATTGACCTTGAAATTCTTTCTGCCGCGCCAGAACGATGTCTTTTTCTACTTACCGGAGCTAGTTCTTACGTCCACGCTCTATAAATTTCATTGTCCAGGTCTAAGACATTTTGAGTCCCTACAATAACTATATTTCACAAAAAGCTAATATATAATAATAAATTAATAACTAAATAACTTGCTAAAGGTTTTCCGTTTTAGTAATATAAATTTTTAATTTTTTTGGGGTTAAAATAGTATAACTTTCAAAAAGCTAATATTAGCAATGTCACTCAAGAAAAAAAAAAAAAAAAGAGACAAAAATTGAAACTACGTTGAGCTAATACACCACTTTTGATTTTTACCTGAATTTGAAACTTGTTGGTTCATTCTTCTCAAATCTCAACACCACTTCCACGCGCACTCTCTCTCACAGACTCACAGTCCCCACCTTAGCTTAAACCCTGGCCTGAACCCAAAACCCCCATTACAAAAACATTCCACCTCTAATCTAATCAATTCTTCAAAGAAAGAATATGAGCAAAAGAGTGATAAAGACTCTTCTCTTTCACTCACTCCCTTCTTTCTCTTCCTCTCTTTCTCTCAACTCCAACCCCAAATCTTCACCCATTATCTCCCGCCAAAATCTCCTCTCCGTCATTTCCAGATTCGTCTCCACCTATTCCCCCGACAATCTCGACGGCCTAATCGATCCGGACGACCCCTTTTCGCTTGATAATTCGCGGGTCAAGCCCGTTTCAGCCGAAGATTTTGCCTTTCTGCAGGACTCTTCCATGGATTCCAATGCCGTTAGTGGCTCTTCTGGTGGAAAACTCGACTCCGGTAAGTGTTCAAATGATGCTGCTTTGATAGTTAATGCAATTCATAGTAATGGTGATGTGTTTGGTGACAAAACCCACAAGTTTCTTAGGCAGTTTAGGGACAAGTTGAATGAGACTTTAGTGGTTGAGGTGTTGAGTCTTGTGCAAAATCCTGAATTGGGTGTCAAGTTTTTTGTTTGGGCGGGGCGGCAAATTGGGTATAGTCACACTGGAGTTGTGTATGATGCATTGTTAGAGAGATTAGGGCGTGATAATAATGAGAGAATACCGGAAAGTTTTTTAGGAGAGATTAAGGATGATGATAAGGAAGTGCTTGGGAAGTTGCTTAATTTTTTGATTCAAAAGTGTTGCCGAAATGGGTTGTGGAATTTAGCATTGGAGGAGCTTGGGAGGCTTAAGGATTTTGGGTACAAGCCCACGAGATGGACGTATAATGCATTGGTTCAAGTGTTTCTTAAAGCCGATCGGTTGGACACGGCTTATTTGGTTCATAGGGAGATGTCGAGTTCAGGGTTTAGTATGGATGAGTTTACCTTAGGTTGTTTTGCGCAATCTCTCTGCAAAGCGGGGAGGTGGAGAGAAGCTCTCTCGTTGTTTGAGAAGGAAGAAATTGTGCCCAACACAGTTCTTTATACAAAGATGATATCTGGGTTGTGTGAAGCTTCTCTTTTTGAGGAAGCTATGGATTTCTTGAACAGAATGCGGACTAGTTCTTGTATTCCCAATGTTGTGACATATAGGACTTTGCTTTGTGGGTGTTTGAGGAAAAGACAGCTTGGTAGGTGTAAGAGAATTCTTAGTATGATGATCACAGAAGGTTGTTATCCTAGTCCTAAGATTTTTAATTCTCTTGTTCATGCCTTTTGCAGATCAGGAGATTATTCTTATGCCTATAAGTTGCTTAAGAAAATGGTCAAATGCAGTTGCCAGCCAGGTTATGTGGTTTACAATATCTTGATTGGTAGTATATGTGGCAATGAAGAATTACCAAGCTCAGATGTTTTAGAGTTGGCTGAGAAAGCTTATGGTGAGATGCTTGATGCAGGGGTCGTATTGAATAAGGTCAATGTCAGCAACTTTGCTCGATGTCTTTGTGGTGCTGGAAAATTTGAGAGGGCATATACTGTTATTCGTGAAATGATGAGTAAGGGATTCATACCTGATACTAGTACCTATGCTAAAGTGATTGGCTTTTTGTGTAATGCCTCCAAGGTAGAGAAGGCCTTTTTATTGTTTGAAGAAATGAAAAGGAACAGTATTGTTCCTGATGTTTATACATATACAATTTTAATTGACAGTTTCTGTAAAGCTGGTCTTATTAAACAGGCTCGCAACTGGTTTGATGAAATGGTAAGGGATGGTTGTGCCCCTAATGTGGTGACATATACTGCTCTTATACATGCCTACCTTAAAGCTAGGAAACTTTCCAATGCAAATGATCTGTTTGAGAATATGTGTTTTGAAGGTTGCATTCCTAATGTTATAACATATACGGCTTTGATTGATGGCCACTGTAAAGCTGGGGAGATTGAAAAAGCATGCCAAATATATGCGAGAATGAGAGGTAATGTGGAAATTTCTGATGTAGATATGTATTTTAGAATTGATGATGGCAATTCCAGAGAGCCAAATGTGTTTACATATGGAGCGTTGGTTGATGGTTTGTGCAAAGCTCACAAGGTCAAAGAGGCCCGTAACCTGTTGGATGCTATGTCAGTGGAAGGCTGTGAGCCAAACCATATCGTGTATGATGCTCTTATAGATGGATTTTGCAAGGCTGGGAAGCTAAATGATGCACAAGAGGTGTTTGCTAAGATGTCAGAGCATGGATATAGTCCCAATGTCTATACTTACAGCTCTTTGATTGACAGGTTGTTTAAGGATAAAAGACTGGATCTTGCTTTGAAAGTCTTGTCCAAAATGCTAGAAAATTCTTGTGTACCAAATGCTGTCATATACACAGAGATGATTGATGGCCTCTGTAAAGTTGGAAAGACAGATGAAGCCTGTAAGCTTATGCTAATGATGGAAGAAAAGGGGTGTTATCCAAATGTTGTGACTTATACTGCAATGATAGATGGCTTTGGGAAAGTGGGTAAAGTCGAAAAATGTCTTGAGCTCTTGAGAGAAATGGGCTCAAAGGGTTGTGCTCCAAATTTTGTCACCTACAGGGTTCTTATAAATCACTGTTGTGCCACTGGCCTTCTGGATGAGGCTCATAAACTCTTGGATGAAATGAAACAGACATATTGGCCAAGGCATATATCAAGCTACCGTAAGGTCATTGAAGGTTTCAACCGAGAGTTTATTATCTCACTTGGGCTTTTAGATGAGATCAGTGAGAATGATTCTGTTCCTATCGTTCCAGTATACAGAATACTGATTGATAGTTTTATTAAGGCTGGGAGATTAGAATCAGCTCTGGAGCTGCATGAAGAGATTCCATCATTTTTCCCTTTAAAAGCTGCCAGCAAGAATATGTATACTTCTTTGATTGAGAGCCTCTCCCGTGCAGGTAAAGTCGTTAAGGCTTTTGAGCTGTACGCAGATATGGTAAGGATGGGTGGTGTTGCAGAGCTGAGCACATTTGTTCACCTTATTAAAGGGCTCATCAATATTAACAAGTGGGAAGAAGCACTTCAACTGTCAGATAGCATATGTCAGATGGTCAGTCTCTCTCTATCTACATTTTCTTTGCTCAAGCTTTGGTATACATTATGGAAACAAATCATGTTTTTGCCTATTGAAGTTGTCAGTTCTCAAAATTTTGTCAAATATACATAGTGTCTATCCATTTGGTTGTGAATTGGTTTCTACTTAAAATTTGCAAGATATGAGAGAAAATTGCTCCAAATTAAAATCAATCTGAGTCTTTAGAATAATTATGGGTTCATGAATTTGCACCCTTTAGGAGAATATCTGTTTGCCATCTTTTGTGTTGTGGGATAATGATATCTAACTACATTGAATTGAATGATGAAAGCTGGTTTTCTTGCTGTACTGGAGACTAGCTCTCTGTCATTGCATCTTCTTAGTTATCTACTTATTTTGGTTTGAGTATTTAGCCAAAAAAAATAAAAATAAAAATCTAGGTTTGAGCAAATCCTTGACTAAATTCAAATGATGAAAGTTTATATGTTGGTTCTTTAATATCCTGCATGTTTTGGGTCTCTAAATGGAGGGTTTGTAAATGGAAAAACTGGGTTTAGCATGTAAAGGTTAGTAGGTCAGAGTGACACTTAATAGAATTTTTGGCATAAATGCAAATAGATGTAAGGAGACCTGACGTAGGACAACCACACTATTTCAATGGAGCAATTAAACAACAATAGAACAAAGGATAAACCCTAGGAGTCAGCACCTAAGGGTTACTTGGAGTCAGCACCAAGCAAAACTGGAGTCGGCACCAGTGTAAAAGAAACACACGTTTTTAATAATTCTCAAAAGCTCCCTTATAATAATAAGAAAAAGTGCTTAAATAGCTAACAATAAAATGCATAAAGAAACCCTAATTATTAAATGCTTGGGCTTGCTTAATCTCAAGCCCAATAACTAATAGGCTCTATTCGTAAGGCCACAGGTTTGGCCATTTTCTTTTTGCTCTTCCTCCCATACATGCGTATAATTGGGGGCTTGTATTTTGTGTCTTCACCAAGACCACTGTTTTCTTCTTTATTTATCCTCTGCTCTTTTTTTTTTTCCAATTGATTGTAGTCTAAGAAGAATGAAAAACTTCTTGGGAAGTATTAATTAAGAGATTTTTGGATATTTATAATATTGTAGTAGGATATGCTACTTCAGGAAAGCTAAAACCACTTTGGTTGAGGGGGCATCCAGCTGTATACATCACATGCATTAATATTGTGGCACTGGTGGAAGGTCTCACTTGAGTTTTACCATTGCACATATTAATGATTCTCTTTCAAGTAAAATTACATTTTAGTAGGTGGCACTGAAAGTGAGACATTGAAAACTATTTTGCTGTTTTAAGTGATAAATTGTGCTTGCTTTGTGAAAAGACAAAAGAAGCTGTTACTTCAGAAACAGTGTTGCTGAAAATTTTAGTTGTCCCTTGTATTGTGGTGAAACCTGTTTAAGAATAAATAGGTGTCTAGTTACTTGTCTAATAATTTCTTCTTCTTTTTATCATTATTTATTTCTCCTTTCTTTGAGCAGGATATCCATTGGCTTCAACAAGAAGATACATCTTCCAGAAATTAGGCTTTTGAGCATATCTATATTTTTTTCTCAAGGTTGATGTGATAGCATAATGGTGCATGTTAAAGTTTTTGCTCAGATAACGACTACATTGGTGGAAACTCTTGATGCATACATGAAATTCCTAGGAGGTGATAGGCTGATAGCTATTGCATAATTTGCATTATGAGTATAAAAAAATATGGACGTCTTTGATTGACTGTTTGAAGCAACTAGAAGCTAAAATGAAGCTTGAGGGAAATATTTTGCCTGTCAATTATTCATTCTCATAATGTTGGTGAGCTCTCTTTAACTTCTTAACAAAAACCAATTGAAAAAACTTCTAAACAAACAAAAAGGTCCTATTTGTCCTTATTTGTGTTTATTTTGTGCACCATTGCTTACAGCTGATGCGGCTTATTGGGTATGATGCGAGTCAGTGTTGCTAAAACTGATTTACTTCTTCAGTCTCATAAAGTTGGTGAGCTCTCTTTAACTTCTTAACAAAAACCAATCGAAACAAGATTCTTAACAAAGGAAAAATGTCTTCTTTATCCTTATTTGCATTTACATTGTTCACCATTGCTTACAGCTGATGCGGCTTATTGGGTATGATGTGAGTCAGTGCTACTAAAACTGATTTACTTCTGCAATACCCTCCATTGAATTTGTCAAGGTCAGTTTATTCATTAGTATTCTTCTGTGACCTAGATGGTAGTGACTATGTATATCTTGTTCTTTCATCATTCAATGTAAATAAATCCACCATTCCTGTTGCTAGCTTTTAGTAAAATCATGTCATTCATGATGCAGCTGTGTTGTATACAGCTAAAGTTGGTTATTGAATGCAATGCATGAAGTGTTACTAGAACCCATTTTTTGCTGCAGATAGCCTTTGATTGTGATAAGGACTTCTGAGGTGTTTGTTCTATCTTCTTTCTTGTGCAGCTTTGACACTGATGATGACAATACACGCATAGACACTGACAAACACACCCACAAATTATCACACTTTTCCCCCACTCTTGCCTGGGAATGTAGTCACATGAATTTGAATTTAATTGAGTGTTTGGTCTCATTGGTGATTGGAAATACTTTCTTTCCCACAAAAAGGCCTATTTCAATATAGATCACAACATGGATCTAATCAATTTTAATTTATGGAGTAATGTCAGTAAGATTTGTATTATTTCACTGGAGATTCTAATGACATGTTGATGCAAATTTGTATTGCATGTGAATGAAATTTTTATACAGAACAGATTGGTGCTTTTGCCATGTACATATTCTCTTAAACATTGTTGTTGCACTTCAACAACTTTATAGAGACAGTTGCATGATCCATAGAAAGTGGCCCAATTTAAAATTTTAGAAACATGGCACAGTGGAGTCCAAAGGATTCTAAAGTTCATTGAATGCAATGGCATCGTTGTCAAATATGAAATAATGAGATTACTCCTGCCATATCATAAGAAATCTATTTGAATTCATTCTCATAACATCTCCATGTTTTATAGAAACTAACAATTTGCATGATGGGTGCTGGAGGTTGGTGTTACTCACTTTTAGGGTATGTTTGGTACACTGAATGCAGATTACATTAGGAATAGTAATCTTTATTACTGGGAATATAAGACATTGTAATGGAATAACTATTAATATTCATAAGTTTGGTTGTTATATATGAAAAACTTGTAAAAGATGAAGTATAAGGAAACTTTATATTTTTGAAAATATATTAATTTTAAAACCTATTATATACACTAAAGAATAGCTATTACATCCATTTTAAAGAAGAATATCTATTCTTCAATTTAAAGAATAGTTATTTCAATGTAATAACTAATCTTTGTAATAAAGATGCAACCAAATAACCGAATTGATATTACACATGAATAACTATTCTATTACAGGAGCTATTACAGTGTACCAAATGTATCCTTAATTCGTTTGTGTTGTTTTATACAAAGGAAAATTACATTTTTTCAGATTACATCTCCAAATTGGGGAGGCTGTCTTCCAGCCACCTCTCATAGACCTTGCACAAGAGGGAGCAATGTGCCTTGGGTATGAAATTGTTTATCTACAGAAAATTTCTTTTTTATTGTCCCATATATGCCTTTTTTATGAGAAACTTCCTATAGTTCGTAACCAACAAAACTTATTTATATGTCCTTTTTTGGAGAAACTTCTTATAGTTCATAATCTACAAAACTTAATAAATAAATAAAAAAGGGTGGGGGGTGCAATTTGGTTGGAGAATGGAATCTTGAGGCCCAAACACAAGTCCTCTTTCCAAGACATAATGATTATACATACCAATGGTGGAGATCCATGCTAACTCGGCTATCTGAAACCCTCTAGACTGATCTACACACAATAACTGGTAAGATGCTATATAAAAAATAGACTTCTAACAATAATTTATGTAAGCTTCCTCTCTTTAGAGAAATAAAAGTTGAGGGCTGAAGTCCTCAAGAATAAATCTCAGATAGAATTTCCCAAGTGTTTTTCATTGTCTTTTCTTTTTGTTACGTGATTCATGATTGTAAAACTGTAGGCATTGGAGTGGCAGTAAGCAGCTCAACAAATTTGTTTGCTTCACTTTCTAATGGGGTACTTTGCCTCAAGTACAATTTTCCGTTTTTTGTCGCCTCAGGCGTTTATTTATAGCTGGGACACTTTGAGCAGGGTATTGGATGCGGGAAACTATCATCTGGTGCTTCTTTTTATGAAAATTAGGTACCGTATACTTTAGTTCCACACCCCCCCCCCCCCCCCCCCTCTCTCTCTTCCTATCTTACCAAAAGCATTATTTATAATTTATCATTAAGGAAATTATTTTCTTACAAGCAACTTCTATAATTCTAAATCTTTATTATTTATAGTATCATAAGCGACCTCACTCTTTTTTTCCCCTTTCTTTTTTTCTTTCCTATAACTCAAAATCTTCATGTGCTGATGAAATTTATAGAGGGCTTTATATTAAAAACAATATTGAATTCATTTATTATAAATCCTCAACTTCAAATGCAATTTTGAAAATTTTCTTTATTAGGAAAAAAGGTAAACATGTAATTTCATGCTCATTGAGAGAGTGCCAAGACACTCAATAACTTATTTTAGCTAAAATGACAGGTTGGGTTGGGTTGACATGTGGGGTATACATGTTGATCCCTATATTTCGAAATAAAAAATCCCCCTTTTATTTTGTTTTCCCTCAATCAGACAGATCACAGATACAAAAATACTGTCGATTTCAATTCTCAAATTGACAAAAATAAAATCTCAAATAACCACCTCTGGTCTCTCTCTATTCCCTCACCTTCATAAGTTCGTCTTTTATTGTTGGGTAAATTATACCAACCTCCCTTGTGGCTTCATAAAATAACACTCCTCTCTCAAGGTTTCTATAAATGCAATAAATCCAAATACCCTCTCATAGTGCTACTTCCTTAATAGAATTTTTCATTTAAAAAAAAAGATTCACTAATGTTTGCAAACCTTAAGGGGCAGAGTGTTATTTAAAATAACCAAGGGAGTGGAGTGTCATTTCCTCTAGAGTTTTGGTAGGAATATTTTTTGAAATAGAATTTTTCTTTAGGAAAGCCATGCATGCACTTATTTGTCACATTTATACAAACCTCAAGGGGAAGTATCATTAATACATACATTTGGAAGAAGTATAATTTCGATAAATCTCAAGATAGGTTGGCCATTGGTGTAATCTATCCTTTGTTCTTTCTCCCTCTACCTCTACTCTTACTCAACCAAACCTCTAGCCACACTACGATATGCCAATCTCCCTCCATCTCTAATTTCAATTCCACTTTTTTAATCGCTCATTCAATTTTCGATGACCATGCTGTTGGATTTTGTATAAAATTAATTTGATGTATATTCAAGATATGGTTGTATGATAACATGTATTGTTTCAATTCTTTATGATGGTTGTAGCCTCTTTCATGATTACATTTTACTAGAATGAAATTCTAAGTTACTAATTTTAGAACATTTATTTTGCATGGGGTTAGAGATTTAATGTTTGGAAAAATTGGGGGGGGGGGGGGTGTGGGGGGAGAAAAAAAAGTCAAGAGTTGAGACGAAAATAAGGAAAAGGAAATGAGAGTACCTTGCATTCAAAGTGTTTGGTTTGCAAGGGAGAAAGGAAAGGAAAAAAAATCCTCATGCTCTAGTACAGATTCTCTCCTCTCTATTTCCTTCCAATTTGGGAGGAAAGGAAAATGTTGGCCCTATGGAGAACTCTGCATTTTCTCTTCCCTCGTTCCATTTCTCTCCAAACAAATAAAGGATTTTTCTTTTCCTTCCTACCTTTTCCATCCCTTGCTTTCCGTCCAGCTACCCTTCAACCAAACATATATATATATATACATATATATATTGAACATTTTCTTCCCATAGTGTTCATTAATCATTGTATAGAATATGGAGTAGTTCGGGAACTTGCAAAACCTTTTATTTATTTATTTATTTTTTAGAGAGGTGGAAATGGAATACATGATGAAGAAAATGATGATTGCCTATGTACTTCAAGGGTTTTGTTTTTTCTAATGCGAAAAAAAAAAAGGCAAGTTATAATGGATTGAGCTGACACATTAAAGAACAAATAAGTCAAACTCCAACCTGCCCAACTCTATTTGTTACAAGAATATCACATCAGAAACTAGCAAATTGGATATCAAGGTTTTTTCTTCATTAGAAACTAACTTGTAATCTTTGTATAATTATAAATATTATAATTAAATAACCATATCATATTTGTAATGAGGGATTTTATTTTATTTTAATAGGATAAAAATGTGGCTTTGAAAGTTTAATGGTGTGCATTGAAAAGATAAAAGTTTAGTTTTATTAATTGCATCTGACAAGATATAAATATTTCTCTCTCTCTCTCTCTCTCTCTATATATATATATATATATATATGTCTTTTTTAATTTTTTAAATGTCCAAAATCAGTTACATATATAACGTTCAGGAATCAGGTATTTAGGTTAATACTATCAATTAGCTTTTAAATTTTGGTAGGGTAAGCAAATTTGTTCCTTCTATATTGCTCTATAGAAAAATAAGGTAGTTAGTTATATTTTTATTTATTTTTTATAAATAAAGTAGTTATTGATTTATATATTCACATGACATTTTAAAAATAAATGTTATTATTGTGATACAAATGTTAGAATTATGCCTAATAGAAATTTTTATGAGTTATAAAATATATTTAAAAAATTCGAGGCATTTTCTTTTGTTTTTCTTATCTTTTATAATACAAATAGTTCGGAGTAGGGTTGTCCAACTCACCGACAGACCTGACCCACTCGAAAAATCCAACTGCATTCAAGTCAACTGCCACTCCTACCCGACTACTCTAGCAATTGGCAGCGAGTCTCTTTTTGCACAAATCGATGCTGGTGGGTTGGTTGCGGATCTCGTCCCCTAAAACCCAAAAAACTCAAACTAATCAATTAGGAGGCCCTTTTTTCGGCGAGATTTGCCAAATCTAGTGAGCTATTAGCCATTTCTAGCAAGATCTCAACTAGATCTGACTAAATTTCTATTGAATCTAGCGAAATTTCACCCGAAATTTTGTATCTATGTAGCTGTGGAATATTTTTCACTATTAACGTTCCCAAAAGGACTTGCGCTGTTGGTCAATTCTTCTTATGCCCTTACAGTCTTGCACTCATATTTACATAGAAAAATTGGACACGTTAGTTTGGAAAAAAAGCAATCGAGAAACAAATGGTTGAATGTTTAAAAAAAATCAAGGACTTCCTGTTCTTCAAAGTCTTTACTCAGCTCAATAGTTCGCCCCTCTCTCTGAAAGCCTAAATGGTAAGTTTCTTAACCCAAGTCTTGCCTCTTAAACACATGGCAATGGTTTCTTCAAGACTTGTCTTCCTCGTTTCCATTTGCATACTGGTTTCTCAAGCCATTGCTCAGCCAGACTTCCTATACCATTTCTGTTTAGACAAGGGTAACTACACAAGCAACAGTACCTACAATACAAACCTCAATCAAGTCCTCTCCTCCCTCTCCTCCAACACAGAAATTGACTATGGGTTCTACAATTTTTCTTATGGCAAAAGCCCTGACAAAGTATATTCACTTGGACTTTGTAGAGGAGATGCCAAGCCAGATATTTGCCGTAGTTGCCACAATAACGCTACAAATCTTCTCATTCTGCTTTGTCCCAATCAGAAGGAAGCAATAGGATGGTATGACTATTGCATGTTACACTACTCATTGCGCAACATATTTGGTATCATGGAAGATACTCCTGTTTCCTATATGTGGAACCCAAGTAACATATCAGCTAATTTGGATCAGTTCAATTAGGACCTGAGGACCTTGTTGGATAGCAAAAGAGTTCAAGCTGCAGCAGGTGGTTCTCTTTGTAAGTTTGCGGCGGGAAATGCAACAGCACCAAACAATCACACTATATTCACTTGTGCAGTGCACACCTGATTTGTCTGATCAAGATTGCAGTGATTGTTTGGCTGGGGTTTTTGGATATATTCCGCAATGTTGTGGAGGCAAGCAAGGAGGGAGAGTTATTGCACCCAGCTGTTATTTTAGGTTTGAGGCCTACCTCTTCTATGATGCCAAAGCTGATAATGCATCATCACCATCACTGTCTCCACCACCACTAGTACCATCTGTATCTCTTCCACCATTGAACAATACTGCTGCTGCAAAAGGTACCATTGAATTATTTGCTTTGCTGAATGTTGATTAAAGTATAGTAATATGTTTTTCTTTTTAAAGAAAAGACTATACAAAGCTGTATAGAAGCAAATAAGTTCAAAAGCTTACAACTTTTTATGAAGGGTCCTTATTACTTTCCCATGTATCCACTTGAAAATTAACATACATCTGTCAGAATTTTTTATGTAAACATATTTCTGGTTTTTTGCAGGAAAGGAGAGTAACAAATCTCAAACAGTCATCATAGTTGTACCCATTATTTCTTTTGTGGTACTAATTATAATCTCCTTCTGCATCTACTTAAGAGTCAGGAAACCAAGGGAGAAACCACAAAGTAAGTAAAATAATTCGTTTATTTCTTTTTGTTATTCCAAAATATGAATTATTGCTAAGATAATAACAAACAAAGTCAGAAATTATGTGCTTGGTTACATAGATGTGCTTCCTAAAGTTCTCAGGTATGCGTGATATCTGTGGGAGTAAAAAATTCCATCTATATTATGAGGACAAATTTCCCACCACGACATAATTTGGGGATTATTTTTTATTATTTTGTTTTTCATAAAATGATACTTAGCTACTACAAATTAACAATAGTCAGTGTGTTCCGTCAATAAATTGACTTGCACTAAACAAACAAAAAGTTGTTATATACCAATAGACATGACTTTCCTATTTGAGTGGAGGGGTGATGGTGGGTCACCTCTCCATCAACCACAACTCGCCACATGGGCGAGTTGTGCACTAGTTTGTGGCACAAGAATTTTTCTTCCTATCTAGAAGATTTTAATAAATAATTAGTTTTTGAAAGGTCATTGCTGTTGCATGCACATATTATAAATTGTGTTGCTTTTTAAATAATGCACTAAGATCTTGTTCAGGCGAATCTGTGGATGAGATTAGAAGGGTGGAATCTTTGCAGTTAGGCTTTGGCACTATTAAAGTAGCAACAGATTACTTTTCTGATGCAAATAAGCTTGGGCAGGGTGGATTTGGTGTTGTTTACAAGGTAAACCTAAAATTATTGTGATGCAACAGATTACTATTGATTCAAGCAGTTTCCCTCCCATTCCAACCCCAAATTGTAAAAGTTTGTAGTCAGGATGCACATGTTAAGTCCAAAGGGTTAAATATGTCTTATTCTAATATGTTTTCAGTGTAAACTCTCTGATGGACAAGTAATTGTGAAAAGGCTTTCAAAAAATTCAGGACAAGGAGATCTTGAATTTAAGAATGAAGTTTTGTTAGTGGCCAAGCTTCAACACTGAAATTTAGTTAGACTCTTAGGATTTTGCTTGGAAGGAATTGAAAGGATTTTAATTTACGAGTTTGTGCCCAATGGAAATCTTGACCACTTCATTTTTGGTATGATTTAATTTCTACCTTTATTTCAAATTATATTCATTGTAATTTATTTTGATTACATGTGTTTTGTGGATAGATTTCCTTCACATTTTAGTCCAATATAATATATTTGATTGACTTTGTGTAGATCCAATCGAGTGTGCACAATTGGATTGGGCAAGACGCTACAAAATAATTGGAGGCATTGCTCGAGATCTTCTCTACCTTCATGAAGATTCTCGACTTTGTATTATTCGTTGGGATCTCAAAGCAAGCAATATCCTATTAGATTCTGAAATGAATCCAAAAATTTCAGATTTTGGCATGGCAAGATTGTTTGAACTTGATCAAAGCGTAGGCAATGCAAGTACAATTGTGGGAACCTGGTAAGTATTGTACTTTTTATTTTGACAATCTAGTATCTATCTTACATAGGTATACTTCATGTTTACATTGTACCAAAAGAAACAATTTGAAATTGCTAATAAATATTGTTGAAAATAATTGTGAATGTGCAGTGGATATATGTCTCCGGAGTATGCAATGCATGGACAATTCTCAATAAAGTCTGATGTTTTTAGTTTCGGTGTGCTAGTGTTAGAGATAATAAGTGGACGAAAGAATAGCTCGTTCTGAAACGGAGAGAATATTGAGGACCTTCTAAGCTATGTAAGTATTTTTATTTTTGGGTCTAACGGAACATATAACCCGTAAGTATGGAATGGAAGGACTGCATGTTCAAATCCCACCATGTGGTTCAATGGGAGTGGAGAAATTTCAAAGAATACCCTTTCTTTATGTTTATGATGTGGAGTATCAAGCATGCTACCCGTTTGGGCTGTACCTATTAGTATGGCACTAATAATGTCCATAAAGTGACAAATTATTGATGCTTGTATAGCTAGTTGGCTTTATACCAAATACATAGGAATCTAGCAAAATTGAAGGATCAGGAGATTAAAGGAAATGAAGAAATACACCCCAAATATATTTCTTTTTAAAACAAAATAAAATAATGTTTTCTCGAATACTTAATTTGTCATTTTAAATTATCTTGCAGGCATGGAAAAATTGGGAACAGGGTATAATTTCAAATCTTGTAGATCCCACATTCACATTGGATTACTATGTGTTCAAGAAAATGTAGCTGATAGACCAACTATAGCATCCGTTATTCTCATGCTTAATAGCTACTCTATTACTCTACCAATACCATTAGAACCAGCATTTTTTATGAGTAGTGGTATTGAATCAAACATTTGCTTGCAATGGGAGAATGATTCAAGGGCGATGGAGTCAAATCAATCTAAAAGTAGCTCTGTCCAAGCTTCGATAAATGAGTTGTCAATCATTGAGCTATCTCCTCGCTAGTGTTTAATGAATTTGAAATTTAATACTACTATTTTCCTTATTTTTTTTAATTGAAGAATACACAATATATGAGTTATAAATACATTAACAACTTATCGTTCTTTTCAAAACTTGTATTATTTAGTGACCCCCAAAAAAAAAAAAAAATTTTGGGATTTGTTTATTGATTATGGTGTTTGATTGCCAAAGTCCTCAAACACTATGCTTGATTCACTTTCCCTCGTGTTTCGCATCCAATGGAAGCTTCTAATGCAAAAACGTAGGTCTTAACATGGGGTTTTTTTAACCCATCAATATACTTTATGCTTTTTCACATGAATTTTCTGCTATATATGTATGTATATATAACAGAGATTTCATGTGAGAAAGCATAAGGTTCTGCTAAGTGGTGTATTCTAAGCGAAGATAATTGAAATAATATTTTTAAATGTCATATCATAGATAAGAACAAATTAAATATTGACTTATATATGTAAAAGCAGAGATTTCATGTGAGAAAGCATAAGGTTTTACCAAGTGGTGTATTCTAAGCGAAGAGAATTGAAATAATATTCTCAAATGTCATATCATAGATAATAACAAATTAAATATTAACTTTTTGTTTTATTTGGTTTAATGTTTCAAGACTTTTTTAATTAAACAATAAATATTCTCTATATTTTTTGGTTCAATGTTTCAAGACTTTTTATCCTTTATACATACACACAAAACTATTTGCATTTTAAATCATCATTTTCACTTCTTGCACTTCTACCGCTATATATATATATATATATATATATATATATATATATATGCTTACACACAACATATTATGTCATTCCATATCAAATACATACATATCAAAAACGATGTCATTTACTTTTAATCTTTCAACGACACGTACCTAACTCTAACATTATGTCTCATCTAATTCTAACTTGTATGAGTTGGCTACAATCTAGGAAGGGGGGCCTGCATTTTATATTGAGCGACAATGACAATTATGATTTTGATATTAAGGTCGGACGTTGTGGATTATGGGTTTTGTAAATGATGTAATTAACTATGGATGTTTGAGATGTGTATTTTGTTTTAGAATTAAGGAGAAAGAAAAAAACACATTTTATATCAACTTTTATTCTATAATATTCCTCCAAAGTTGGTTTTTTTATTTTTTATTTTTCTCATTAGTTCAACTGAATAATTATAATAGACGTGTGTGCAATTTAGAATTGTTGCTTTTATGATGAACTCATTACTAATAAAATTTTATAACAATTATGCTATAATACATATGCATCATTCTCCAAAATCATCTTACATAAAATATTACAACATTATTCGTATATCGCATGGGTAACTTATTAGTTACTAATAATATTGCTCTCGTGGTACTAATGATATCCTCCTTCTGCATCTACCAAAGAGAGGAAGTCAAGGGAGAACCCAAAAAGTCTCATAATTAGTTTATTGTTATCCTAAAAGTTAAATTTGAATCATCACAAAGAATTAGCAATCATAGTCTTGATTTATTTTTTTATTTTTATTTGATGAGAAGCTTATGAGTTAACTTTTATTCAAACTGAAATAGAAACGTTTAGATCATGAGCAACTGCTAAAAAAGTCATCAACCTGTTTTTGATTTGTCCTTTCTTTTTCCTAGTTTATTTTTATCAGTCATTTGGGTTATCATGGCAGTCTGGAGCAAAAATCTTGTTTTTATCTCTCATTTGGATGAGGTTTAGGACTCCCTATAGTTCAATTTAAAAGAGAAAAGAAGTGGGAAAAAAACCCCTTCAGTGATATGTTATTTTTTTGGACTCAATCAAGTAGACTGATAATTTTGTGTTAAAAACAAGTCTAACAATTTGTTCATTTTGTTGGACTCAAATTATAACGCAAATTATAACCAAAAAAAAAAAAAAAAATTAAACCGCATATCTGTGTATCGTATGATTCATGAGCATTTCCAATATGCTTTTACGATGCAAATTTTTTTTGTACATAGTATGATATGTATTGTAAGATACGCAGAAACTATACTTATATCAATGATATCTTCTCTGCTTGTAAAAAATGGGTGGTTGAAAATGTAGGGCAACACAAACAAGTAGAAAGATGGACTAATTATGACCAAATCAATGATGGGTGAGGTTTAAGACTGCCAATATATAGTACAATTTAAAAGAGGGGAAAAGAAAAGAAAAAGTTCTAAAGTTCTACTACTAAGGCCATATTGATAGTTTGCTGGAATTTTTGTGATCATCAAATTCAAAACAATATGGTTCAAGCTTGGTGGGCTAAAAGTTTGTTAGTAATAAAATTGAAGAATGTGTGGCTTCATGGAGAAAATGGGTGAAGAATAGTTTATGAGTTCTTCTAGTAGCAATGTAGGAAAGTTGTGGCAATGCTTGTGGTATTAAATTTTTTTTATTGTTTAAATAGGTGGAAAATGTTGAAATAGAATGAATATCAGTGAGCATATTTCAAGGGAAAAAATCTACAGAAAATCAAATTATTGAGGCTTGTAATTGTAAAGTTGTAATGTTTACAGGCTTGTTTTATATAAATAAGTACGTATTTTGGAGTTGGATAAAGAAAACAAAACCAATTTATCTATGTTTCTGTCATCCTGAAATTTCTAGTGGTCCCTTGTAGTAGATAATGACTCGGTCCAAACCATTGATACAAGCTGTTCCAAAGTGATCAGCGTGAATTGTGTTACTGTGGCAAAAGTGAAGTACAATTATGGTTCTTTTGTTTGACAACCACCATTATGGTGGGTGAGATTCAGGACTGCCCAGAGGCCATAGCACATTTGACCAGGAATTTGAAAGGAAGCATTAAATAATGCTATACAAATTTTCCCATTAAAAAAGGTACGATTTTTGTTCTGAATATTACGAACTCGAAATGATTAAATATATATATATATATATATATATATGTTATTTAATAATATATTATAAGTGATTTGTTAAAGTAACCTCACCTTTTTTTTCCTTTCATTTTTCTCTCTTACAGCACAAAATATTCGTTTTTTTTTTTTTTTTTTTTTTTTTATCTGAGAAGAAAATCTTCATGTGCCGATGAAATTTATATCAAGGGATTTATATTAAAATACTTTTGAATGCATTTATTCTAAATCCTCGACCCCAAATGCAATCTTGAAAAGGTAAAACAGGTAATTTTCATGCTATTTGAGAGAGTGCCAAGACAGTACTCAGACAACCTTTTCAGCTAAAATTCACAGCTCACAAGCTTGTCCAATTGAAGGATACAATAAATAGGTTGTGTTAACAACACATTTTCTGGCTTAGGTAAGGATCAGCATCTATCAAAATTTTCGGCCAACATCTGTGGGAAATTCCCCAATGGCATTGATTGTTACCTGTAAAAATAAAGTTCAATTAACCCAAGGGTAGAAGTAGCTATGTGTTGTGGTTTTTAAAAGAGGTCTAACTCTGTCTCACCTGTGAAAATGACTAGGCTCAGTGCATGGAAATCCAAGCAGAGCAAGTGCGGTTCACAAAATGTGAAAAGGAAATCAGTGCGCGGACCTTTCCGCAAGAAAAGTATATGCTAAAATGGCTCCAAATTATTGCATTCAATTTATTTTAATATTTAGTTTATTTTATTATTTATAGTTTTACTATATTTTTGGTACTATTTATAATATTATTATACACTAATTTTTATATTTATTTACCATATTTTTAACTTCAGCAAAATAAAAAAAGAGCATCAATTTTACGCCCATCAAACAAAAGCCAAACGTGTGGGACACGCTGAACGTGAAGAAGAAAATTGGCTGGAAAAAAGCAAGGCCTATGCTGGCTTTTGAGTCTTTTGAGGCTTTCGACTTTTGAGTGATGCTGTCTCTTCAGCTTGTTCCAAACGTGGGAAAACACAGTTTGAAATTGATATTTATACTATTATTTAAGGAACTTTTTTTTGTTTGAATTTTTTATTTTTTAGTTTAAAAATTCTTTTATATTCTTATATTTAAGTAGAGACAAAATTAAATGACAATCCAGTAAAAATGCAACTCTAACTCTCTTTAAAATATTGCCTAAAAAATAAGATCACTCTTATGTTATTTTTCAAATTGATTTATTCACTTATAAATTAGATTTTTAAATTAAAAATTATATATATAAAATAAAAAAAACACAATTTTTATTTTTCAAAATAGGACCACTAAAAAAAAAAAACCTCATCGCATACGTGAAGTGCATGTGATGAGGCTAGTTTCGATAATGCTCCTATAAAAATTTTTACCCCACACACGTTTTTATATTTGGGTTCACTATCCACGTTTTAGGCTCAGGCTCAAAAAGCCAAACCAAATGCGCATTTATGCCCTTGCCTTCTAAATAAAATGAGAAATAATGTCTATAATATTTTTACAATAAATTATAAGAGGTAAATTGTTATTAGCTTTAATTTGAACTTACTATTGAAATTACTTTTTTATCAACTAATAACAACTTGTAACAAACTTACCACTTAGGATTAATTATAAAAGTGTTATAAAATTGTCGTGGACATATAATTTCTCAAATAAAATTGTCTCATTTTAGTTATTTTATACTCCATCAATTAAAATTGTTACATATTTTTTTTCAAAAAAACACTAAAAGTGGGATATGAAGATTTCTCCCACAAACCAGATAGGGAGTATATTTGCATAGAATTTGGATAGTTTTCATTAGTATGGCAAAAAGAATTTCTGAAAGAATGTTTCAAATACCCACATTGGAGTTTCAAGATTATGGACTTGCAATGCTAGCTTCAAAGTCTTTGCTCATTTTGGGTGTGTAGCACTCGTGGGTTCCAGCCCACACTTGACGGAATAGCTCATTTGAACTTGTCTTTAAGGTCTTCAAGCCAACCATCTCTCTTAATACACTTGACATTAGTTTATTTTAAAATGCTAGTTTATTTTATTATTCAACTTATTTTATTATGGGTCATACTAACGAATGCTTTTAGGGTATTGGTTAACAATTCATATTAGGAAAGTGTCGATACCATTTTTATGGAAAATGAAAAAAGTTGTCATAATATTAATTGTTTTTTTTTTCCTTTTTCCATAATTTTTTTTAAAAAAAATGGATTGTTAACCAATGTCCTAAAGGCATTCGTTAGCATTTCCCTTATTGTACTTTTTAATACTATTTATGGATTTCACTGTATTATTTTAATTAACTTTTATTTTTATTTACAATACTTTCAAAAATAAAATTTTAATTTTAATAAAATAAGCTAATTCCAAATCAAATGCAAGCGTGCGGACCCGTTGAACGTGAAAAAGAGAATTGGTTGAAAAAAAGCAGGGCCATTCTGCATTTGAGTGATGCTGGCTTTTGAGTGATGCTGTCTCTTCAGCTTGTTACACCCGCCTAAAAAGTCAGTCTCCAGGAAAGTGATGCTGGCTTTTGAGTCTTTTCCAATTACCTCATTAGTGAGGTGTTTTTTTTATCAAGCGTGGGCTGGACCATAGAGGGTATGTGCACCCTACAAAATGGCTATATCAATACGATAACTTTCTTCACCTGAAATCTTGCGGTAATTTTATGGAAAACATGGCAAAAGTTTGTTCAAGGCTTATCTTCCTGTCAGCCATTTGCCTGTTCTTTGCTCAAGCCATTATTGCTGATCAGCCAAACTTCGAAAATAGTTGTGTGTTTAGACAAGGGTAACCATACCAGTAATAGAACCTACAAAGCAAACCTCAATCATCTCCTCTCCACCCTCACTTCCAACCAGGGACGGAACTACTTTGGAGCTGACCTTTGAAAAAAAATTCCCTAGTATATATATTAGCATAAAAACTTTACTTTAAGCTCTAAAATTAATATATATACTTGGCCCCCCCTCTTCCAAAAAATTTACAAGCTGACCCATGAAACCAAAAATGAAAAAAATTATCAAATCATCCCTTGTCTAGTTGTCCCAAGAATATCGAGAAAAACATTTAGCTAAACAGTTGGACAATTTACAAATATGGACAAAAAGGAAAATCTTCAAAACAATTCACATATTCAAATTAAAAAAAAAAAAAAAAAATCTTTGGACACGGTCTAAGTAAAAAAAAAATTATAACAAATCAATTATAAATCTTAGTAAAACAAATCACAAAAACCCAATAATTTTTATCCAATTTCTACCTCTCATTTGAGAGCTCTTTATCCCTCTCAAATGACTCCACTCCATAGTCACATAGACAATTCTTATGCTGCTAATCACTCCATCCACATACCAAATAGTGTCCCCATTGTCACAAAGACAACTTTGGGACGCACTTGGCATGCATGCATAAATGTAATACACATGTGAAACAACAACAACAACAATCTACTATTTTGTGTCATACCTAAACTACCACCAAAGCATGTGTGTGATTAGTTTATTGGTAATAAACTTTGTGCTTTAGCTAAATTAATGTAGTGATGGGAAAAGCTTTATTATTTACATAGTTGAAGACTCAAAGTTAACATTCATTATCATGTGATTGTTTAAGGGATATTTTTTTTTCTTTTCTTTTTTTACTATTTTTTCAAAATGGCAATTTTTCAGAGGAAAAGATCTCACATCTTTATGCTACCTCAACCTTAACCAAGTAATTACAAATTAAAAAAAAAAAAAAAATCCTTAACCAAGACACCAATAATTGTCTCACCCTTTTTTTTCGCTGAATATTAGTGCATGATGTTGATTAACTATTATTTTAGTTGTTATATTATTGTAATACTAGACATGGATTTGAACTTTTAACTATAGTTTTTGTTTTTTTTTTTTTAGTTTATTTATTTATTTATTTTTATTTTTTTAGAATCTTTTATATATAGTGAAAGTTCAAATAGGGTGTGAAACACCTATGAACGTTTAGACCCCCAAATATAAAATTACCAACACAAGCTTATACACAAACAATATATGTGCGGAATGATGAATATAAGCTAAACCCAAATTGGGAAAACACTCTAAACCATATTTAAATACAATCACAGCAGTAATTAAAAGATAAAGAGTAAAGGAAGAGAGATGCAAACACAAAGATAACATGGCGATGTGTTATCAAAGAGGAAACCGAAGTACTCGGCGTAAAACCTTTCTGCCGCCCTTCAAGCGGTCAATAATCCACTAGTTTTGGGTTTTTGAACTAAAACTCTATGTTCAAGTCAATTGATGGTTTATCAAGGAAAATTGAACAAATTTCAATACATTAGAGCATGCATCATATGTGCATTCATTTCATGCATCATATAGATTGTTATTTTCTATATTTTTTTTTTGTGCTCTAACCCTCTCTAATGCAGTCTGCCCCTGGTTTTTTTGTTTTCTTTCTTTGTTTTTTTGTTTATGTCTTTCCTTTTCAACCCTTAGCATCATGGTTAGAAAAACTAGAGCAAAGAAAACCACCAACCCCTTTACCTCGGCTTTCGAGAGTGATAGGTTTAAAACTGAGAAAAACCAAGAAACCTATGAGAAGCTTAACATTTTTAGGTTGGTCTGGGTTGAGCGTAAGGTCATATTAGATGAGTTAGATCTAGAGATACGTAGGAACTTTGAGTGTAGGGGCTCGTTGCCACTTTTAGAGGTTGAGCATCCTCCCCTGGCTGCTTTGATTAGAAAGTTCTATTCGAACCTCTCTATCCACTCTGATGATTCCAACACTCAGTATGTGAGGAGTTGGATAAAGGGTGAAGAGTATGTCATTACTCCAGTAGTAGTGGCCTCTGCTCTTGGTATACCTTTGGTACAGCAGCTTGTGTACCCTTACATCGAGACCCCTCCTCTTAATGACATCATGTCTTTCATCACCGGTACTACCATTAGTTGGGGTATTGATCCTCATGTCACTTCCTATGAGCTTACTGAGCTCAATTATTTGTTTTTCTGGATTTCTTGTCAATCAATTTGGCCCATCTCTCATCTTCACACTATTCCCATTGAAAGATGTGCATTTTTGTACGTTCTTGTTACCGATGCTCCTATGAGGCTTCCTACTCTTTTCATTCGATCTCTTGTTGAGGTTCATAGGAGTAGTGCAAAATCTCATGGCCTTATCTTTCCAGTTTTTATACATAGGATTCTTTTAGATATAGGTTTAGAGGATTTTCCCGCGTCTGAGCCCGTACATATCATAGCTTTTATAGGTGCCACCTTTCTTTGGCAAAGATTAGCTCAGTTGAAAGCTAGCTCTAAACGCCCTAGAGTTGAGTCTTCTACAGGTGCATCTCAACCTCCTACATCTAGTGACCCCATTGCTGAGGAGTTTGTAGACCCTACAACTGCTGTTAAGCCTCTGCTTCTTCATCAAGTGATGCTTCTATGCGAAGTATGCTGGACAGTATCATGACCGTTCAGGCGGCGCATGGTTAGTGTAACACCCCGACCCCAAATTAATAGTTAAACTATGTGTTTAAATAGTTAATTATTATTTTAAGTCACTTACTTTCTAAAATTAATATAAGAGTATTTAATAAGTATATTATTTTATAATATCTTTGAATAAGAATTGTAAAGATTATAAATAATGGAATGGTTATTTGTATTATAAAATATACTAAGTATGTACAAACTATATTAAATGGTTAAGTTTTGAGATATATATGTGTGTATATATATATATATATATATATATAGTTGTTGGTGTTTTAACTAGGTGTGATGCATGAGTGGTTGTAGTAAATCCCACTCACCCATGCAACCAATGGAAATTCAACAAGCCAAAGTTTCATGCATTTTGACAAGCCAAAGGCCAAGACTTGGCCGGCCATGCAATGAGCAAATTTCCACCTAGTTTCTTCCTTGACTCTTCTCAAGACACTTGATCCCCCAAGAAACTTTCTTGCTCTCATTTCCCACGGTCCACACCTTAAAAGAAAGAGAAGACTCATCTCATTTCTTATTCACACTTTCTCAAAGAAACTAGAACATAGATGCTCTTTTAATGTGATGGATATAACTTTTTTTAAAGGTAAGGATATATATATATATATATATATATATATATATATATATATATGTATGCAAAGTGATATTATTTTTGTAGGAAAGTGTGAGTGTGAATGCAAGAAATTATTTGTGTAGAAAAGCATGTGTGAATGCAAGAAAGTTGAAAGTGGGTGTGATTCTTCTTTCCCTAGCCATACACGTATTCCACTCCCAAAAGTCCCCTTCTCTTATCTGATTTTGCTGCCCCAAAAGTCTTCTCACTTTTCTGATTTTCTTGGCTGCATCAGATCATAAGTCCAGCCCCTCTTTCTCTGATTCTTTTCCTCTTTCTTGGTTCTTCTTTCTCTCTTCTCTCTTTGCTCTTACACGGCAGCCCTCCCTTTCTCACTAAAACAAAATATCCCTCTCTAAAGATGAAATTAAGAGCCTAACACTAAGGTTTTGTGGGTAAGTAATTAAAACTTCATCTGATTTTGTGTATTTTGGATAGTATAATTGTTTTGTTATTTCTATTTCTTCATCCTCTGTTCTGATTTTAGAAGCTGACTTTGTGATTCTGTTTTAGTAATTTAAAAGTTGATGATATTGTGGTCTATTGAATGCTTCTTAACATATTTTAATATGTATACTGTAGGTATAAAAATACCCAAATGAAATTAAGACCTATTGCTATTTGTTGATGATTTTAGAAAGAAAATGCACTGAAGCTGTCCCTGTGACAGATTTGATGTTTACCAAAAGAAAATTCTGTAGTAAATCGGTTGCTATGAATTTGGATGCTAGGGTTACTTTCTATGAAAGCTAAGACATATATGGTTGTCATGGAATTGGTCTCACAGTATTTGGATGAGTAGAAAAATAATGATTTAATTTTGAAGTTGCAAGAAATTCTGTCAGGACAGATTTGAGTATTCTGGATTGTATGATTTTTAGTAAATTATGCTTTTATGGTTTGACTATGAAATTTTTATGGTATATAATAGACATACAGGGGAGTTCCTCTGTAGAATTTCATGAAGATTGAATGCGTTTGGTTTGTCCATTTGTATTTTACAATTGAAGTATATGCTGCTGGAATAAAACAGTGAGCAGCAAGGGACATGCCTAACTTTGAGGATTTAATTCTAAAGTTAGGGTGAATGATTTGAGCTAAAATTTAATATGCTCATCCTTTGGTATGTTAGAATCATATATAAACTTTATGAATTGGTTTCTCTGTGACTTAGTACATCATGTTACCTTATGAATGTATTTTGTAATTGTGGGAACCTCGTTGAGGTGGGAATTAGGATTTCCTTGATTCTAAGAGATAGGCTTTGAGATGAGTGTGTAAGTTTATGTTAAGGAATAATGGATAGTAACAAGCCTTGATTTTGGTTTAGGTGTTACCAGCCGTCAGGTCTAAGCTCCTTCGACTTTAGGCTCTCGGTTCCTCTGCTTTCAGGTAAGGGATAAGTTATATGGGCATTTGGTAAGTCATGAGGTTATTTTAAAGTATATTATGCATTAAAATGTTTTTGATTAGAGATATGGCATGTAAGCATTATTAGACAAAGATGTGTTCGTGAGCTTTTTCGAAAACTTATGTATATGATCTAAGCATATTAATGCTATTATTAATTCCACGAACATGATGAAGAAAACAATGGAAATGCTTTTATTACGAAACGTTATGCAAAATAAGAAAATTCAGTATGATGTATAAGTATGAAACGTTTTCGGGTTATGTTCTCTGGTGATCTGAACTCTGCCAGTAGGGGTTAATTACTGGCTTTCCATGGAAAACGTTATATGATTGGCCATTAAGTGGGACTGGCTCTGCTGTACCCACCCTTGTTGGTTACGACCAACTTGGGGGAAGCCAACCTACCCCCATGGTTGGAAGATATGTATTATGATGTAATCCCGGGAATACCTGGCATTGTGGGGAATGCTGGATGCCTAGCACTGTGGTGCTAGAAGCCTCCCAAATAAGTACAGACTTATCAGATATGGACTAACCAATAAGTTATGTATGAACAGCTATATTATGTTATTAAGCATGAGAGAATTATTTTGTTTAAATGCATTATGAAAAATTAAAAACTCTCATGAAAATAAGAAGTTTCTGATGAAAAGAAAGCTGTTCATTAAAGATAAAAGTTTCTGAAGTTCTGTTATGCTATAAAGATAACGTTTATTATGAAAGTACAAGTTATGTTAAGAAGTTATCTGATATCAGTTTTTCTTTATGAAACGTTAAGTTTTATGATTATGAAAGTTATAATATTTTATAAGAAGAAGTTTATAAAGGAAAGTTTTATTATTAATTAAGATGCTTCCAGTTTAAGACAAAGTTACCGATTATACAAATTAAGTTAAATGATTATTTTGTAATGAAAATATATACGGTGACTTTGTAAGAAATGAAAGAAATTCAATCCGAAGGGTTTCGATAAAATTATTCTGATAAGGAAAGGGAGAACAACTATTTTCCTACGAAAAGCTTATAAGCTATTATTATAAATAGTATAAAATACTATGCATGAAATGATGTTCTCCTATCCGAACGTTGATAAAATGAAATAAATTGATTTACATGCATCCTTATTAAATTCTCATATATCTTACCTTTACTGAGCTGTGTAGCTCACCCCTTCCACTCTTTCAGTTAGCAGGTTTATTTTGGAGCAGAGGGAGCCTTAGTCGAGTTTTGGAAGGAGCTGATTTTAGTTTATATGTATAGATCCTAAAGTAGTATTTGATGTTTAGTTTTGCAGTATTGTGAATTTTAGGATCTAATAAAAGTTGTACCTTAAGGTATTAAGAGATGTATTATGTGAAAGTATGAAATTTGAAAAACTGGTGGATTATGTTATTCTTTGAGTTCAGTATAGATGCTCTGAATGTCACAGGAAAATTATACCATTTAAGTAAAGAAACAAAGATGTTAAGAAAGAGGGAAGCTTTTGTGAAAGTTTTGTAAAAGTTTAAGTTGGTTCGTGTTAATGTCAAGCTTAGGCTTGGTATTAGCATGCCGGTCATGGTCACAAATTCGAGTATCGGGTTTGGGGCGTGACAGTTAGCTTCTTTTAGATGTGCTCACTAAGCTTCAGGCTTTACGAGCAGATTTGGCAAGTACTAGAGGATCTACTCCGCAACCTCCACCTTTTGATGATGAGTCATGATTGCCTTTTGGCAATTCGTCACAAAAAGGGGGAGTACATATGCATGTTGATGGGGGAGTTTTTGTTTTGGAGCTAGATTGTATCTAGGAGCTTGATATACTTTATTTTGGCTTTTGATGTATTTTTTTTTGCCTTTGATGTATTTTTTTTTTGCCTTTGATGTATTTATCATTTATGGGTTGTATATATTAGGGGGAGACATTATGTTTTTTATTTCTTTTATTGTTTCTTGTTTCACATATGATAAATTCGTTATTGATTTATATTATGAGCTTATTTATGGTATATGTCTTATTTTATGTTTTGTGAAATCAAGAATTTATTTTGGTTTACTTGTATTTTCCACACATGCGTTTATGTGTTTGTTGAGTGTTTCAGGAATTTACAAGTTAATTCAGTCATGGCTGCTATCTACATTGGCAACTGATAGTTAGTAGTTAAGTTGAATTGTATTTGGGCATTTTAAATTTGAATGGGCTATTTGTAACTTTGAGCATTTCATTTTTGTGATGTGTTTTGTCACGAATTGCCAAAGGGGGAGTTTGTTAGGTTCTAAGACTTTAGGATCTAAATGTATTAGAACTTCAATTTGTAATGTGTTGGCAAACCATGATCAAAACATTGAGTTTAGGTTTAGGCTTGCTCAAAGTATGTTTATTTGAAAAATTGGAATCGAGTGATTGCATAATTTATTGGAATAAATCTGCAAGACTCGATCGATTGAAAATTAGACTCGATCAATCGAATCTCGTGCAGATTTATTTTTCTGCAAAATTTCCAATTCAACCTAAGTCCGTTTGACGTGTACGGTTTTATGTTTTACTCCAAGTATAAAAGGAAAAACCCTAGCTACGTTTTAGAAGTCTTTGATGTGCTGTGTGTTGAATCTCTTGTGAGATCTAGAGGTGTTTACCTTCATACACACTTAGGGTTATCAAGATCAAGATTCATGTCAAGAACTTCGTGATCGCTTCAGTTGTTGCATAAAGAACTTAAAGAAGATCTGAAACCTTTGAGTAGAGTCTCAAAGTCACAAGTGGGAGTACTTGTGGTTGCAGTGGATCAAGGAAAGAAGTAGTCTGTGGACTCGAAGCTATCACGTGGTCATGGTAGTAAGTTTTCTACACGAGGTAGCAATAGGATGTTAGTGGTCTAAATTCTTTTTTACAAACTTCAATTCTTTCATAGTGGATCTGTTTTATCTTAAGGATAGATAGGTTAAATCCTCCCCAGGTTTTTTACCGGTTTGGTTTTCCTAGGTTATTATATTGTGTGTTCTTTATATTTCTGCATTATTTACATGATATGATTTGGATGTGTTAACCTAGAACTAATAATTTATCTAAGTAATTACTTGGCTAAATAACTAGGTTAAACAACTTGTGTTTTAAGGGGTTTAAAAACGTACAGTTTGTATAAAGAAAACTTAACCTCAAATGGTTTGTACAAATGAGTGACATTTAAAAAAAATAAATAAATATTCCCTTAGGTAAGTAATACTATGAGAGGGCATGAGTTTATTTGTTACATTTATAATAACCTCAAGGGGAATTTCATTTATGAATTGTTTGGGAGGAGTATTATTTCATTCAACATCAAAAAGGTTGGTGCGATTTATCTATTTGTTCTTTCTCTCGCTGTAGTCTTATTCAAGCAAACAGCAAGGCACAATATGATCTACCAAACACATGGCAATGGTTTCTTCAAGACTTTGTCTTCCTCTTTTTCATTTGCATACTAATTTCTCAAGCCATTGCTCAGCCAAACTTCCTAGACTATTTCTGCTTAGACAATAGGGTAACTACACAAGCAACAGTAGCTACAATGCAAACTTCAATCAGTCCTCTCCTCCCACTCCTCCAACATTGAAATTGACTATGGGTTCTACAAGTTTTTTTTCGGAAAAAATCCTGACGAAGTATATGCACTTGGACTTTGTAGAGGAGATGTTAAGCTAGATATTTGCTGTAGTTGCCTCAATAATGCTACGAATCTTCTAATGTAGAACAGATAGCACATGCCTCCCTGGGGTAGCAGGGCCGCTGGAAGCAAGGCATTCAATTTCATACAGGAGGTCGTTTCGGTTTGGCTAGGAGAACGAAATATTTCGGTATTGGTTGGTACTGGTGTACCATTTTGGAATTATCACTATTATATATATATATATATATATATATAGACATACTTGATTATTTATTTATAATTATTTATAAAATATGTATAAGAATCCTTAAATTTATAATAGCATATTTCTCGAAATTAATTGCTTGTTTTTAATATGATTAGTTCTTGCTCAAATATCAACCCATTAATAAAATAATAATATTAAAACTAATAACCTAACGTACTAGATTGTAATAATAATAAAAAGATAAAATGATGATATTAATTATTAAAAAAAACACATAAAATTGCTAATCAAATGTGAGTGGCAGCCAGCGTAAAAGTCTAAGTATATTTGGAATTTGAAATTTGTTTCACACTTTAATGAGTTCACATGGGGTGTCAAAACTCACACAAAACAATTAAACAAGAGCCACACACACAACTAAAACAAAAGGAACAAGAAGAGAGGTTCAGTCTTGGTTAAAATGAAGAAGAAGAAAGAAGAAGAAGAAGAAGAAGAAGAAGAAGCGAATGGACAAAATAGGAGGAAGGCTGAGGGGAATGGCCAACAACACAAGAAAACAACCAGTGAGGACGGCGTCGTGAGCTTTCTGTTGCTAACTTTTTTCATTTTCTTCATGTTTTTAGTACCGCTTGATTTCCATTTTTTGGTCGATATTTCCGGTATTCGGTGGTATGTCCGGTAAGGACTGGCATTTTAAGTGGTATGAATCAAGGGAGTTTCTATATTGATTCACCTGCAGGTATGATAAATTCCGGCCATACTGGCCAATACAGTACGAAATTGACTCCCTTATCTAGAAGTCACAACGCAAGATCAAGAGGGAGGGGGGGGGGGGGGGGTACCAATAGAGGCCATTAGGGTTACAGTGTTGGAATTGCATGAAATTTGGCAGGTTAAAGGGAAATGACATTTTGATCCAAAATCATGGACCATGAGCGTCACCTAAATTTATGCGAATTCCTTCATTAAGGCCCTGAAAACAGTGTTTATGTTATTTATAGTAATATTTATTTTTCCTTAATAACTTTTAGTTTAAAAATCAGAATAAGGTCCCATTTCTTTTGGGATGTTGAGAAAGTATTTTTAATTTCCACAATTATCTAAATTTTGCTATTTTTGGCAAAAATCACTATTTTGCTACCTGATTACATGATTAGCGCGAATGAGCGTTTCTGGGCATTTTCATAGCCGCCCTAGGGTTTCTTTTACTGTTTAAACATATTGTAGCCTTGAGGGCAATTCAATTTTCAGATTTATAAAAATATAGACTTTGTCTATTTTTCTTTGGTGGATTCCAGGACCTTATTACCTTGTGGATTCAATGGACCCCTCGTGGATTCAAGGTTTTCATTCAGAAGCTAACGTGTTTAGTTTCTTTTTCCATTCAGAAAGAACATGTTTGTTTTCTTACAGCTTCCGCGACATCATCTTCTTACACTACTTTGTCCAAATGACTATTGCATGTTACGCTACTCATTCCGCAACATATTTAATATCATGGAATATAGTCCTCATTTCTATCTATGGAATTTAATAATGTATCTGCCAATTATTTGGATAAGTTCAATCAAGACCTTATGACCTTGTTGGATGGACTAAGAGTTCAAGCTACAGTAGGTGGTTCTCTTAGTAAGTTTGCAGAATCAAATGCAACAGAACCAAACTTTCAAACACCATATGCACTTGTGCAATGCACACTTGAGTTGTTTGTTCAACATTGCAGTGACTGCTTGGTTGGGGCTATGGGAGATATACCAACATGCAGGGGCATAGATAGGAATTTTGGTTTAGGGGGCCAAATTACATATTCATATATACATACACATTAAAAAAATAAACTGGCATATCAATACTCAATAGATAACATCCGTAAAGACACAAAGAGAATTGGAGAGAGAGAAATATGATAAGTTGTAGAGAGATTTGGAAGGAGAAATCTGAGCCCCTCCACTATAGCTGAACTGGTCTTCCTCCATCTTTTGGTTCCACACGGTACTTATTTTAAATATCATTTTGTCTCATGGTAGTTATAAATTTTGCAAGTTACATAATCCTTTCCACAGGAAACCAAAAGCCCATCTTTCTTCTCCCTCTCTCTTTTTTGCTCTCTATACTTTATTATTTTATTTTTTTGCAACAATTTGAAACAAATCTCCATACAAGTTTTTCACTATTTGCAAGTAAAGTCCTAAAGCAAGAAAATTTGTAGGTCAACACCCACTTTCAACCGACATCCCACCACCATAATACCACCAACACCACATTAGTAAATGTATTTTCTTATGTACAAAACCTTTTGCATTAATTATGATTTAGGTTTGGTTATTAAGGACTGCTTAGTTTTGATTTAGATATCTAGCCTAGATTTGGTTTTGATTAAGGTTTAAAATTTATAATTGGTTTGAGAGAGTTAGAATGGCTTTGTATTTTATCGCAGGGAAGTAAATCGTGAGTGGGAGTTCAAATTGGGTGTTTGTGAGTTTTGAACTATATTATCTTTCACAGGTTGGAGGCATGTGTTATCTCATCCCTCAAACTATCCGAAGAGAACCAAATTTAAAGTCGGGTTGAGAGTTTAAATTTCATGTTTTTGATGAATTTTGGGATACCCAAATTTATTTTTACTTTTTATGGTTGACCAAGTTTGTGATTTTTTAGGGGCTTTTCTGGGTTTTGCATGTTGGATTATATTCTCGTAATTTTAATTGAGTATCTGTTTGGGTATTGAGGAAAAAAAATAACAATAAAGAAAAAGTGGATGGAAGCACAGTCAGTTGTGAAGGGTTTTTTTAGATATGTTGGTGAATTGTGAGTTTCGCTTTGTTAATTTGAAAATTGAGGATTACTTTATATGTTTTGGTAGATATTATTTTTAGGGAGAGATTTAACAAAGAAATGAACTATAGCTTTGCTGTTATTTTTCTTTTTTCTTTTCTAATAAACGTTTTTTGTATGTTCTTTCTACTAAGATATGTCTATGGTATTCTATTTGACTTTAATTGCTTATCTTTTCTATAGATTATTCAATCCAACAGATTTTGGGAACACACTGGATACCACCATTCATATGGGAAGAACACCTTAATTACATCTTCATTCATAGCAGGTACTTGCAATTCTTTGTTTGGCCCATTTTACCACCTAATAATGTTTGGAATTGTTTTAGTTCCACCATTACTGTTTTGGGATATTATTTAACTTTGATTTTTTTTTTTTTGACACATGAATATTGATATAGGGAAAAAAAGAAGAAGAGATTATTGGCCCATTGAATGAGGAAGAACAGGGCAAGGAGAGCTGAGGCATTGCAAAGCCAGTTTATGGATAAGCATCTTACTTTGATTGGTAATTTGGTGCTTGCTTTGTTTACTACATAATCTTTATTTTTCATGAGTTTATTGTTCCATTGATATTTTAAACAATATTTGTTTCTTTATTTATTTATTTTTTATTTATCTATCTATCTATGGTGTGGATCCTATTTCAATGAGTGGACCAATACCATTGTTTCATGATGCCATTGTTGACGCTGTTAGTATGTTGTTTTAGTTTATATTTCTGGGTGTTAGTATGTTGTTTTAATTTATATTTCTGGGTGTTAAGTATAACAACTGGAATTTTGAGGTGAAGACCGTTTGCTCTTTTATTGATATATTTACTCTATTTTTTCCCTTGAAATTTCGATTGAAATGGTAGTGTGTAGATTCAAAACATACATGTATAATTTCTTCTTCATCTTTTTTTCCTGTAAAGTTTGATTTTTCTTTCATCACCACCATTATCAATTCATCAATATTTTTAATCAAAGTTAAGTGTTTGATTTTGTGTGTGTGTGTGTGTATTGTTCCTCTTTGCTTTTGGTTCCAACAAACACAAATGGGTTTGGTTTCAAGCTAAATCTCAAGTGGGGATTTCCAATTCAGTCTCATTCCCTCAACAATTCACCCTTCAGGCTTATTGTCACATAGTTTTCCAATGATGCACAATAATTGCTTTAAATTTATCTTACATACATGCCACCTCATAATTTTGATGTCCACATTTAAGCCTATCAAAGTATGAATAGAGTAGAGTGAAAAATTGACTTTATAAGTTGACAAACTTAAAACAATTTTAATTGGGATTGAAGTTTAGAGTTTGCTCTAAGAATTGGTTCTAATAGCTTGATTTTGTAGATATTAGACATGACTCTTGAAGTATGTAATCAGCTCTTTATGGAATTGTAACAGGAGCTATATGATAATAAATTTGAGGATCTATTTAATTGTATCACAGGAAAATAAGGTCTCAAAAGTTTCTACTTCATTGCTTTAACAAAAAATATTGTTGCCATTCCTTTGGACCCAATAAGTATGCAGTGCTTATTAGAGCGAATGATGAAAAAAATAGATTAAAAAAGAAGAAGAAGAATGATGACCAGTTGTTATGTTCCATTCAAAAAGGTTCAACTCTTTTAGAGCCTCAATGGCGTTAACACCTCACCAAAATGTGTTGTTACAAGGTAACCCCCAGGTGGGCCAAATTGCATCTTATTATTTTAAGCTCACTATCACATTCTTCAATTTGAAGTTTTCTTGGAATGCTTTGTGTCAATTCTGGGAATTTATCCAAGTAGGCAATTTTCTTCTCTATTTCTAATCTACCTATAAATTTTTATCTTTATATTCTTTTGTATAATTTCTATCTCTAATCAACCTATGAATTTCTATCTTTATATTCTTTTGTGAAAATTTTTTAGTGAATTAGTACTAAAGATTCATGATGATATCACTTAGCTATTGATTGTTAATTAATGATTGTTTCAAAAGCTTAATCTGTTAGGAAATGGTGAATTTAATCACTTAACCATAATTCTAACACTCTTATCAGAGAAAAACGTTAATGGGAATCTGCAATGGGAATTGGAATTGTGCATGTTGATCTATAGAACAAATGGGGTTTGATGGATAGCTTAGTGTCATATATTTTGGTCTTTTAAACAAAGGTTGAATAATATTAGACATAGCTTGATTTTGGATATAGTATATGTTTAGTTTTGAACTTGAGTTGGTAGCTTGTTAGGGTCATATTTTCTATGTAATTGGCTAATCCTTTGATAAAATGCACTTTACTTGTAATTGGGTAGATCTAAGTTGGGTTTAATGTATCAAGTAGTATGTTGTTTATATATATCAAGTGGTATCATTAAAGACATGAAGGTTGATACAAGAAACAAGTGAAAAAAAGTTGTTTCATTAAGTCTTAACATAAGCTCGACAGATGCTGCTATTGAAGTTTAATGGAGAAGCTTAACACAAGCTTGATTTATCGAGATCGACGATTTCAGAATTTCTAGATCTAAAATTCAGACCATAATGACTTGGATGATTAGGGTTTCTCTTCTTACAACCCTAGTCATATATAAGGCTCACACACGAAAACAAAGACTTAGAACTCATACACTCTGTGGGAAACTACTGCATTTATGCGCCTTAGGATTTTGTAACCAAGTGCTTCTTAATCTTCATCATTTAATTGACTGTTTGGTCTCACTGATGATTGGAAATACCTTCTTTCCCACAAAAAGGCCTATTTCAGTATAGATCACAACATGGATCTAATCAATTTTAATTTATGGAGTAATGTTAGCAAGATCTGTATTATTTCACTGGAGATTCTAATGACATGTTGATGCAATTTTCTATTGCATGTGAATGGAATTTTTATATAGAACAGATTGGTGCTTTTGCCATGTACATATTCTCTTAAACATTCTTGTTGCACTTCAACAACTTTTATAGAGACAGTTGCATAATCCATAGAAAGTGACCCAATTTAAAATTTTAGAAACATGGCATTGTGGAGTCCCCAGGTGAAATCCTTTCTAAAGTTCATTGAATGCAATTGCATTGTTTTCAAATATGAAATAGTGAGATTACTTGTGCCATATTATAAGAAATCTATGTGAATTCATTCTCATAACGTCTCCATGTTTTACAGAAACTAACAATTTGCATGATGGGTGCTAGAGGTTGGTATTACTCACTTTTAGTTCGTTTGTGCTGTTTTATACAAAGGAAAATAACTTTTTTTCGGTTTGCATCTCTAAATTGGGGAGGCTGTCTTCCAGCCGCCTCTCATAGACCTTGCACATATGGGAGTGATGTGCCTTGGGTATGAAATTTGTTTATCTACAAAAAATTTCTTTTTTATTGTCCCACATATGTCTTTTTCATGAGAAACTTCCTATAGTTCATAACCAACAAAACTAATTTATATGTCCTTTTTTGGAGAAACTTCCTATAATTCATGACCAACAAAACTTAATAAATAAATAAAAAGGTTGAGGGATGCAATTGGGTTGGAGAATGGAATCTTGAGGCCCAAACACAAGTCCTCCTTCCAAGACATAATCATCATACATACCAATGGTGGAGATCCATGCTAACTCAGCTATCAGAAACCCTCTAAACTGATCTATAGACAATAACTGGTAAGTTTCTCTATAAAAAATAGAATTCTAACAATAATTTATGTAAGCTTCCTCTTTTTAGAGTTTAGAGAAATAAAAAGTTGAGGGCTGAGGTAGAAAAGAGCTTTCAGATTCGTAATTGGTTATGTACCTGGAGGGCTGATATTGTGTTTTTGCAGGAGACCAAACTTGAATGGATTACGAGTTTTTGTTTTTTGTCACCTCAGGCATTTATTTATAGCAGGGTATTGGATGCGGGACACTATCATTTGATGCTTCTTTTTACAAAAATCAGGTCCCCCCCCCCCCCCCACATCTTACCAAAATCATTATTGATAATTTATTGTTAATGAAATTATTTTCTTACAAGCAACTTCCATAACTCTAAATCTTTATTATTTATAATATCATAAGTGACCTCACTCATTTTTTTCCCCTTTCTTTTTTTCTCTCCCCTATAACTCAAAATCTTCATGTGTTGATGACATTTATAGAAGGCTTTATATTAAAAATAATACTGAATTCATTTATTATAATCCTCAACTTCAAATGCAATTTTAAAAATTTTCTTTATTAGAAAAAAAGGTAAACAGGTAATTTCATGCTCATTGAGAGAGTGCTAAGACACTCAATAACTTTTTTTTAGCTAAAATGACAAGTTGGGTTGGGTTGACATGTGGGTTATACATGTTGGTCCATATTTATTGAAATAAAAATCCCCCTTCTATTTTGTTTTCCTTAATCATATAGATCATAGATACAAAAATATGGTTGATCTCAATTCTCATATTGACCAAAAAAAATCTCAAATAACCACCTCTAGTCTCTCTCTATTCCTTCACCTTCATAAGTTCGTCTTTTATTGTTGGGTAAATTATACCAACCTCCCTTGTGGTATCACAAAATAACACTCCTCCCTCATGGTTTCTATAAATGCAATAAATCCAAATGCCCTCTCATTGTGTTACTTCCTTCATAGAATTTTTCATTTTTTAAAAAAAAGATTCCCTCATGTTTACAAACCTTAAGGGGCAGAGTGTTATTTATAATAACCAAGGGAGTGATGTGTCATTGATGTAGAACAGACAACACATGCCTTCCTGGAGCAGCAGGGGCATAGAAAGTCATAACGCAAGATCAAAGGGGGGGTGCTAGTATGGGCCATTGATGTGACAGTGTCAGAATTGTATCAAATTTGGCAGGTTGAAGGGAAATGATGTTCTGATCCAGATTCATGACAACTTCCATGAACATCTCCAAAATTTAGGCAAATTCCATCATTAAGGCTGCGAAAACAGTGTTTTTGCTATTTATAGTAATATTTGTTTTTCCTTAATAATTTTTAGT
Organism: Quercus glauca; assembly: GCA_023736055.1. Lineage (NCBI taxonomy): Eukaryota > Viridiplantae > Streptophyta > Magnoliopsida > Fagales > Fagaceae > Quercus > Quercus glauca. The sequence continues at coordinate 48,226,309 of CM043324.1, forward strand.
TTAAAAGTTAGAATAAGGTCCCGTCTGTTTTGAGACGACCCTTATGGTCAATAGTTTATGATTCTGCATTTAACTCAATTTTGCCATTTTTGGTAAATTTTGGTATTTTGTCACCTAATCGCGTAATTAGTGCGAATTAGGGTTTTAGATGTTTTTCTCAGTATTTATACGTTTTGTAACCGTTAGAGGCAAATCAGACCATTATCAATAAACACAGACTTTTGTCAAATTATTTCTCTAATGGATTCTAGTTTTTTTTTTCCTTGTGGATTCAAGGAAATTCCTCGTGGATTTGAGGTTTACTACAGGAACTAATAGTTTGGTTTTTGTTCTATCAAGAGAGCATCATGTGTGCTTTCTTTAGGCTTCCGTGACATCAGCAATTTCCTCCAGAGTTTTGGCAGGAATATTTTTTATTATAGAATATTTCTTTAAGAAAGTCAGGCATGCACTTATCTGTCACATTTATACAAACCTCAAGGGGAAGTATCATAATACATACATTTGGAAGAAGTATAATTTCAATAAATCTCAAGATAGGTTGGCCGTTGGTGTAATCTATCCTTTGTTCTTGCTCCCTCCTCAAGATAGTTTGGCCATTGGTGTAATCTATCTGTTGTTCTTTCTCCCCCTGCCTCTACTCTTACTCAACCAAACCTCTAGCCACACTACGATATGCCAATCTCCCTCCTCAAGATAGTTTGGCTGTTCTGTCGATTGATGGGAATATGTACGAAATTCCTAGACCTGTGAGATGCAAAAATAGAGAAAAATATATGCCAAAGAAAAATAATCACACATAAGACAGTATTTACATGGTTCGGCAATTTGCCTATGTCCACAGAGTTGCAGGGATTTCACTATTCTCAAGGAAAAATACAGAGTGCGGTAGTACAATTTTTCTCTCTAAAAAACGATGTCAGAACTCTAATCTCCAAAACAACAATTTTTATATCCTACACATAGGATTCACAATGGGCTAAAAAAATGGCCACAAAATATTTGTAGACACTCGATTTTGCACCTGTAATTTAATCAAGGAAGATGGTTAGAATAACCATTCATATACCCAAAAAATCATAATTGCATTACATGCATTAATTCATTCATTACATATCATAAAAATGATCTTAAGATTCTCGTGGTCACAACGGTGTGCCCGATTTCCAAATTGGACCGTCGGATTGAAAGAAATTGCATGATCAAGTTTGCGCGGTCTGCATGCATTTTGTTTAGGTGGAACCAGCCACACATGATCAATTTAAATTAATTCTGATTGGCTAGACAATTAAAATTAATTAAATAATTTTGTGATTGGTTGTTAGTTGGTGTTAAAAATAGGCTTGCTTGCATGGGAATAAAAAGGATAATCAAATAACTATAAAATTGTGGATAATCAAGACTTTTTGAGTATTTATCTACAAGATAATATTGCTAAAAAGACCTAAATTATCAGAAAAAGAGTTTAATTTTTAGAATATGGATTAAAAACACATCTAAGTGCAAGTCTTGGCTAAAAAAACCTCAAACTCAAACACGAGACTAGCACCCAAAAGCACCATTTAGAACTTTTGGAGTGCCGATCGGCACTTTTCAAGTACCGATTGGCACAAATGCGGGCCATGGCTCGTGGGCACTTGGATTGAGATAAAGCTCATCCTTTTCGATTTTTTAGTGATAAGGACGCGTCTTAGTTTGTACTCTGATCATTTAGCTAATTTTTTGAACATCTCAACCTCTAAAAATAGAGGAGACCTCTCAAAATTCAACAATTTTTTTTACACTCTTTGACTCCCCTTTTTCTGACTTTTCTCTTCTTTTATTTTCTCTCTTACGTTAAAGATGTTCTGGAGGCTCTGACCTTAGGAATTTCTTTTCTGTAAGCAAAATATTTTAGGTTTCAAAGAGAATTGAATAAATTTCTTTGAACCCTAAAATATTCCCTCACTAAGAAGAGCACGCTCATGCAAGAGGTAGTTTTTCTTTTCTTTTTCTGTTCCTTTTTATTAATTCTACTTGATGATGCATGAATAGGTTTGTGATGTTTTTATTAATTCTGGTTTGTGATGTTTTTATTAATTCTGATTTCTGATGTCATTACCATGTGTTGTTTAAACCTTTCTTAAAACATGTTCTTAATGTATTGTTGTTATTATGATTTCTCTTTTGAGTCTAAAAAATCTGCTAATTAGCAAAGATTTTTTTTTTTTTTAATAATTAAAACTGATCTGAATTTTTCAGATCTAATTTTTTCAAAACACATCAAAACTGATCTGTATTTTCATTAGATATAGATCTGATTTTTTTTTTTTACATACAAAACTGATCTGTGTTTTCATTAGATACAGATCTAATTTTTTTAAAGAAAATTTTCTTTGTCACAAAATAACAGATTTTGATATTTAAAAGAAGAAGTTAAAAGTTGAGATGATTTTTGATTGATGCACGTAACATAGATTTATTTCATGAGTGTAGTTCCTCTTCCAAAAAAGTCTTTTTCTTATTTTATTCATAAAAAACAGATCTGAATTTTTTTCTCTAAAAATCTAAATTTTCATATTCACCAAAACAGATCTGATTTTTCTATATAAAAACCACCAATTTTTTACTTTGCTCCAAAACAAATCTGACATTTTTTTACAAAAATCTTGTTCTTTTTATTTACACGAAAACAGATTTGATTTTCTTCACAAAACTAATTTTTTTATCTACACAAAAACAGATCTGGTTTCTTTTTTTAATGAATCAAATAAAACTTTTTTATTCACAAAAACATATCTGATTTTTTTTTTTTTTTTTTTTTAAAGAGAGGATACATTCATAAGATAAGTTTATGTGAGTTAGTTTTGGTCAATGTTTGTCATGTGATAGGCCACAAACTGAATGACCCTTTGTGATTAAACCAATTAATTAATTAGCCAAGTTATTAATTAATCAATTTATCATGCAATTGCATGGCAGCACAAACAAATCACCGAATAACTAAATATGCAGCGGAAAGTAAATGACACGGTGATTTGTTCACGAATGGGAAAAACCCTAACGGCAAAAACCTCACCGGGTGATTTTCAGGTCACCACTCTTGAAACTTCACTATTATCAAATCAAGCGGTTACAAGTAAAGGAATCCCAAGTACCTTACCAACCTACAGTTGAACCCTTATCCCAATACCCAATTGGACTTGATCTGTAGTGACAGTTCCCACCTTTGATGCACGGCTCCCAAGTACGTGACTAACTAGATGCGCGGATCCCAGTACGCGACTTCAAACACCAACTTTAGAAAGAGAGGTTGGCTGCAAAGTTCTTCAGTTCATCCTATGCGATGAAGATCAGGAAGATGCTTGGTTACAAAACCCTTTGGTGCAAATACACAGCAACTTCTTCAGAGAAGATGAACTAGGTCAAGAACTTCGTCTTTGATCACAATTTGCTTGAACAAGGATTGTTCAATGCTTTTTCAACTTGTGTCTGTGTTGACGGCTCTTAAAATAATCATTTTATATGTTTAGGGTTAGAAGAAAAGAAGGCCCAAAAACACATTCACGGATCCCAAGAAAATCAGATTGGAAATCTGAAATTTTAAATCTCGACAGATAGCAGGTGTCGAGGTAGCTATCGAGCAGGTGTTGAGCTTTAAAAACTTTGCACTTCAGCTTGCTTTTTCTTGGACAGACTTGATGACTTCAACACTTGATCTTGAAACCTTGTTTCTTAAAGTATTAAAAACACCTAGAACTACCCAATTATAAGTAGAGTGCGTTTTGTCAAAGGATTAGCCAATTTACAAATAGTATGACATATGTTCTTAACATGTGAACCACATATGTCCTAACATCATGTATATTCAACATATCATTCATATCATGCATAAAGGGTATATTGGTCATTAGAGTCTAGAAGACTAGACTTTGTCTGGGCGAAATGGGTGTCTAACACCTTCCCATTACATAACTTAGCCTCCGAATTTAGTTCCTTTGGATAGGTAGACTTGTGCTTTGTCTTTATTTTTATCTTTGGGTAGATTGTAATTAGAACAAAAAGCCATGTATTCTTTTGGTGGATTGTAACTAGGACTCAAAGTCTTGTAAGATTCAATTTATCAAGCTTGTATTTATTTCTATTCAATCAATGACAAAAATGCATTTTGATCATGTGTTTTGTATTTTATTTTTTTCTTATTTTTTTTGTATAAAAAAAAAATGGTGACTCCACACCACTTACCCAAAAAGAGAAGTGCCCTTACAAGCACCCGAATCTCTTTTTTGGGACCACCCTCTCCTCATTGAGGAAGCTTTGCGGTCCCTCACAATATTGATAGGCCAAGAATGTATTGACCCCTTGTGATGAATTAACCAACTAATTAGCCAAGTTAATTAATTAATTCAATTTGCATGCAATAAGCGTGATAGCACAAACAAATCACCAAATAACTAAGTGCAATAGAAATTAAATTGACATGGTGATTTGTCTACAAATGGAGAAAACCTACACGACAAAAACCTCACTGGGTGATTTTAAGGTCACCACTCTCGAGAATTCACTATTATCACAACAAGCTGTTACAAGTAAAGGAATCTCAGTAACTTATACCAACCTACAGTTGAACCTTTACCTCAATACTCAATTGAACTTGTTTTGTAGTGACAATCTCTCCTTTTAATGCATGGCTCCCAGTACGTGACTATCCAATTTGATGCGCAGATCCCAATACACGGCTTACTCACCAACTTGAGAAAGATGTTGGCTGCAAAGTTCTTCAGTTCATCACACGATGAAGATCATGAAACTCCTTGGTTACAAAACTCTACGGCGTACAAACACAGCAGCTTCTTGAATAGAAAAAGATGTGAATGTTCAAATAGTGTATAAAATACTATGAACGTTTAGACCCCTAATTACAATATTATCAATTCAAGCATGCAGAAAATGAACATAAGCTGATAATAGAATTGATAAACAATCTAAACCAATTAAAATCACATCCACAGCAGAAATTAAATGGCAAAGATTAAGGGAAGAGAGATGCAAACACAAGGACAATACAACGATGTGTTATCGAAGAGGAAACTGAAACTCTCGGCGTAAAAACTTCTCCGCCGCCCTCCAAGCGGTCAATAATCCACTAGAAAATGAAGTCGGGATACATGAACAGTAATAGACCCTCCAAGCCTAATCTAGCCAGTGTACCTATGCCTTCCAAGTTTCTTGCTCCAACAAGGTTACGCCCAACTTTTGTCTTTTCTAGCTCTTCAGTTCATCACATGATGAAGATCATGAAACTCCTTGTTTACAAAACTCTACGGCATACAAACACAGCAGCTTCTTGAATAGAAAAAGATGTGAATGGTCAAATAGCGTATAAAACACTATGAATGTTTAGACCCCTAATTACAATATTATCAATTCAAGCATGCAAAAAATGAACATAAGCTGATAACAGAATTGATAAACAACCTAAACCAATTAAAAGCACATCCACAGTAGAAATTAAATGGAAAAGATTAAGGGAAGAGAGATGCAAACACAAGGACAACACAACGATGTGTTATCGAAGAGGAAACTAAAGCCGTCGACGTAAAACTTCTCCATCGCCCTCTAAGCGGTCAATAATCCACTAGAAAATGAAGTTGGGATACATGAACAGTAATAGACCCTCCAAGCCTAATCTAGCCAGTGTAACTATGCCCTCCAAGCTTCTTGCTCCGACGAGGTTACGCCGAACTTTTGTCTTTTCTAGCTTACCGGATTCTGCTATAGCCCATAGCATCAACCAATATCAATTAGTCTCTTCCTAACTGCTTCCCAAAGCACCAAAAAGCCTTCTCACAGATATAGGTATGGTGAGAAAAGGATTTAGCTAAGAATCTCTCAAGGATGTAACAATAGAGAGGGTGGGAGTAGAGGAATTTGAAGAGTCTCAATGTAAAGATTGTGGATGAGTCAATCTTGTTTTTCTCTAGGGTTTCTCTTTCAAAATTCTCTCTGGAAGCTCTCAACATTTCATGGGTATAGGGTCTATATATACTGGTGTGTGTTAGGAATGCGAAGAGTCATTTCTCCAAAACAGAGCTAGCTGGCGACTTTGCCTCGCAACTTGATTGAGTTGCGACTTCAAGCCGCGAGCTAACTGAATGGCCAGTCTGGACTTTTTGTCCTGTAGTGCTACAGCTGGCATGACGGTTCAGCTTCTCTAAATGCTTCACTCGTGTGCATCTTCTTGTGGATTGCCAGTTGCAAGCCACCCGCGAGATCCAGTCGCGAATCCCTGCTTTATTGCACAGTCTTGAGCATTTCTTCATACTCTCTCACACGCTACCCTTACATGATTCCCACCTAAATACAGGGTTTATAAATGCTGAATTACAAGGAAATTTGGCACGAAATAAAGCCAACAAAATGGTTGATTAAATTCAACCTTACAATCTCTGCCTTTGGTTATTCCGTGACAAAACCCTACAACAAACTCTACACAAAAGCAAGAAAAAGATTGATAAAAAACACCAATGTAAAAACATTTAAAAACAAATAGACATACAAATAATTTTCAACACAAACTAGCAAAAAGCACACAACCAAGCATATTCACAAAACATAGGAAGTATTAATGCATAGACATGTTGTACTGCTTATGCATGAGTACCCTTCTTCACCCACACGTCACGTGCGTTTGGGTACTAGTGTTTGGACTTTCAAACCTTCTAGTGAAGCTTTCCAAGCAGGTGGTGAATGCACCAATCATCTTCATCACATCCATCATTTCAGAATCACCATCTTGACCTCTTGATTGCTTAACAGCCCAAGTCTTCTTGTCATTTCTTGGTCTCCTTGACCTTTGATCACTTTCATTCTTCAATGCTCTAAGTTTATGACAATTTGGTCTGGTGTGTCCTTGAAGTCCACAATGATGGCAAAAACAGTTCGTTCTCGGACCTCTTTGTGATCTTGGAAGTGATTTTCTTCTAGCTTCTGGTTTGACCACTAATTGGTTATGGGACTTATTCAACACCCGTTGCTCAGCCACATTCTTCTTCTTTTTCATCCTCCATTTTCTTAGGAGAAGAGATAGGCACCACTGGTTCTTCGGTTTGCACAAACTTCACTTCCTTGGTGATTTTGACAGCTGAACTACTTTCTCTGGTATATCCCAACTCGGATTTGTCTGAGAAATGTTTTTGAGAGGAAATGACATCATCTAGCTTCTTGGTGGAGACCCTCTTTACCTTGGCATTTGCTTGAACCACCTCAAGTTCAAGGAATCTAATTTTTAAGTAAGCTTTTGACAACTCTCTATTTAGGTTCTCTATCTCACACTTGGCCTCCTTATGTCGCACTAGGAGACTTCTGTAGTCCTCTTCTGCCTTCTTCATCTTTTTCACGGCTGCCTTGGCCACACGTGCATATTCTCCTGATTTCCAAATGAGTGAATTGTAGTTTTCTTGAAGACCTTCGTACTCTCATCTTCTTCACAATCTGATTCTTTTACAATTCGCATTGATTCCTCACCACTATGTTCCCCAAGCTCTTGTACAAGCAAATTCAAGTCCTCTGAAGACTCAACATGAGCAATAGTCATAAAAGCGGAGTAATTCCCTTCTCCATCATAGCTTTCCTTAGAATCAAAATTGGATGAATCCGAGTCACAAAATTTGTGGCATATGCCTTGCCCTTCGATTTCAAATAATTGGGACATTCTTTCTTAAAGTGTCCATGCCTATTGCATTCGAAATAAGTAATTCCTTGTGTAGATTGGGATTCCTTTTCGTCTTTCTTTTTGAATTCCTTTTTCTCCTTCTCGGAGCTTTGGAATTTCCCTTTATCACTAAATTTTCCATTGTTCTTGAATTTTAAGAATTTTCGAAAATTTTTCACAAGGTATGCCATATCTTTATCGACAACATCCTCATCTAATGAGTTGTGAGCTTCTACCCTTTCATTAGTTGTCTTAAGAGCAAGAGTTTTGCTCTTCCTTTGTGTGGGCAACGATAGTTCATACGTCTGAAGTGAGTCAATCAGTTCTTGGACTTTGATATCATCAAGGTCCTTACTCTCTTTAATCGCTGTCACTTTGGCACGGAATCTTTCTGGCAATGACCGAAGAATCGTCCTCACTATTTTAGAATCCTCCGTTTTCTCCCCCAAATTGAACTTGCCGACGACCACCTCATTCAGCTCGCTATAGAAAGAGTCAAAGGACTTATCCTCACTCATTTTGAGCTCCTTAAACCAGGTGATCAGCATCTACAGCTTAGTGTATTTTACTTTCTTCGTTCTTTCATAAGTGGTCTCCAATATTTGCCATACCTCCTTGGCAACAGTGATGTGTGAATTCTTGTGAAACTCATCTGGAGAAAGACCATAGAAAATAACATTCAAAGTTTTACTGTTAGCATTAGCTGCCGCAAAAGCTGCTTTATCCTAAGTGGATTTAGAGGCCTTCGGCCTAGTCCATCCTATTTCTACCGCATCCCAAATAGTATCATCAATTGAACACAAGAATGCCCTCATTCGGATTTTCCAAAAAGAATAATTATTACCATTAAAATATAGTGGAACATTTAAAGATTGAGACCGGTCCATCTCAATACGGGGTAAAGGACACTAAGGTGTTTAAACCACAAAGAGTGCACCCGCTCAGATACCAATTGAATGTTCAAATAGCGTGTAAAACACTATGAACGTTTAGACCCCCAATTACAATATTATCAATTCAAGCTTAATGTCAAACACTATATGTGTGAAAAATGAACATAATCTGATAACATAATTAATAAATAATCTAAACCAATTAAAATCACATCCACAGCAGAAATTAAATGGCAAAGATTAAGGGAAGAGAGATGCAAACACAAGGACAACACAACGATGTGTTATCGAAGAGGAAATCGAAGCCCTCGATGTAAAACCTCTCCGCTGCCCTCCAAGCGGTCAACAATCCACTAGATAATGAAGTTGGGATACATGAATAGCAATAGACCCTCCAAGCCTAATCTACCCAGTGTACCTAAGCCTTCCAAGCTTCTTGCTCCAACGAGGTTACGCCGAACTTTTGTCTTTTCTAGCTTACCGAATTCTGTTATAGCGCATAGAATCAACCAATATCAATTGGTCCCTTCCTAATTGCTTCCCAAAGCACTAAAAAGCCTTCTCACAAATATGGGTATGGTGAGAAAATGATTTAGCCAAGAATCTCTCAAGGATGTAACAATAGAGAGGGTGAGAGTAGAGGAATTTGAAGAGTCTCTATGTAAAAATTGTGGATGAGTCAATCTTGTTTTTCTCTAGGGTTTCTCTCTCAAAATTCTCTCTGAAAGCTCTCAACATTTTGTGGGTATAAGGGTCTATATATATTGGTGTGTGTTTGGAATGTGACGAGTCATTTTTTCAAAACAGAACTGGCTGGCGACTTGGCCTCGCGACTTAACTGAGTCGAGACTTTAAGCCACGAGCTAACTGAATGGCCAGTCTGGACTTTTTGTTCTGTAGTGCTACAGCTAGCATGACGGTTTAGCTTCTCTGCATACTTCACTCGTGTGCATTTTCTAGAGGCTTGCCAGTCGCGAGCTACCTGTGATATGCAGTCGCAAGTCCCTTTGCTTCACTGCACAGTCTTGAGCATTTCTTCACACTCTCTCACACACTACCCTTACATGATTCCCACCTAAATACATGGTTTCTAAATGCTGAATTACAAGCAAATTTGGCACGGAATAAATCCAACAAAATGGTTGATTGAATTCAACCTTACAAGATGAATTAGGGCATATGTCTCTGGTTCACAATATGCTTGTGAAAACTTTTGCATTGAGTTGCATCCACTATGACGGCCCTTAAAAAAATCCTTATATATGTTTAGAGTTGTGAGAAAAGAAAACTCAAATATCTATTCACGGATTGGAGTGAAATCAGCTCTGAAAAACTGAATTTCATAAACTTCGATAGATACCTTATTTATCAAGCTAGCTGTCGAGCTTCGGGCTGAAACAACTTTTTAAACCTTAATGGATACTAACTGTCGAGTTTTAAAATCCAGCACTTCTCCACTTGTTTCTTGGACAGACTTACATAACTTTAACACTTGATATTGAAACCTTGTTCCTTGAACATTAAACACATCCTAGATCTACCCAATTACAAGTAAAGTGCATTTTGTCAAAGGATTAGCCAATTCTATATTGACATATGTTCCTAACAATGAATCACATAAATCCTAACAAATATTATTTCGGGTCAGGTCATAATCCAAATCAAACACAAACTGGGCTCCACAACGCCCAACAGTTGATGACCATTTTGTTGGATTTTGTATAAAATTAATTTGATGTATATTTAAGATATGGTTGTATGATATCATGTAATTAATTTGATGAACATTTATGATGGTTGTAGCGTTGTTCATGGTTACATATTACTAGATTGAAATTCTAAGTTAGTAATTTTAGAACATTTATTTTGCATGGGGTTAAAGATTTAATGTTTGGAAAATGGAGGGGGGAAGAAAAAAAAGTCAAGGGTTGAAACGAAAAAAAGGAAAAAGAAATGAGAGTACCTTGCATTTGAGGTGTTTGGTTTACAAGGGACAAAGGAAATGAAAAAAAAAAAATCCTCGTTGTTAGGACATATGTGATTTGTGTTAGGAACATATGTCAACATTTTATGTAATTGGCTAATCCTTTAATAAAACATGCTTTACTTGTAATTGGGTAGATCTAGGATGTGTTTAATGCTTCAAGAAATAAGGTTTCAAGTTCAAGTGTTAAAGCCATGCAAGTCTGTCCAAGAATCAAGTGAAGAAGTGCTGTTTATTAGATCTCGACAGCTAGTACCTATCGAGGTTTAAAAGAGGTGTTTCAGCCCGAGGCTCGACAGTTGCTCAACAGATAGGGTATCTGTCGAGATTTATGAAAAACAGATTTTCAATTCTGATTTTCATCAAATCCGTAAGTATGTGTTTGGGCTTTCTTTTCTCACAATCCTAAAAATATATAAGGATTATTTTAAGGGCTGTAAAAGGTTACACACAGTTGCACAAGAACACAATTCCACAAGTGTGAAGAAAGTGTGACCGGAAACCTAGTTTCCCTAGTTCTTCTTTCTCTTGAAGAAGTTGCTGTGTTTGTACACTGTAGGATTTTGTGACCAAGGAGCTTCTTAATTTTCATCGTCTGGATGAATTGAAGAAATTTACAGCTAACATCCTTCTCAAGTTAGTGATTAAGTTGCGTACTGGAATTCGCGTAATTGGTTAGTCACGTACTGGGAGCTATGCATTGAAAATGAGAGATTGTCACTACAGAACAAGTCCAATTGGGTATTGGGGTAAAGGTTCAACTATAGGTTGGTATAAGGTATTGAGATTCCTTTACTTGTAACCACTTATTTTGATAATAATGGATTCTCAGGAGTGGTGACCTTAAAATCACCCGGTGGAGTTTTTGCCGTGTAGGTTTTCCTCATTCGTAAACAAATCACTGTGTCAATTTATTTTCCGTTGCATACTTTAGTTAATTGGTGATTTTTTTGTGCTACCACGCGCTTTGCATGTTAATTTGATTAATTAATAAACTTGGCTAATTAATCAATTAATATATTATAAGGGATCAATGCATTCTTGGCCTATCACTCGTGCTCTAGTACAAATTCTCTCTTCTCTCTATTTCCTTCCAATTTGGGAGGAAAGGAAAATGTTGGCCCTATGGAGAACTCTGCATTTTCCTTTCCCTCGTTCCATTTCTCTCCAAACAAATAAAGGAATTTTCTTTTCCTTCCTACCTTTGCCATCCTTTGCTTTCCCTCCAGCTTCCCTTCAAGCAAACATATATATATATATATATATATATATATATATCTTGATAATTTTTCTTCCCGTAGTGTTCATTAATCACTATATAGAATATTGAGTAATCTGGGAACTTGCAAAACCTTTATTTTTTTTATTTTTTTCTTCCCATAGTGTTCATTTTTATTTTTTTAGAGAGATGGAAATTGAATACATGATGAAGAAAATGAGGGTTGCCTATGTAGTTCAAGGGTTTTGTTTTGTATTTTTTTTTTAATGCGAAAAAAAAGTGCAAGGACAAAGTTTAGCAAGAATTTTGCATCAAAAACTAGCAAATTGGATATCAAGGTTTTTTCTTCATTAGAAACTAACTTGTAATCTTTGTATAATTATAAGGACAAAGTTTAGCTACACAATTGATTCTGTAAGGTTGAATTTATTCAATCAAGTGTTAGCTTTATTCCATGCCAAATTTGCTTGTAATTTAACAATTAGATACCCTGTATTTAGGTGAGAATTATGTAAGGGTAGTGTGTGAAGAAAACTCAAATGTGTGCACTCAAGAAGGGCCTCGCGATTGGATCTCGTGACTGGCTCGTGACTGGCGAGTCGCCAAAGGTGGCACACGTGTGAAGCATGCAGTGGAGCTGAAGGGTCATGCCAGCTGTAGCATTACAGCACAAAACTTCTAGTATGGCCAGGCAGTTAGCTCGTGACTCGTTCTAGTCGCGAGGTCGAGTTGCCAGAATGCCTTGTTTGGTTGAAACATGACTTTTCGCATTCCTCATACACTATACTATAAATACCTTTATACCCATGAAATGTAGAGAGCTTCTAGAGAACATTTTGAGAGAGAGAAACCTTAGAGGAAAACAAGATTGACCTATCCACATTCTTCATCCTTTGATTCTCTAAATTTCTCTACTCTCGCCCTCTCCATTAACATAACCTTGAGAGGTACATTTAGCCAAATCCTTATTTCACCATACTCATATCTGTGAGGTGATATTTTGGTGCTTGGGAAGTAGTTTAGAAGGGACCGATTCATTTTGGTTGATGCAATGGGAGATTGCGGGATCTAATAAGCTAGAGAAGACAAGGTTCGGCATAACCCTGTTGAAGCAAGAAGCTTGGAGGGCTTAGGTGCACTGGGTAGATTAGGCTTGGAGGGTTTTCTGCTATTCATGTATCCCAACTATATTCTCTAGTGGATTATTAACCGCTTGGAGGGCGGCGGAGAGGTTTTTTCATCGAGTACTTCGGTTTCCTCTTCGATAACACATCGCCGTGTTATCTTTGTGTTTGCATCTTTCTTTCCTTTCTCTTTACCTTTTAATTACTGTTGTGTTGGTTATTAATTATGGTTTAGAGTGTGTTACCTATTTGGTTATTGCTTACATCTCATTTTCCGCACATATATTGTTTGATTGTAAGCTTGTGTTGGTATTTTTAATTTGGGGGTCTAAATGTTCATAGGTGTTTTACACATTATTTGAACTTTCAGATTGTAACCTTAAACTACGATCTTACTCAATATCTTTTTATTCGAGATGAATTTTGACAAATCCACTATTGGATTACATCTTATTCTTATATCCGCCATGCTTGCAAATTTTAAGAAAATTAAAGATCAATAGCTATGTCATCAATAAATTGTTTAAATTACAAGTTTTTGTAGTTTAAAATTATGCATAAAATATAAGCTTATAGATTATATAGTAAATAATATCCAATTGACACAAAGTTTGACATGTGTATTAAGAGTGTATAGATTATGTAGTAATGTTTATTTTATTGAGTAAGGTTGTAACCTTAAGTTACAACTAATTTTATAACTAAACTTTGTCTTAATTATAAATATTGTAATTAAATAACCATATCATATTTGTAATGAGGGATTTTATTTTATTTTAATAGGATAAAAATGTTGGGCTTTGAAAGTTTAATGGTTTGCATTGAAAAGATAATAAATAGTTTAGTTTTATTAATTGCATCTGTCAAGATATCTCTTTCTCTTTCTCTCTCTCTCTCTCTCTCTCTCTCTATATATATATATATTTATTTTTTATTTTTTATTTTTTAAATGCCTAAAATCAGTTATGAATATTCAAAAAGCGTATAAAACACTATGAACATTTAGACCCCTAATTACAAAATTATCAATTCAAGCTTAATGTCAAACAATATATGTGCAGAAAATGAACATAAGCTGATAACAGAATTGATAAACAATCTAAACCAATTAAAGTCACATCCACAGCAGAAATTAAATGGCAAAGATTAAGGGAAGAGAGATGCAAACACAAGGACAACACAATGATGTGTTATCGAAGAGGAAACCGAAGCCCTCGGCGTAAAACCTTTCCGCCGCCCTCCAAGCAGTCAATAATCTACTAAAGAATGAAGTTGGGATACATGAACAGTAGAAGCCCTCCAAGCCTAATCTACCTAGTGTACTCAAGCCCTCCAAGCTTCTTACTCCAACGAGGTTATGCCGAACCTTTGTCTTTTTTAGCTTACCGAATTTCGCTATAACCCATAGCATCAACCAATATCAATTAGTCCCTTCCTAACTACTTCTCAAAGCACCAAAAAGCTTTCTCACAGTTGTGGGTATGATGAGAAAAGGATTTGGCTAATGAACCCCTCAAGAATGTAACAATAGAGAGGAGAGAGTAGAGGAATTTGAAGAGTTTCTATGTAAAGATTGTGGATGAGTCAATCTTGTTTTTCTCTAGGGTTTCTCTCTCAAAATTCTCTCTGGAAGCTCTCTACATTTTGTGGGTATAAGGGTCTATATATACTGGTGTGTGTTTGGAATGCGAAGAGTCATTTTTCCAAAATAGAGCTGGCTAGTGACTTGGCCTTGCAACTTGACTGAGTCGTGACTTCAAGCCGTGAGCTAACTGAATGGCCAGTCTGGATTTTTTGTCTTATAGTGCTACAGCTGGCATGATAGTTCAGCTTCTCTGCATGCTTCACTCGTGTGCATCTTCTGGCAACTTGCCGGTCATAAGCCACCCGCGAGATCTAGTCGTGAGTCCCTGCTTTACCGCACAATCTTGAGCATTTCTTCATGTAAGGTTGAATTTAATCAACCATCTTGTTGGCTTTATTCCGTGCCAAATTTGCTTGTATTTTAGCAATTAGTAACCCAGTATTTAGGTGGGATTCATATAAGGGTAGTATGTGAGAGAGTGTGAAGAAATGCTCAAGATTGTGCAAGGATGTAGAGACTCACGGTTGGGACTCGCGGCTGGCAAGCTGCCAACTGCAGCACACGTGAGAAACATGCAGGGGAGTTGAAGGGTCACGCCAGCTGTCGCACTACAGGACAAAGGTCCCAGGCTAGCCAGGCCATTAACTCGCGACTCAGACCAGTTGTGAGGCCAAGCCGCTAGACCACCCTGTTTGGGAAAACCTGACTCTTCGCATTCCAAACACATACCATTATATATAGACCCTTATACCCACGAAATGTAGAGAGCTTCTAGAGAGAATTTTGAGAGGGAAACCCTAGAGAAAAATAAGATTGATTCATCTATAATCTTCACCTAAGAGACTCTTCAAATTTCTCTAATCTCTTCCTCTCCATTGATACATCCTTGAAAGGTTCTTGGCCAAATCCTTTTCTCACCATACCCATATCTGTGAGAAGGTTTATTTGGTGCTTTGGGAAGCAGTTAGGAAGGGACCAATTCATATTGGTTAATGCTATGGGCTATAGCGGAATCCGATAAGCTAGAAAAGAAAAAGGTTCGGCGCAACCTCGTTGGAGCAAGAAGCTTAGAGGGCTTAAGTACATTGGGTAGATTAGGCTTGGAGGGTCTATTGCTGTTCATGTATCCCAACTACATTTTCTAGTGGATTATTGACCGCTTGGAGGGTGGCGGAGAGGTTTTACGCTGAGGGCTTCGGTTTCCTCTTCAATAACACATAGTGTGTTGTCCTTGTGTTTGCATCTCTCTTCCCTTTATCTTTACCATTTAATTACTGCTGTGATTGTGATCATTTATGGTTTAGATTGTTTATCAATTCGGTTATTAGCTTATGTTCATGTTCCGCACATTCATTGTTTGACATTAAGCTTAAATTGATAATTTTGTAATTGGGGTCTAAACGTTTAAGGGTGTTTTTACACGCTTTTTGAACATTCACTTCACACTCTCTCACACACTACCCTTACATGATTCCTACCTAAATACAGGGTTTCTAAATGTTGAATTACAAGCAAATTTGGCATGGAATAAAGCCAACAAGATGGTTGATTAAATTCAACCTTACAATTTCCCCATTTGGCTATTCTGTGACAAAACCCTATAACAAACTCTAGACTTAACGCATGAGTTGGGAACAGTTGAACAAAACTAACTCACACCTAACTCTAGAATCTGCGAAGCTCTTGAACCATAAGAACAAGTACTATTGAAACACAACAACACAGTATGATAATTGTATGAAGAAAACTTGTAATGCATATGGAGCAAGCACAATGCGATCAAGAAAAATGAAATAATGCAATAGACCATGGCTTGACCAAAAACGAACAATCACTATAAATAGTGATTACAATGCTCATTCACACATGGAATGAACATCTAGACATGCAAGCTAACAAGCTAAATTGCAAAGTATCATTTGCATGTCCAACACTCAACTAATGCAACAACTCGAGGTAATTGCATTAAGAATATAAAATCCAACAAAGGGCACAAGAGTGATGTACTGAAAGAAAATGCATAACATTTAACAACAAGTACTAGGCTATAAAGCGTGGGTACATAAACCTAAAAGCTTACAAAAGCAAAGGCACAAATCAAAACCGAATAACATATATATATATATATATATATATATATATATATATAAACTACAGTACCAATAGCTTTAGACAAAGTATTAGAACCATATCCACACAAGAGTTTATAAAATCAGCAAGCAAGTAGCTATAAACAGGATAAGTAAAACAAAAGTTTGTTAGACTATCCAAAAGTATGTGTAAATGTATATGTATATATATCAGCTTCCTCTTCTAGAGCACACAACTCCCCCTTTCAGTATGCACACTTCTCCTTCTTGTGTTGCTCTCCCCCTTACTATATGCTATCTTTCTCCCCTTTTTTGTCACGAATAGCTAAAGAATTTCTTCAAGCTTTTGCTGAATTGCATCTAACTGTGTTTCAATGGTTGTGAGACGTATTTGAACTTGGTTGTTGGTGGAGTAGAGAAGCCGTTCTAATCTTGAAATCCGCTGAGACACACCCTCAATCAAAGTGCTTAACCTATCAGCTTGAGAGCTAGGTGGTGCAAGTGGAGTGCCAGTTGTTTACATCTCAGAAGGAATGGGAGAAACAGTCTCAATATGCACAGGTGTAGCTGAACCTTGACCAAATGGAGTTGCATGGATGAATGGCTCACTCTTAGGTGCTTTAGAGGAGTGACTCTTACTTACTCGAAGAGTTATCATGGATATTGGTCGAGGACGTGGCACAATTTTTCCATCTGTTGGTGGACGGACACCTTCAAGAAGCATGATCTTCATGATGAGACTACAAAAAGGAATACATGTTTGTGCTGCTACTCGAGCCACTGTTTTCCCAATGGTCTGAAAGATGTGGGCACAAATGTCAATTGGAACTCCGATAATGAGATCACATAGAAATTGTGCTCTTCCAAGATTGATGAAAGTGGTGTTAGACAATGGGTAGAGGTTAGAGAACATGATCAGTTTTAGAGTCGTTAATTCAGGCGTAAACTGTGCAGTGCCTATAGATGAGCCTTTGCTTCTAACCTTATGATTAGTCCCAAGAACTTGGAGAATGTCTTGTACCTGAAGTACGCTGTCATCATACGGAGTGAGGTCCACATTTGCTAGTCTGGTGATGCGAAGAACCTTTGCAATGTATTCTGTATTGATGGAGAATTCTGTTCCTCTTACACAACATTTCAACTCTACTCCGGTGTATCTGGCATTAGAGTAGAATTCCTTAACTAATTCATCAACCGGATCCTCGAAATTCCCGAACAGATCAGCCTAATCTCTTGCTTCAAAAATCCTAGGGATAAATGTTGTTCCTAAGGTATCAAATTTTATTACACGTTCCACAATAGTAGGAGCATCTATAAAAATGCTTGAGTAGGTCTGTGAATCAAGAGGAGTCCTAAATCTCTCACTATTAGAGTCTTTAGACGACTGAGACGAGAGTCGAGTTCGTTTAGCAACAGGGGATGATGGAACATCAGTTTCAATCTCTTTTCATTTAAAGGATCGGCGAGACATCTGTAAGAGAATAGACACACAGCAAAGAACCAAGTGCAACACCACAAGACACAAACATCAACTTGATTAGATTCTTAAAAAAATGAAATTCAGAGAGAGATCTCACTCAATCATAGAACATGAACCAAAACAACACCAATTAATCATAAGCAACACTGATGCATTGTATACGTACGAATGTAACAAGTGTTCAAAAATGATGATATTCAGTTACAACTTAGTACCAGGTAATCAATGAACATCACACAGTCACAAATAACTGTCATTGTGACACTCTACCATGAACATGATATGCACAGAGCAACACAGTCATGAAACACAACTCAGAACACAAACATATAAAAAAGAAAAACTTTGAGATAATCGTCTAATAATCAATATCACTAACATTCACTCAACAAAATAAACCAAACCCAAGTTCGAACACTATATTTCACAAATCTCAATAACAACTCACAAATCAAGAAATCAGGACAATAAACATGAAATACTTAGTAAATATGAGCAAACCCATACCTTTTCTTGAAGATTGAAGTAGAAATGATGAAAAATAATGGAGATTTTTGTGAGAAACACGGTGGGTTTGAGAGAGTGAAAAACAGGAAGACAATGAACAGTCACAAAAGTTTAAGGGAAAACTAAAAAGTTTTAAAAATTGCCCTTAAAATGCAAAACAAGCGTTTTTCGCGACTGAATCAAGTCGAGTGCAAGTCGGCAAGGCCAGCCGCCAGAACTCTTATAAACAAAAATTTGAAAAAAAATTCTTAGTGTTTTTCGCGACTGGAAGGTCTACCTGCGAGAAAGTCGCGAGGTAAGCCGCGAAAATCTCTGTATACCCCTCGTAACTGGACCTTCCACCCACGAACAAGTTGCCACACTGAGTCCCGAGAAACATAAAAACCCAAAATTTTGAAAAATATTCTAAGTATTTTTTGCGACTGGGACATTGATCTGCCAGTAAGTCATAAAAAATCTCCGTGTTGGCTCGCAACTAGGGCATGCGACTAGACTAACCTACGACTTAATTGCCAAAACAAGGCAACAATGTTTTTGAAATTTTACCAATTTTTGTAAAAACAAAATACTTTCCAAAAACAACTAAGACACTCAAAAATATTTTTGTGTTTGATCAACAAAGATTAAGCATGTGAAAACACATTTATTAAAGTACAATCACACAAATGAATATGACATTTATTGAACATGTGTGATGTGTGTGGATATCAAAAATGAGATAGTCCTTAGTCTAATGTAAAGTTTCAATGATCAATTCAATCAAGGCATACACAACTAGCATTAGATAATGTGACCCATCTCAATTATTGACATATGCATATATGACCTCTCACAAAAACTTGATAACATAACTTTGAAGCTTTTCATTTGGCTCCATATACATCATATTATTTGATCATTTTGAATCATTGCATCTCATTGTGAGATCGATGCTTGAAATTTTTTATTTTTCAATTTGATGAGTTAACCTTTGGCTTTTTAAGCATCATACATTTTTATTTTTGGTCGCTTTCCCTTTTTCCTAGTCAAATACTAGTATGTGTGACAGGCTTTTGCAGCTCAATATCTCATTTTATTTGGAGATTTACATTTGATGAGCTCTTTAAGCAAAAATAATAAAATAAAGAGTGGGAAGATATGTAGGCATAAGTCTATGCATTCTCAAGATCAACAAAACCATTCACTAATCATTCATGACAAGGTTGAAGATCTATTTACAATAGATACATAGATTTCAATATTTCTCCCACAATGATATAAGTGTAAAGGGAACAAGCTAAGCTCGTAGATGCACAAAGCCATTAGCATAAAGGTACAAGGCAAAACATGCTTTGAGACAAAACTCAACAATGTCAATCAAACTTTTTAGATTTTCTATTTTTATGTGGTTTTTGGATTTTTGACATAAAAACAAGAAAAAATTGATCAAAAGAAACAATGTAAAAACATTTAAAGCAAAAAAAAAACAGACAAACAATTTTCAACTCACATTAGCAAAAAGCACACAACCAAGCATATTCACAAAACATAGGAAGTATTAATGCATGGACATGTTATAATGCTTATGCATGAGTACCCTTCTTCACCCATATGTCACGTGCGTTTAGGGTGATATCCCTATAGGATTGGGTATGAGTGTTAGGACTTTCAAACCTTCTAGTGAAGCTTTCTAAGCAGGTGGTGAATGCACCAATCATCTTCATCACATCCATCATTCCGGAATCACCATCTCGACTTCTTGATTGCTCAACAGCCCAAGTTCTCTTGTCATTTCTTGGTCCTCTTGACTTTGATCACTTTCATTCTTCAATGCTCTAAGTTTATGACAATTTGGTCTGGTGTGTCCTTGAAGTCCACAATGATGGCAAAAATGGTTCATTCTCAGACCTCTTTGTGATCTTGGAAGTGATTTTCTTCTAGCTTCTGGTTTGACCATAGATTGGTTACAGGGCTTATTCAACACCCGTTGCTCAGCCACATTCTTCTTCTTTTTCATCCTCCACTTTCTTAGGAGTAGAGGCAGGCACTATTGGTTCTTTGGCTTGCACAAAGTTCACTTCCTTGGTGATTTTGATAGCTGAACTACTTTCTCTGGTATATCCCAACCTCGATTTGTCTGAGAAATGTTTTTGAGAGGAAATGACATCATCTAGCTTCTTGGTGGAGACCCTTTCTACCTTGGCATTTGCTTGAACTACCTCAAGCTCAAGGAATCTAATTTTTAAGTAAGCTTCTAACAACTCTCCATTCAGCTTCTCTATCTCACACTTGGCCTCCTTATGTCGCACTAGGAGACTTCTATAGTCCTCTTCTGCCTTCTTCATCTTTTTCATGGCTGCCTTGGCCACATGTGCATATTCTCCTGATTTCTCAAGGAGTGAATTGTAGTTTTCTTGAAGACCCTCTATACTCTCATCTTCTTCATTCGATTCTTCTACAATTCCCATTGATTCCTCACCACTATGCTCCCCAAGCTCTTGTACAAGCAAATTCAAGTCCTCCGAAGACTCAACATGAGCAATAGTCATAAAACCAGAGTAATTCCCTTCTCCGACACAGCTTTTCTCAGAATCAAAATTGGATGAATTCAAGTCACTAAGAGTTGTGGCGTATGCCTTGCCCTTTGATTTCAAATAATTGGGACATTCTTTGTTAAAGTGTCCATGCCCGTTGCACTCGAAACAAGTGATTCCTTGTGTAGATTGGGATTCCTTTCCCTCTTTCTTTTTAAATTCCTTTTTCTCCATCCCGGAACTTTGGAATTTCCCTTTATCACCAAATTTTCCATTGTTCTTGAATTTCAAGAATTTCTGAAAATTTTTCACAAGGTATGCCACATCTTTATCGATAACATCCTCATCCAATGAGTCATGAGCTTCTACTCTTTCATTAGTTGTCTTCAGAGTAAGAGGTTTACTCTTCTTTTGTGTGGGCAATGATAGTTCATACGTCTGAAGTGAACCAATCAATTCTTGGACTTTGATATTATCAAGGTCCTTACTCTCTTCAATCATTGTCACCTTGGCATGGAAGCTTTTCGGCAATGACTGAAGGATCTTCCTCACTATTTTAGAATCCTCCCTTTTCTCCCCCAAATTGAACTTACCGACGACAACCTTATTCAGCTTGTAATAGAAAGAGTCAAAGGACTTGTCCTCACTCATTTTGAGCTCCTTAAACCGAGTGGTCAGCATCTGCAACTTAGTATCTTTTACTTTCTTCGTTCCTTCATATGTGGTCTCCAATATCTGCCATGCCTCCTTGGCAATAGTGATGTCAGAAATCCTATAGAACTCATCTAGAGAAACACCACAGAAAATAGCCTTCAAAACTTTACTGTTAGCATTAGCTACTGCAAGAGCTGCCTTATCTCAAGTGGATTTAGCGGCCTCCGGCCTAGTCCATCCTACTTTTACCGCATCCCAAAAAGTATCGTCAATTGAACACAAGAATGCCTTCATTCAGGCTTTCCAAAAGGCATAATTATTACCATCAAAATATGGTGGAACATTTAAAGATTGAGACCGGTCCATCTCAATACGGGGTCAAGGATCGCACTAAGGTTTTTAAACCACAAAGAGTGCACCCGCTCTGATACCAATTGAATTTTCAAAAAGTGTATAAAACACTATGAATGTTTAGACTCCCAATTACAAAATTATCAATTCAAGCTTAATGTCAAACAATATATGTGCAGAAAATGAACATAAGCTGATAACATAATTGATAAACAATCTAAACAAATTAAAGTTACATCCATAGTAGAAATTAAATGGCAAAGATTAAGGGAAGAGAGATGTAAACACAAGGACGACACAACAATCTGTTATCGAAGAGGAAATCGAAGCCCTCGACGTAAAACCTCTCCACCGCCCTCCAAGCGGTCAATAATCTGTTAGGATTAGTGCCCTTAAATCCTATTGTATGATGCTATGTATGATATTAAGTGTGACATTGTTTTTGACATTATGTATGACTTAATATTATGTTTAATAAATTTGTTTTATTATTATCTGAAATAATAGTAACATGAATATTTGGATATTATCATATAGTCCATGAGATGCATAGTATGTAATTTATGTGAAGAGTCACAGAAGATATAAATCACAAGTTCTTTGTAAACTCAGAATTATAGTTCGTAGTCGGTGATGAAAATGGGCATTTCATCTGCGAAGATTATAACATATCAACTACGATGATTTGTCTTGATCATGGAAGTGGAGACTTCTAGTTGATGTGTTAATATGTTTTAAGAGTTAAGACATATTGAACTGGACCACTGTGAGATTTATTATTCTCCTAAAGACTGTCAAATGAATAATAAAATCTCACGACTTACATTTGCATGAACTCTTAATCCTGAGAGAATAATGGACCTGATCATAAGGTGTAGGTTGCTTTGATATATCAGGAGTGAGATCTATAGTAACGGTCAAAACCTCAGTATATTGGGTAGCCACATTTAGTGTTGATGGAACATATATTCTTAAGATGGAATTCATAGTCTCTTAACAGAGATATAAAATATTCCCTAGAGATAAGTTTAATAGGTTTGTTATTCAGAAAGTTAGGCCTAACCACTTTAGTAAGTAGTTACTAAAGTATATATTTATGAAATTAGATTTCATAAATATATGATGAATAACTTAAACGATTAAATTGGGTACTCAAGGATCAAGATATAGTAATTTACAAAGTGGCAGTCCAAATTAATGATTTTGTATTACTACGAATATTTAATGAAGGGGTTGCATGTATAATAAAGTCTTGGGATATAATTTATAGATAAGACCTAGAGTGCAACTGTATTTATATAATGGTATTAAATATAGTTAATGGTAACTTTAGACTTGTCAAAAGTTGACAGAAAAGCTCAAGGTCCATTGGAGCTAGTGTCTTATTGGTCCCTTTTGGTCCCACTCCAAGCCACACACTTAAGCCTAATTGGTAAGGCCCAAAAGGCCAGCCCAATTAGATAAATTGGTTAGATACAAAGGGAAAAACGTTCAGATTTTCATATGCAACAAACATCATTGTGAAATGGTGCGAATGTGAGTTTTTGTCACTCACTAGTCATCCCTTTGTTACCAATTGAGAGACCACACATCTTGAGCGTTAGTGGAATTGGAGTGAAGATTAAAAGTATTCCCAAGTGCTTCAATCTTTGTTTTAAAATTCACCGCTTCAAGGTACGATCTCTTGTTCTCAAATTCTGAAATTTACTTAGTACGTATTATCAATATCGAATGAAGTAGATCCATTTAAAACTTATTTTCCGCTGCATTTATCTTTAATTCCATCATAATCTACTAAAGAATGAAGTTGGGATACATGAACAGCAGAAGACCCTCCAAGCCTAATCTACCTAGTGTACCTAAACCCTTCAAGCTTCTTTCTCCAACGAAGTTATGTCGAACCTTTGTCTTCTTTAGCTTATCAGATTCCTCTATAACTCATAGCATCAACCAATATTAGTTGGTCCTTTCCTAACTGCTTCCCAAAGCACGAAAAAGCCTTCTCATAGATGTAGGTATGGTGAGAAAAGGATTTGGCTAATGAACCTCTCATGGATGTAACAATGGAGAGGATGAGAGTAGAGAAATTTGAAGAGTCTCTATGTAAAGATTGTGGATGAGTCAATCTTGTTTTTCTCTAGGGTTTCTCTCTCAAAATTCTCTCTGGATGCTCTCTACATTTCGTGGGTATAAGGGTCTATATATACTGGTGTGTGTTTGGAATGAGAAGAATCATTTTTCCAAAACAGAGCTAGCTAGTGACTTGGCCTCATGACTTGACTGAGTCGCGACTTCAAGCCGCGAGCTAACTGAATGGCTAATCTAGATTTTTTTGTCTTGTAGTGCTACAGCTAGCATGACGGTTTAGCTTCTCTGCATGCTTCACTCGTGTGCATCTTCTGGTGGCTTGCTAGGCGCGAGCC
This sequence comes from Quercus glauca, assembly GCA_023736055.1. Taxonomy (NCBI): domain Eukaryota; kingdom Viridiplantae; phylum Streptophyta; class Magnoliopsida; order Fagales; family Fagaceae; genus Quercus; species Quercus glauca. The sequence continues at coordinate 48,250,825 of CM043324.1, forward strand.
ACCCGCGAGATCCAGTCGCGAGTCCTTACTTCACTGTACAATCTTGAGCATTTCTTCACACTCTCTCACACACTACCCTTACTTGTAAATGCTGAATTACAAGTAAATTTGGCACGGAATAAAGCCAACGAGATGGTTGATTAAATTCAACCTTACAAGTTACATATATAACGTTCAGGAATCAAGTATATAGGATAATACTATCAATTAGCTTTTAAATTTTGGTAGAGTATGCAAATTTGTTCCTTCTATATTACTCTATAGAAAATAAGGTAGTTAGTCATATTTTTATTAATTTTTTATAAGTGAAGTAGCTATTGATTTATATATTTTCACATCCTTTTAAAACTAAATGTTATGATTGTGATACAAATGTTAGAATCATGCCTAATAGATTTTTACTATGAGTTATAAAATATATTAAAAAAATTTGAGGCATTTCCATTTTTTTTCTTTTTCTTTTTTATAATACAATAGTTGGGGGAAGGGTTGTCTAGTTCACCCACAGACCTGACCTACCTAAAAAATCCGACTGGATCTAAGTCGACTGCCACCCCTACATGACTACTTTGGTAATTGGCAGTGGGTTTCTTTCTACACAAACTGATGCCAGTGGGTCGGTTGTGGATCTCCTCCCCTAAAACCTGAAAAACATAAACTAATTGATTAGGAGACCTTTTTTTGGCGAGATTTGCCAAATCTTGTGGGCTATTAGCCATTTCTAGCAAGATCTCCGCTAGATTCGGCTAAATTTCTATTGAATCTAGCAATATCTCACTAGATCTGGTGATATTTTTGCAAGATCTAGCAAAATTTCACTAGATTTTCACCTTTATCTTATCGGATTGTCGTTGTTTTTTAGATCTACAACACCAACTAAACTGACTGCTACCATTTGAAGGCTTGATCTATCTAATCCGATCAACTTTTTCAATCAGTGGTGGGTTGAGAAATGTTCCTCCCAATCAAGTCAGATCCAAGGGTTAAGCCCAAACTCAATGACCTAATCTGTGGACAGCCCTAGTTGGGAGAGAGGGATTTAAACACATAACATTGGAAAATATTTAATTATACAAATGGAATCATCTTGAAAAATATACATAGAAAGAAAATACTGCACAAGATTTAAAATTTAGAACATATAATAATATTTTAATAAACAAATCAATGAGTTAATTAAAGATTGAATCAAAATGCACCTTTAGAAAAGTTTTAGAAATTCCATACGATGTTTTAAATTAGATAATGTTTTGCTTAACTTACTATTTCTCTTTTCTTTTGCTCCCATTATTTATTGTATCTTGTTGATTCTCTTAGGTCACATTCCATGGGTTGTGTTGAATGGGATGGGAGTCCACTAGTCCCAATAAACCTATATTGTTGATGTAAGGTTGAATTTAATCAACCATTTTGTTGGCTTTTTTCCGTGCTAATTTGCTTATAATTCAGCATCTAGGAACTTTGTATTTAGGTGGGAATCATGTAAGGATAGTGTGTGAGAGAGTATGAAGAAAAGCTCAATAGTGTTTTACACACTATTTGAACATTCAATTGGTATCAGAGCGGGTGCACTTGCTGTGGTTTAATTACCTTAGTGCGATCCTTGACCCCGTTTGAGATGAATCAGTCTCAATCTTTAAATACTCCACCATATTTTGATGGTAGCAACTATGCCTTTTGGAAAGTCCAGATGAGGGCATTCTTGTGTTCAATTGATGAAACGTTTAGGACACGGTAGATGTTGGATGGACTAGGCTAGAGGCTGCTAAATCCACATGGGATAAGATAGCTCTTGCGGTAGCTAACACTGATAGTAAAGCTTTGATTGCAATTTTCTGTGGTGTCTCTTTAGATGAGTTTCACAAGATTTCTCACGTAACAGTTGCCAAGGAAGAATGGCAGATATTGGAGACCACGTATGAAGGCACAAAGAAAGTGAAGGACACTAAATTGCAGATGCTAACCACTCGATTTGAAGAGCTGAAAATGAGTGAGGATGAGTCATTTGACTCATTCTATGGCAAGCTGAGTGAGGTGATTCAGACTCCTTTGATTCAAATTCAGATGAAAGCTGTGATGGAGAGGGAAACTTCTCTACATTCATGACCATTGCTCCAATAGATTCTTTGGATGATTTGGGTGCGCTAGTGAAAGAGCTTGGTGAGCACTCTGAATTGGAGTCAATTGGGATAGTTGAGGAATCTGATGATGAGGAAGATGAAGGAACAGCGGGACTGTAAGAGACCTACAATTCCCTCATTGAGAAGACTGGTGAATATGCAAAAGTGTCTAACGCAGCCATTAAAAAGATAAAGAGGGTAGAGGAAGATTATAGAAGTCTTTTAGTGCGATACAAGAAGACCAAATGTGAAATGGAGACGCTGAATGGAGAGCTGATCGAAGCCTACTCAAAGATAAAATTTCTTGAGCTCGAGGTGGTTCAAGCTAATGCTAAAGTAGAGTGGGTTTCCTCCAAAATGCTTGATGATGTACTTGCTTGTCAAAAACCATTCACTGATAGAAGCGGATTGGGATACACCGGAGAAAGCAGTTTGACTGCTAATATATCCAAGGAAATGAAGTTTGTGAAAGCTAAGGAACCTGTGGTAGAAACTTCAGTTGTTGAGAAAGTGAAGCCGAAAAAGAAGCGGGATGTGACTGATCAATAGTTTTTGACTAAACCTCCTAACCAATCACTTCCAAAGTCAAACCTAAGGCTCAAGGGAAATCACTCCCAAAGTCACAAAGATGTCCGAGAACTCAACATTTCTGTCATCACTGTGGAATTCAAGGACACACCAAACCGAATTTTTGTAAGCTGTGGGCATTAAAGAATGGCACATATTAAAGGCCACGTGGACAAAGAAAGGATAAAGGGAACCCCAAGCAAGTGAAGGGGGGAGAAGCTGAATCTAACATTGGAGAAGTGATGACGATGATTGATGCTTTCACCATCTATTTGGCAAGCTTCTCCAGAAGGTTTGACAATCATAACTCTTGTACCCAATCCTCTAGGGATATCACCCCAAACGCACGTGCCATGTGGGTGAAGAGGGGTATTCATGCATAAGCATTATAACATGTCTATGCATTAATACATCCTATGCTTTGTGACTTTGATTGGTTGTGTGCTTTTTGTTTTTATTCCAGCATGTGCTGAAAAATTGTTGTTTATATGCTTTTACTTTGAATGTTTTTGCATTTTTTTGATCAATCTTTTATTGCTTTTGTGTCAAAAATCCAAAAACACATAAAAAGTAGAAAATTTAAAAAGTTTGATCAACATTATTGTGTTTTGTTACAAGCATGTTTTGCCTTGTACCTTAGTGCTAATGGCTTTGTGCATTTATAAGCGTAGCTTGCTCTCAATGCACTCATATCATTGTGGGAAAAATCTTGAAATCTATGTGACTGTTGTAAATAGATCTTCAAACTTGCCATAAATGTTTCGTCAATGGTTTTGTTGATCTTGAAACTTGCATAGACTTGTGCCTATATATGTTCCCACTTTTTTTTTTGGTTCAAAGAGCTTAACAAATGTAAATCTCAAAATGAAAAGAGATAATGAGCTGCAAAAGCCTTCGCACATGCTAGTATTTGACTAGGAAAAAGGGAAAGCAACTTTTGTGAAAAATGTATGATGCCAAAAAAGCCAAAGGCTTACTCATCAAATTGAAGTATCAAAAATTTCAGGCATCGATCTCAAAATGAGATGTATTGATTCAAAAAGATCAAATGATATGATGTATATGGAGCAAAATGAAAAGTTTCAAAGTTATGCTATCAAGTTTTGTGGGAGGTCATATATGCATATTTCTATAATTGAGATAGGTCACTTTTCCTCGTACTAATTGTGTATGTCTTGGTTGAATTGATCATTGAAGCTTCACATTAGACCAAGGACTATCTCATTTTTGGTACCCACACACATCACACATGTCTATGTTCAACGAATGCTATATTCATTTGTGTAATTGTACTTGATTAAATGTGTTTCACATACTCAATTTTTGTTGATCAAACACAAAAAGGTTTTTGAGTGTTTTAATTGTTTTTGGAAAGTCTTTTTTTAGGTTCTAAATGTTTAGAACAATTGGCAAATCGTGAACACAAACTTGTCTAGATATAGATCTTAGAGTCTATAGGTTTTATTAGACAATGCTCAAGGTGATTTAAGTCAAGATTCAAGAACATACAAGCTGCAGGAAGAAGACTTCATATTCTGCCTGGTTCGATCGATCGAAGAACAGGCTCGATCGATCGAAAATCGTATCTGCAGAATTTTAAGTCGACCCAAATAGCAGCTTAAGCTCATTAAGGATTAGGGTTTCAGATCTACTTCTCCCACTATACAAAGGAAACCTTAAGCCACGTTTTTGGGACTTTGTAGAGAGAGATTAGAGTGCCTCTTGTGCCTCCTTTTATTTTTAGGGTTTTGTACCCAAACCTCTCTAAGTCTTTGTTGCTCATATTTGCTATTTATGTGAATCTCTTGTGAGATCTTTGAAGAGCTTTCCTTCACATAAACTTAGGGTTTTCAAGGTAGAGATTATTTCAACATCTTGATGATCAACAAGGTTACTGCCATTGAAGCTTAAAGAAAAACAAGCGTGGGTGCTTGTACTTGATTGAAGAGTCCAAGAAATAAGGAGTCCGTGGATTCGGAGCTTGCACGTGGTCGTGTCAGTAAGTTCTACTGGTAGGTAGCATTAGGAAGCCGAGTGGGGAGCTTGTAGTCCTTTGTAAGAACTTCAATTCTTTCATAGTGGATTCAGGTTTGCCTTGAGGATCGGTGGGTCAAATCCTCCCCAGGTTTTTACCGTGTGGTTTCCTGGGTGATCATATCATTGTGTCTTTTATTATTCCGCTGCTTTATTCTTTTGATATGATTATTTGATTGCTTTAACCTAGTATTGCATAATTTGACTAAGTAACCGCTTGGCTAATTAAACTAGGCTAACCAATCTGGTTGTTTTTAAGGGGTCTAAAACCGTTCATCTTTTGTTTTTGCAAAAATATCAAAAATTTCAAAAATTGTGTTGCCCTGTACTGGCGACTTGGTCGCGAGTTAATCCAGTCGCATGCCCCCAATCACGAGCTTACATAGAAGATTTTTGCAACTCTCTAGCGGGTTAAAGTCCCAGTCGCGAAAAAGGCTTAGAATTTTTCCAAAAATCTGGATTTTTATATTTCTTGCTACTCATGTTGGCGACTTATTCGTGAGTGGAAGCTCCAGTCGCGAGGTTATATAGAAATTTTCGCGGCTCCTTTCGCGACTCACTCGCGAGTGGACCTTCTAGTCATGAAAAATACTTAGACAAATTTTCAAAAATTTTGTCTCTAAGGTGTTTGGCGACTTGTTCGCGACTTGGTTCAATTGCAAAAAACGCGTGTTTTGCGCTTTAAGGATAGTTTTTAAGACTTTTCAGTTTTCCCTCGAACATTTTGACTGTTCATTGTCTTGTCTGTTCATCTCCCTCACAAACTCACCGTGTTTCTCTATCAAAAACCTCCATTTTTCTTCATCATCTCAACTTCAATCTTCAAGAAATGGTATGGGATTTCTATCTTTCTCTAAGTATTTCATGATTATAACCTTGATTTCTTGGATTTTTAAGTTGTTGTTGAGTTTTGTGATATGTGTGATCAAACATGGTTTGGGTATCTTTGTTTGAGTTTGTTAAATGAATATTCTTGACATTGATAATTTGATGCTTGTTATACATGTTTCGTGCATGTTTCGTGCATGTTTCTCATTTTTGAGTAGTTTATCATGATTGTATTGTGTTGTACTAATCGTGTTCATAGTAAATTGTCTCAAAGGCAGCTACTTGTGTCTCTGTGGATTTCATAGATTACATTGTGCTTTGTTGTGCCTACACACTCATCAGATTTGCACACCACACGCACCAGTGTTGCTCATGCTTAAATACATGATTAAATACTGCATACTTGGTTCATCTAACATGATTGAGTGATATATCTTTCTCAATGACAATGAGTATTTATTTCCTGGACTAACTTGGATCTAATCAAGTCTATGTTTGTGTCTTGTGGTTTTGTACTTGGTTCTCTACTGTGTGTATGTTATCTTGCAGATGTCTCGTCGTTCCTCTCGAGGAAAAGAGCCTGTAACTGATGTTCCATCATTTCCTATTTCAAAACGGACTCGACGCTCGTCTCAAGCTTCCAACAGTGAGAGATTCAGGACTCCACTCAATTCACAGACTTTCTCAAACATTTTTAAAGATGCTCCTACTATGGTGGAAAGGGTTGTGAAATTTGATACCTTGGGAACAACATTTATTCCTAGGATATTTGAAACAAAAGATTGGGTTGACCTGTTTGGGAACTTCGAGGACCCGATTGAGGAATTGGTTAAGGAGTTCTATTGAGGAAAGGAGTTCAGCATCAATCCAGACTACATTGCAAAGGTTCTTCAAATCAATAGACCGGCAAATGTAGACCTCACTCCATATGATGACAGACTTCCTAAGGTTTAAGATATTCTTCAAATTCTTGGGCCAGATCATGAAATTTCATCCAAAGGCACGTCCATTGGAACAACAAAGTTTGCACTGATCTGACGACTCTCAAATTGATCATGTTCTTCAACCTGTATCCATTCTCGAACACTGCATTCATCAACCTTAGGAGAGCGCAATTTCTATGTGATCTCATCACCGGAGTTTCTATTGACATTTGTGCCCACATTTTTCAGACCATTGGCAAAACTGCAGCTCGATCTGCAACAAGAACATGTCTTCCTTTCTGTAGTCTTCTCATGAAGATCATGGTCCTTGAAGGTGTTCGAACATATGGAAAAATACTACCACGTCATCGACCAATATCCATGATATCTCTTCAAGCAAATAAGAGTCACTCCTTTAAAGCACCTAAGAGTGAATGTTTCCATCATGCTACCTTTTCTAGTCATGGCTCAGCCATTCACATTACGCCTGTGCATATCGAGTCTGCATCTCCTCACACTGCTAAGTTACAGACGACTAGCACTCAGCCTACACAACCTAGCACTCAATCTGACAAGTTGAGCTCTTTGTTTAAGGGTATGTACCAGCGTATTTCCAGATTTGAAAGGGTTTTATACTCCACCAACAACCAAGTTCAAATACACTTAACAACTATTGAGACATAGTTGGATGCTATTCAACAAAAGCTGGAGGACAGCCTTTAGCTATTCATGCCAAAAAGGGAGAGAGCTAAAACTCATTGTATAATTTGGATGATAGAATACAACAAGGGGGAGAGCAACACAAGAATGGAAAGTGTGCATATTGAAAGGGGGAGTTATGCACAAAAGGGAAATACTTATTCATACACACATACTTTTGGTTTCTTTTGATTTTAGTTTATTTGTTCATAGTTTTCATAACTCTTGGTTTTTACTTTGTGCTACTGTTTAAAGCTTTTGGCACTTAGCTTTTGGCATTTTGGTTAATATATATTTAAGTTTATATTTAGTATGCTGTATTTTGTACCCATGCTTTGTAGCCTAGTACTTGTTGGTAAATGTTTTGCATTTTCTTTAAGTACATCACTCTTGTGCCCTTGTTGGATTTTATATCCTTAATACAATTACCTTGTGTTGTTGTATTGGTTGAGTGTTGGATATGCAAATGATACTTTGCATTGAGCTTATTAGCTTGCATATCCAGATGTTCATTCCTTATGTGAATGTTCATTGTGGTCACTATTTATAGTGATTGTTCTTTTTTGGTCAAGCCATGCTTTATTGCTTTAATCTATACTACTTGATCGCATTGTGCTTGCTTCATATGCATTACAAGTTTTCTGCATACAATGATCACATTGAGTTTTTTTTCAGGAGATCCTTTTTTTTTTATGGTTCAAGAGTTACACAGATTCTAGAGTTAGGTGTGAGTGAGTTTTGTTCAACTGTTCCTAACTCACATGTTAAGTCTAGAGTTTGTTTTAGGGTTTTGTCACGGAATAGCCAAAGGGGGAGATTGTAAGGTTGAATTTAATCAACCATTTTGTTGGCTTTATTCCGTGCCAATTATCTTGTAATTCAGCATTTAGAAACTCTGTATTTAGGTGGGAATCATGTAAGGGTAATGTGTGAGAGAGTGTAAAGAAAAACTTAAAAGTGTGCAACTCAGCAGGGCCTCGCAACTAGCTCGTGGCTGGCAAGTCGCCAAAGGAGGCACACGTGTAAAGCATGCAAAGGAGCTGAAGAGTCACGCCAGCTGGAGCACTATAAGACAAAACTTCCAGTCTGCCCATTCTATTAGCTCGCGACTCAGACTCACGACTCAATCAAGTTGCGAGGCCAAGTTATCAAACCACTATGTTTGGGAAAAACTGACCTTTCACATTCCAAACACACACAAGTATAAATATCCCTTATACCCACGTATTGTAGAGAGCTTCTAGATAGAATTTTAAGAGAGAAACCCTAAAAAAAACAAGATTGACTCATCCACAATCTTTATACTTTGATTCTCCAAATTTCTCAACTTTCACCCTCTCCATTATTACATCCTTAAGAGGTACATTTAGCCAAATCCTTTTCTCACCATGTCCATATCTGTGAGAATGTTATTTTGGTGCTTGGGAAGCAGTTAGGAATGGACTAATTGATATTAGTTGATGCTATGAGCTATAGCGGAATCCGGTAAGTTAGAGAAGATAAAGGTTCGGCGTAACCTCATTGGAGTAAAAAGCTTGGAGGGCTTAGGTACACTAGGTAGATTAGGCTTGAAGGGTCTTCTGCTGTTCATATATCCCAATTTCATTCTCTAGTGGATTATTGACCGCTTGGAGGGCGGCAGAGAGGTTTTACGCGTAGGACTTCAGTTTCCTCTTTGATAACACATTGCTGTGTTGTCTTTGTATTTGCATCTCTCTTCCCTTAATCTTTGCCATTCAATTTCTGTTGTGATTGTGATTTTATTTGGTTTAGTTTGTTTTATCAATTCTGTTTTAGCTTATTTTCATATTCTGCACATACATTGAGGGTCTAAACGTTCAAAGTGTTTTACACACTATTTGAACATTCAGTTGACTGACTATTTTTGCCAGTCCCCACCAAGTCAAGTGGTAATGCAGTGCCAAGTGGTGCAAGCAAGACCTGAATTCTCAAAAGTTCTACTAAACTGATAATTTTTATTTTATTAAAGACTGACTATTTTTTTAGGGCAAAGAAAACATGTACAATCATCATCTAAAGAAAACATGTAAAGTTTTACTAGTAATTATCCCCTGGACCAAATCAAAGAAAAAAAAAAGTTATATCTAGCTGTGGAATATTGTTCATTATAAACGTTCCAAAAGGACTTACGCTGTTGGTCAATTCTTCTTATGCCCTTACATAGAAAAACTGGACACGTTAGTTTGGCAGAAAAGTATCGAGAAACAAATGGTTGAATGTTTCAAAAAAAATCATGGACTTCCTTTTCTTCAAAGTCTTTACTCAGCCCACTAGTTCACCCCTCTTCAAAAGCCTAAATGATAAGTTTCTTATCCCAAGTCTTGCCTTAAACACATGGCAATGGTTTCTTCAAAACTTGTTTTCCTCTTTTCCATTTGCATACTGATTTCTCAAGCCTTTGCTCAGCCAAACTTCCGATCCCATTATTGTTTAGACAATGGTAACTACGCAAGCAACAGTACCTACAAAGTAAACCTCAATCACCTCCTCTCCTCCCTCTCTTCCAACACTGAAATTGACTATGGGTTCTACAATTTTTCTTATGGCAAAAGCCCTGACCAAGTTTATTCACTTGGACTTTGTGGAGGAGATGTCAAGCCAGATATTTGCCATAGTTGCCTCAATAACGCTACAAATCTTCTCACTCTGCTTTGTCCCAATCAAAAGGAAGCAATAGGATATTATGACTATTGCATGTTACGCTACTCATTCCGTGACATATTTGGCATCATGGAAGATAGCCCTGGTTTCGTTATGTGGTCCGCGAATAACGTATCAGCCAATTATGATCAGTTCAGTCGGGACCTGAGGACCTTGTTGGATAGACAAATTGGTCAAGCTGCAGCAGGTGGTTCTCTTCGTAAGTTTGCAGCGGGAAATGCCACAGCACCAAACTTCCAAACACTATATTCACTTGTGCAATGCACACCTGATTTGTCTGAGCAAGATTGCAGTGATTGCTTGGTTGGGGCTATGGGATATATACCAAAATGTTGTGATAGGAAGCAAGGTGGGAGAGTTGTCAGACCCAGCTGTAATTTAAGGTTTGATGTCTATCGCTTCTATGATGCCACAGCTGACAATGCATCATCACCATCACTGTCTCCACCACCGCCTCCAGTACCATCAGTATCTCCTCTAGCATTAAACAACACCCCTGCTGCAAAAGGTACCAATGCCATTAAGCTTAAAATGTAATCCATTTGGATGCAACCTTTTGGTGAATACATATTTGCTTTGCTGGATGTTGATTAAAAAAAATAATAATAAGAGACTTTGAAAAGCTTTATAGAAGCAAATAAGGTCAAAAGCTTACAACTCTTTATAAAGGGGTCCTTACTACTTTCCCTATAAATTCTCAAGTTTAGAAACTAATTTTAATTTTGTGACTCTTTCTATGTATCCATTTGAAACTTTTAACATACATCTGTCAGAATTTTTTAAGTAAACATATTTCTGGTTTTTGCAGGAAAGGAGAGTAACAAAACTCGAACAGTCATCATAGTTGTACCCATTATTTCTTTTGTGGTACTAAATATAATCTCCTTCTGCATCTACTTAAGAGTCAGGAAACCAAGGGAGAAACCACAAAGTAAGTAAAATAATTCATTTATTTCTTTTTGTTATCCCAAAATTTGAATTATTGCAAAGATAAAAACAAAAAATGTCAGAAATTATGGGCTTGGTTACATAGATGTGCATCCTAAAGTTCTCAGGTATGTGTGATATTTGTGGGAGTAAAAAATTCCACCTATATTATGAGCCTATGAGGACAAATTTCCCAGCAAGTATTAACGTAAAACACGACATACTTTGGGGATTATTTATTTATTTATTATTTTTCATAAAATGATAGTTAGCTACTACAAATTAAAAATAATCAATGTGTTCCGTCAATAAATTGACTTACACTAAAGCAAACAAAAAGTTATTATATACTAATAGACATGAGTTTCCTATCTAGAAGATTTTGATAAATAATTGGATTTTAGAGGTCATTGCTGTTGCATGCACGTATTTTAAATTGTGTTGGTTTTAAATAATTGCACTAACGTCTTTTTCAGGCGAATCTGTGGATGAGATTAGAAGTGTGGAATCTTTGCAGTTAGGCTTTGGCACTATTAAAGTTGCAACAGATGACTTTTCTGATGCAAATAAGCTTGGACAAGGTGGATTTGGTGTTGTTTACAAGGTAAATCTAACATTATCAATAACCTTAAAAAGGATAATTTAACGGGCAGGACCAGCCTCATGATTGAAATAGTATATTGATTCAAAGACTTTCCCGTCCACTCCCACGCCAAATTGGAAACGTTTGTAGTCATGAAAGCTCGAAAACGTGTTGAAAACACACGAGCAGTTTAGACCCCCAAATTTAAATTACGGCTTGGTTGATTTTACACTAACTTAAAGATAAGTGCGGAATAGTGTAAACACAAGCGTATAAGCAATACAACTACTCTAATCCAAATTTAAAGCAACACAGCAGTAAAAATGAAATGAACAAGAGTAGGGAAGAAAGATGCAAACACAGATAACACCGAGACGTGTTATCGAAGAGGAAACCGAAGAACTCGGCGAAAAACCTCTCCGCCGCCCTCCAAGCGGAAATCGATCCACTAGACAATCAGTTGGGATACATCGGTTAGCAAGAGACCCTCCAAGCCTAATCTACCCAATGCACCTAAGCCCTCCAAGCTCCTACTCCAACAAGGCTTCTCGGAACCGTGTCTTGTCTAGCTCTCCGGATCCCGCAACAAGCTCCATGTTGCATTTGCCATCCTTGGCTTCTTCCAATGCTTCCCAATAGCTCCAAAACACTCTCTACACTCTGAATGTGTGTGGGTTGTGTTTGGGTACAAATCTCCTCTCAAGGTATGATAATGGGAGAGGGATGGAGAAGAGGCTACAATGATTTCTCACTAAGGAGGAGTAGCTCTCTCTCAAAAGATGGGTGGGTGAGTTGTAGAAAACCTATCTAGGGTTTTTCTCTCTGAATAGCCACACATGACATTTGTGGGTAATGAGGGTTTATATAGTATGGGTGAAGGGTAAGAGAGTCATTCTTAAAAATCCTCCAGGCAGAAATTTTCGCGACTGTCTCGCGGGAAGGCCTTACCAGCGAGACACTCGCGAAAACAACAGCCTGGCATGACTCTTCAGCTTCCAGCACGTGCTTCTCACATGGCTCACTTCGCGGGAAGCTAGGTCGCGACATACCCGCGAGAATTCTTCAGCCTTCAAATGCTTGAGTCTTCACCCCCTCTCTCTATCACACAACCCTTACAACCAATCCCACAATAAATACAGGGTACAAAGGATTGAACAAAATTACAATCAAATTTGGCACGGAATGAAAGCCAACAAATACACAGTTGTAAATTACAACTTTACAATCTCCCCCTTTGGCTATTCCGTGACAAAACCCTAAAACAGACTCTAGACTTAAACGTGAGTTTGGGAACAAAGGCAAAACTCACTCACACCTAATTCTAGATTCTGATAAGCTCTTGAACATATGAACAAGTATCTCCTGAAATACAACAACACACTAATATCATTGCATGTAGAAAAAACTTGAAATGCATATGGAGCAATAATAACAAGATCAAGCTTAAATGAAATAGAAAGACTAGATCATGGCAAGATCAAACAAGTAATCACTATATGCAAGTAATTACTATGCTCATTTACACATGAAATGAACATCCGGATATGCAAGATGATAAGCTCATTTGAAGAGAATCATTTGCAACTCCAACACTCAACCAATGCGAAATACACGAAGTATTTGCATTTAGGAACAATCCTACTAGGGCACAAGAGTGATGTACTTGAAGTAAAATGCATGACATTGAACAACAAGCAAACATGCATAAAGGTTGCATAAGCAAGGTATAGCAAATGCAAGGCACAAACCACAAAGACCTACAAACTATGCATGCAACAAACCCTTAAAGCTTACAAAAGCAACATGGGTACAAAATATAAAGTACTTCCCTATCATATCACTCCCCCTATCATGAATCATGGGAGCTGTGATGAACTTGGAACATATATACTTGTAACCTGAAACACTTGCACAAAACAAATTAGACCCTCAAGGTAAAACAAGTAATGAACAGACAAGTATAATGTAACAAGTAAATTGCGATTAAGTAAACATGATGTGAAACATGTGAGCAACTTGATCATACACCAAACAGTCATATGGAAATGACTACAATGATCATATAGCAAAGAAAGTGATCATCCGAACATGCAACCACTAAAGCACAATAGCATAAGGATAAAAGCATGTCCAACACATAAACATGATGCAATGAGAGCAACAAAGCATATCAAAGCATCATAAAGTAACGAGAAAACAAGCATAAAGTAAATCAAGGTTTTCTCAAAACAATGTCTTCTCCCCCTTGGTATATGCATCTCCCCTATGGCTTTCTCCCCCTACGAATGTGCACAAGGTAGAATTTCTCCCCCTAAGAGTGTGCACATGAGTCATATAGAAATGACGATACTCTCCCCCTTTTTGTCACGAATAGACAAATTAATCAAGAGGAAGGAGGGAAAGAAAAGAAGATATGAAGATGATGCATGAGGAGTGCAAGATGAACGAGAAACTGAAGCTCAAACATAATACAAACATTAAAAAATGCTATAAAGCATAAAGAACATGACATGCTCAGGATGATGGAACATGATATGGACCTAGGCATGACATGGACACAAGAACATGTTATATGTGCTAAAAGGTCTAAAAAGACTTAACTAGCATGATTGAATGCAAAAATATGTCAAGTGTTAGAGTGTGTGCAGCAAATTGCATCTAGTGTGCAGCAAATTGCATCTAGTGTGCATCTAGTGTGCATGTGTGATGCATGACTAATGCATGAGCAAGGCACTCAAGGGGAAAAGTGTACAAAACACACCACCAATGATCAAAACATGATAAACATGAATAATTATGGTGATCCCCAAAGTTTGGAACTCATCGGAGTCCAAAACAACGAGAAAATGCCATTTGGGCATTTTATCAAACACTTAGAGTGCACACACTACATATGTATGATGAACAATGCAAGAACATATGAAAATTTTGCCTAAATACATGTTATTTTTGCCACAAGGGGCCAACAACCAAACCAAATCATCATTTAAAACAAAGCCCAATCAAAAAGATTGACAAAAATAAGTTTTCCAACTCCCATTTGAGAAAATCCCAACTATGAACATAAAACTCCCAAAAACGTAATCTAAGGATCAAAATCAATGAAAAGAGTTAAAGATTACCTTAGAGATGTTTAGGGAATGAAAAACACTTGAATTTAGTTGGGTTTTGATGTAGAAACATTAAACCAGGGGTTTGGGAGAGGATAGGAGATGTTTAAAACAAATGACTCGCGAAATGCCCTTTAAAAAGCTGATCTGGAAATTTTCGCTGGTATCTCGCTACTTAGCATCCCGCGAAAATTTCGCTGGTAGCTCGCAGGTATCTCGCAGGTAAGCATTACTCGCGAAACAGCCGCGAAACAGTCGCGAAACTCACTGTCCAAAGCTGAAAAACTTGCGAATTGGACCCTTTCACTCATGACTGAACTTAAACATGAAATAAGTCACGAAAACACCCAGAAAACATGTTTTTCACACAAAAACAATTTGAAAACTTTGAAAAACATGGGTGATACAAATCACTTCCAAAAGCAAACAAAAAGAACAAAAATCTTTTTGGTTTGAACCACATAAGGTTGAGCACACACACATCACATTTGAGCATGTACAAACACACAAATGAAATAGGCATTCATTGAACATTAAACTTGTGTGTTGTGTGTGGGAATCAAGTGTGGAATAGTCCTTAGACCAGAGCGAAGCTTCAATGATCAATTCAAACAAGTCATACACAACTTATACGAAATCAAGTGGACTATCTCCATTATAGAAATGAGTATATATGACCTCCCACACATTGAATACATAACTTAGAAGCTTTTCATTTGGCTTCTATATAAAGCATAACAATTGGTCCATTTTATTTTGTATGGACAAAGCATCTCATTTTGAGATAGGTGCTTGAAATTTATGGTATTTCAACATTGATGATTAGCCTTTGGCTTTTTGAGCACCATAAAATTTACATTAAAAGAGTCGCTTTCCCTTTTTCCTAGTCAAATACTAGTATGTGCGACAGGCTTTTGCAGCTCAATATCTCTTTTCATTTTGAGATTTACATTTAGTGAGCTCTTTTTGCAAAAACATAAAAATAAAGTGGGAAGAGATATAAACACAAGTCTATGCAAGTATCAAGACCAACAAGGCTATTGACCAATCATTCATGACAAGCTTGAAGATCTATTTACAACATTCACACATAGTTTTCAAGATTTCTTCCACATATAAATAGGTGCATACAAAACAAGTTAAGCTCGTAAATGCACTACGCCATTAGTACGAAGGTACTAGGCCAAACTCACATAAGATATGTGCTCAAACATATACAATCAAACTTTTTGAATTTTTCACTTTTTATGTGGTTTTGGATTTTTACACACACAAAACAAAGACATAAAAGTAAGATCAAAACAAAAGCGATGCATACAAATAAATGCAAGATGCACAAATGCATGAAGATATGGCATTTAATGCATGAAGGGTCCTACAAAGATCGAAAGAATTAGATCAAGGACCAAAAGAGTAAAAGCTCAACCATAGGAACCCTTCCTCATCCAAACGGAATGATTGTTTGGAATGAGTGTCTCAAGAGAGGTGAGACGAGGGTTGGGAGAATGAGAACCGGAGATGCACATAGTCAAGGAGTTAAGAGCATTAAACATTTTCTTTAACAACATGCTATTTTCACTCAAATCCGGTTTATCATGCAAAGCACAACTTCCAAGAAGTTCAAGTTTCTCTTTTCTTTTAATTCTTTTAAGAGCATGAAACTTAGAGCAATGAGGTCTTAGATGACCAAGGGCACCACAATGGTGACAAACAATGTGTTTAGGTCCACTAGGCTTTTTGGGAATGGATCTAGCAACTTGGGTTTGTTCTCTCTTCAACTTAGAACATTGAGGCCTTATATGACCAATCACACCGCAATGGTGGCAAGTTGGAACAAACTTAGATCCACTCAATTCCTTAGGATTGAACCTAAACAGAGGTTTTGACTTGATAGCCTTTCTCTCCACTTTTTGATTTCTTTTATGTGGAGGAATGTACACCGATTTGTCCTTTGGGTTAGAACACACACTAGGCACAATATCGGGTACCACAACATGATTGCAACATATATTTTCATCATTTTCAACAATAGGTTCAGCAATCAAACACTTGGCATGCATCTTAAGAGATTCATTTTCAGATTTAAGATCATCAACAAGTTTGTTAGACAAAACAAGTTTAGCATCCAAGTCCATATTCAAACATTCAAACTCTTTCAGCTTTTCAAAAGAATTTTCAGCAAGTTTCTTATATTTTTCAACCAATTTGATGGATTCATTGAGCTTAGCAATCAAATCATCCTTTTCACAAAATAACTTGCTTAAATTCTTTTGAAATTTCTTAGCATTTTTCTTTAAGAGTTTGGTGTTAGGAATATCAACAACACCCAAAGATTCATGTAACATAGCATCACAATTATGAGGATTATCACTCATAGAGGCATTTTCACAAACACGTGGCATGTTACATTTATCACCAACCAAATCATACAAAGAGGCATACATAGTACAATCCATGGCAAATAAACACAAGGGGTCAAGGATCACACTTAGGTATTTAAACCAAAACAAGTGTACCCGCTCTGATACCAATTGAAAGCTCGAAAACGTGTTGAAAACACACGAGCAGTTTAGACCCCCAAATTTAAATTACGGCTTGGTTGATTTTACACTAACTTAAAGATAAGTGCGGAATAGTGTAAACACAAGCGTATAAGCAATACAACTACTCTAATCCAAATTTAAAGCAACACAGCAGTAAAAATGAAATGAACAAGAGTAGGGAAGAAAGATGCAAACACAGATAACACCGAGACGTGTTATCGAAGAGGAAACCGAAGAACTCGGCGAAAAACCTCTCCGCCGCCCTCCAAGCGGAAATCGATCCACTAGACAATCAGTTGGGATACATCGGTTAGCAAGAGACCCTCCAAGCCTAATCTACCCAATGCACCTAAGCCCTCCAAGCTCCTACTCCAACAAGGCTTCTCGGAACCGTGTCTTGTCTAGCTCTCCGGATCCCGCAACAAGCTCCATGTTGCATTTGCCATCCTTGGCTTCTTCCAATGCTTCCCAATAGCTCCAAAACACTCTCTACACTCTGAATGTGTGTGGGTTGTGTTTGGGTACAAATCTCCTCTCAAGGTATGATAATGGGAGAGGGATGGAGAAGAGGCTACAATGATTTCTCACTAAGGAGGAGTAGCTCTCTCTCAAAAGATGGGTGGGTGAGTTGTAGAAAACCTATCTAGGGTTTTTCTCTCTGAATAGCCACACATGACATTTGTGGGTAATGAGGGTTTATATAGTATGGGTGAAGGGTAAGAGAGTCATTCTTAAAAATCCTCCAGGCAGAAATTTTCGCGACTGTCTCGCGGGAAGGCCTTACCAGCGAGACACTCGCGAAAACAACAGCCTGGCATGACTCTTCAGCTTCCAGCACGTGCTTCTCACATGGCTCACTTCGCGGGAAGCTAGGTCGCGACATACCCGCGAGAATTCTTCAGCCTTCAAATGCTTGAGTCTTCACCCCCTCTCTCTATCACACAACCCTTACAACCAATCCCACAATAAATACAGGGTACAAAGGATTGAACAAAATTACAATCAAATTTGGCACGGAATGAAAGCCAACAAATACACAGTTGTAAATTACAACTTTACAAGTCATGATGCACATGTTAAGTTGAAAGGGTTAAATATGTTCTAATCTAATACGGTTTCAGGGTAAACTCTCTGATGGACAAGTTATTGCTGTGAAAAGGCTTTCAAATAATTCTGGTCAAGGAGATCTTGAATTTAAGAATGAAGTTTCGTTAGTGGCCAAGCTACAACACCGAAATTTAGTTAGACTCCTAGGATTTTGCTTGGAAGGAATTGAAAGGCTTCTAATTTATGAGTTTGTGCCCAATGGAAGTCTTGATAACTTCATTTTTGGTATGATTTTACTTCTACCTTTATTTCAAAATTATATTCATTGTAATTTATTTTGATTACATGTCTTTTGTGGATAGATTTCCTTCACATTTTAGTCCAATATTATATATTTGATTGATTATGTAGATCCAATCAAGTGTGTACAATTGGATTGGGCAAGACGCTACAAAATCATAGGAGGCATTGCACGAGGTCTTCTCTACCTTCATGAAGACTCTCGACTTCGTATTATTCATCGGGATCTCAAAGCAAGCAATATCCTACTAGATTTTGAAATGAATCCAAAAATTTCAGATTTTGGTATGGCAAGATTGTTTGAACTTGATCAAAGCGAAGGCAATACTAGTAGAATTGTGGGGACCTAGTAAGTATCAAACTTTTTTTTTTTTGACAATCTAGTATCTTACATAGGTATACTTTATGTTTACATTGTACCAAAAGATACAACATGAATTGCTAATAAGTATTGTTGAAAATAATTGTGAATGTGCAGTGGATATATGTCTCTAGAGTATGCAATGCATGGACAATTCTCAGTAAAGTCAGATGTCTTTAGTTTTGGTGTGCTAGTGTTAGAGATAATAAGTGGACGAAAGAATAGCTCCTTCCGAAATGGAGAGAATATTGAGAACCTTCTAAGCTATGTAAGTATTTTTATTTTTGGGTCTAATGGCACATACACCCCATAAGTATAGAGTGGTAGGTCGGACTGCATGTTCAAATACCACAATGTGGTGAGGTGGGGGTGAGGGGATTAAATGACTCAACGGGAGTGGAAAAAATTTGAAACAATACCCTTTTATCTTTAGGATGTGGATTATCTAGTATTCTACCCGTTGGCCTATACCTATTAGTAAGTCACTAATATTGTCCATAAAGTTACAAATTATTGATGTAGCTTGTATAGCTAGTTGGCTTTATACCAAATACACAGGAATCTAGCACAAATGAAGGATGAGGTGGTTAAAGGAAATTAAGAAATACATCAAGTTCTGTAGCCCAAATATATTTCTTTTTAAAACACAATAAAATAATGTTTTCTTGAATACTAAATTAGTTAGTTTAAATTATCTTGCAGGCATGGAAAAATTGGAAACAAGGTAAAGTTTCAGATCTTGTAGATCCCACGTTGAAGGCAGGTTCGACAACCGAAATAATGAGATGCATTCACATTGGATTACTATGTGTTCAAGAAAACGTAGCTCATAGACCAACTATGGCATTTGTTGTTCTCATGCTTAATAGCTACTCTATTACTCTACCAATACCCTCAAAACCTGCATTTTTTATGAACAATGGTACTGAATCAAACATTTGCTTGCAATGGGAGCATGATTCAAGGGTGGCAGAGTCAAATCAATCTAAAAGTAGCTCTGTCCAAGCTTCGATAAATGAGGTGTCAATCACAGAGCTATCTCCCCGCTAATGTTTAATGAATTTGAAAAGTAATACTACTATTTTCCTAATTTATTTATTTTAATTGAAGAATACACAATATAACAATATATGAGTTATTGATGATACATTAACAACGGTAGAATTTCTTTTCAAAACCTGTACTATTTAGTGACCCAAAAGAAAATTGGTGTAATATATCCATTTGTTCTTTCTCTAACTCTAGTCTTATTCAAGAAAACAGAAAGCGACGTTATGATTTGCCAATCATACTATCTTCAATTTCAGTTTTTCTATTTGAATCATATGATGTAAAATTGAATTAAAAAAAAAAAGGATTTGATATAAAATTAATTTTATGTATATTAAAGATTTTGCCATGTGGATATTTTTTCGTAGGATGGAAGTGTATTTTTTAATTAAGGAGTCACATGGCTAAATCTTAAGAGAAGAACTTAAAAAACAACACCTAAGGTACTATACCTAAGTTTTGTCCTTTACTTATATAGGATGGTAGTGACATGTTTTCATGATTCCATGTTACTGGGTTGAAATTCAAAGTTAGTAATTTTGGTGATTCTTAAAAAAAAAAAAAAATAGTAATTAATGTGGGAACATTGATTTTGCATAAGATTTAAAAGTGTGGCAACATGAGGGAAAACAAAAGGAAGGGGAAAAAAGTTGGAGTACTTTTCAAATTTTCATTTATTGTCCCCATTTTTTATTGTATTTTGTAGCCTTACTTAGATGAACTAATTCTAATGAAATCATTTTTATTTTTCATAAAATTTTCAAAATAATTGAAGTAACACATTGTTAATGATAAACAATAAAAAAAGAGTATAAGTTATTGTGAGCCTACTTAAAAATCAATAACTCTGTCGTCTTCAATCAACAAGAAAAATAAAATAAAATAAAATCAATAACAATTTGCAAAAATAAAACAAATGTGGAAAAGATTGTGTACCTCCCACATTACTCCATTTAGATGCCATTCCATGTGCTGTACATGTTGAACGGGATGGGAGTCCACTAAGACCAGTACACCTGTACATTGACTACATTTTTTAAGTTTACAGAAAAGTCCCAGTGGTGTAAAGTTGAAGGAGGTGAAGTAAGACTTGGATTCCCTAAAATTTTGATAAACTAGTATTCAATTATTTATCTCCATGATTATGAACCAATCTGATATGAGAAGTATAATGCATATATTGAATATATGTGATATTTGTTGCTATTTGGTAAAGGGTAAGACTAAAATGGTAGGAGTTTTTTTAGTTCAATTAATACCTCCTAAAGTCATAAGGTTCAAATCAAACTACCCTCAACTATCAAATTATAAAAATAAATAATAAATAAAAACATAGGCGCAAAAGAGACCAATACAATTGTAGCTCTCCGTAATAAGTCAACCATGCAAGTCCTATATATAAAGAAAAAAAATTTATGAGCAAATATTTTAGAGCTAACCTTTTTATTTATTTATTTTAATATTTGATAGGCCACAAATGTATTGACCCCTTGTGATGAATTAATTGATTAATTAGCCAAGTTTATTAGTTAACCAAATTAACATGCAAACGCGTGGTAACACAAACAAATCACCAGTTAAACTAAATATGCAGTGGAAAATAAATTGACACGGTAATTTGTTTATGAATGGAGAAAACCTATACGGCAAAAACCCCACCGGGTGATTTTAAGGTCACCACTTTCGAGAATCCACTATTATCATAACAAGTTGTTACAAGTAAAGGAATTTCAGTATCTTATACCAACCTACAGTTGAACCCTTGCCCCAATACCGAATTGGACTTGTTTTGTGGTGACAATCTCTCCTTGTAATGCATGGCTCCCAGTACGTGACTAACCAATTGCGCAGATCCCAGTACACGACTTCAATCACCAACTAGAAAAGGTTGTTGGCTGCAAAATTCTTCAGTTCATCACATGATGAAAATTGAGAAGATACTTGGTCTCAAAGCCCTACGGTGCACAAACACAGTAACTTCTTCACAAGAAAAAGGAACTAGGGCAAATTCTGTCTCCGGTCACAATTTGCTTGAACAAACTTTGCTCAACACTTGTGCAACTTGTTCTACCTTTAACGGCCCTTAAAATAATCATTTTATATGTATAAGGTTGTAAGAAAAGAAAGCCCAACCATACAGTCACGTATTGGAGTCAAAACAGAACTGAAACTCTATTTTTCATAAACTTCAACAGATACCTATCTGTCGAGCCACGGGCTGGAACAACTCTGCAAGTCTCAATAGATGCTAGCTGTCGAGTTTTAATGAACAACACTTTTCACACTTGAATCTTGGAAAGACTTGCATGGCTTTAACACTTGAAATTGAAATAAGATTTCTTGAAGCATCAAACACATCCTAGATCTACCTAATTACAAGTAAAGTACATTTTGTCAAAGGATTAGCCAATTTTATAAAATAGTGACATATGTTCCTAACAAGCGAATCACATATGTCCTAACAATCTCCCTCTTTCGCAATCCGTGACAAAACCGCAACAAACAAATGAACATATGAGAGAAGTCATAAATCACTCGACTCATATTCACTTGTTGAATACAATAAAATCCATCCTAACACAAACTCTTCAAAAAATTTGCAAGAAAAGAGTTTATGCCAAGTAGACTTTGACAACTTGTATTTTTGAAACACTTTAAACAAAACTCATCAATGCATCTTTGTGTGAAATAGAAATAATAGATTGCATACAAGTAATAAGAAACATGTGTATAAAGAAAGAAAAGAAATAACACATGCAAGGATTGGAGAAAGAAACACATACATCACTTTCTCACTTGATTCTTGGATAGACTTGCATGGCTTTAATACTTGAACTTGAGACCTTGTTCCTTGAAGTATTAAAACACATCCTAGACCTACCCAATTACAAGTAAAGTACGTTTTGTCAAAATATTAGCCAAGTACATAAAATATTGACATATGTTCCTAACATTGAATCACATATGTCCTAACAGGGTGCAAAGTGGAAGTAGGGCAAGTAAGACTCGGCTTCCCTAAAATTTTGGTAAACTAGTATTTATCTCCATGATTATAAACCAAATCTGCTATAAGAAGTATGATGCATATATTTAATGTATGAGATAATTGTTATTATCTAGTAAATGTAAGATTATAAGAATAAGAATCTTGTAGCTCAATTTGTATATCGTGAAGTCTAGGGTTCAAACACACACCATAGTTTATCAAATTATAAAAATAAATAATAATCACAAGAAGGGGCCAAAGAGAATAATATATTGGTGGCTCTCTTTAATATGTTAACCATGTAAGTCCTATCAAGAACAATTATTATGAGCAGCAGTATTGCAGGGCTAGAAATTCTTAAGCAAAACCTTTTTAGTTTTTCTAATGGATATCCTAAGCAAATTAATTGTTATGTTCAACAAAATGAAGATGTGGTATTATTTATGGTCGCCTTTGATGATTATGTTCTCATTCTATTTTATGGAATACAAACACCCTTTGCCACAGCCCTGCAAGACATTCTTTGTGTTTCTGGAGGTTCTTGTATTTGTGTTGGAATCTGGGATTGTGTTTTTGTGCAAGTTGATCGAACTCAAATTTGAATTCTTTTTTTTTTTTTTTTTGGGATGCAAATAAAAAAAAAATCATTATTATTAACATTATTATTATACACCGTTAAAATTGCAACAGATAACTTTTTTGATGCAAATAAGCTTGGAGAAGGTGGATTTGGTGTTGTTTACAACGTAAACATAACATTATTATTAACCTTAAAAGGGATAATTTAATGAGCAAGGACCAACTTCATGATTCAAGTAGACTATTGATTCAAGCAGTTTGTATTCAGGATTCACATATTAAGTCCAACAAGTAGAATTGCCTTAAGGGTTAGATATGTTTTAATATAATACATTTTAGGGTAAACTCTCTGATGGGCAAGTTATTTCCGTGAAAAGGCTTTCAACAAATTCTGGACAAGGAGATCTTAAATTTAAGAATGAAGTTCAGTTGGTGGCCAAGCTTTAACACCAAAATTTAGTTAGACTCCTGGGACTTTGCTTGGAAAGAAATGAAAGGCTTTTAACTTATGAGTTTGTGCCCGATAGAAGTCTTGATTACTTCATTTTTGGTATGATTTTACTCATACCTTCATTTCAAATTTATGTTCATTGTAGTTTATTTGGTTTACATGTCTTCTATAAATAAATTTTCTCACATTTTAGTCCAATATAATATATTTGATCGAATATGTAGATCCAATCAAGCATGCATAGATGGATAGGGAAAGTCGCTACAAAATCATAGGAGGCATTGCTCAAGGTCTTCTTTAACTTCATGAAGATTCTCAACTTCGAATTATTCATCGGAATCTCAAAGCAAGAAATATTCTATTAGATTCTAAAATGAAGCCAAAAATTTCAGACTTTGGTATGGCAAGATTATGTGAACTTGATCAAAGTAAGACAATACAAATAGAATCGTGGGTACCTAGTAAGTATCATACTTTTTTTTTTTTGACAATCTAGTAAGTATTCTTAGTATACTTGATGTTTACTTTGTACCAAAAACAACATGAAAGTCCTAACAGATAATGTTGAAAATAATTGTGAATGTGTAGTGGATATATGTCTCCAGAGTATGTAATGAATGGACAATTCTCAGTAAAATCTGATGCCTTTAGTTTTGGTGTGCTAGTTTTAAAGATAATAAGTGGACAAAAGAATTGCTCATTCCAAATTGGAGAGAATATTGAGCACCTTCTAAGCTATGTAAGTACTATTATTTTTTAGTCTAATGGCACATACATCCCATAAGTTTGGAGTGGTAGGTAGAACTGCATGTTCAACTACCACCATGTGATGGGGGGGGGGGGGGGGGGGGGAATGGGGGATTAAATGACTCAATGGGAGACAGAAAATTTAAACCAATACCTTTTTCTTTATGATGTAGAGTATGCTACTCACTAACATGTATCTATTAGCAAGGGTGACTTCAAATAAACCCCCTAACTTGAAAATTTTGTGTCTGTATATATATATATATATATACCAATTTAATATACCCTTAAAAATATTTTTGCACACCCAAACTTAAATCTTGCATTCCGTTATCACATATTAGCCTAGCCTAAAATTGAACAACACAAATCATAGATCTCTCTCTCTCTCTCTCTCTCTCTCTCAGTATTTCCTACTCTAAAAGTAAAGAGTAAGCATTTATGAGTTGTGAGTATCTCTCTCTTTATTTTAAATTTATATATTATGTGTGTGGATGTGTCTAATACTAATTGTGTGCATTTTTTTTTTTAATATTATCTATGTGAATTGTGATTTGTGTGAATGTGTGTATATATAGTATAAACATAATATAAATTTACTTAATTTAATAATTAGGAAATACATAGAGTTTGTTATATATGTATATATAGTTATCAAGTCGTAATAACTTTTTGCTATAAATTTAGTGATTTAATAAAAAAATACAATAATAAAATTATTGATTGTTTAAGCATTTGATGGTTAACTAGACAATTCATGTATTATTTATGTATGGATTAATTTTTTTTATTTAGTTTAAAATATTTTATAAAAACAGTGACAAATAGATAATGACAACTACATAAAAATAAAATTGTTATAAAAAAAAAAAACAAAATAAAATGGTCATACTTACCTATATTGACCAAGGTTTTCAGACCCGGACCGTTCATTGAACCGTAAAAGAGAGAGATTCAAGGTTTTTGAGGTCGAACCGAAGTCGAACCGGGGTCGAACCATGATGACGTCATAATTAATTTAATAATTAATTAAATCATAAATATAGATATTAAATTTATAAAAATAGCAAAATTGACTAATATATCTATATATGTGAGGGAAATTTAATGATTTTCAAGCTTATATTTAATAATTAAATAAGAAAGTTAATAAAATAAAATAATAACCATGAAAACATTAAAATTTATGATTAATTTTTGAAGTAAAGTTGAATATCTTTGAAGGATTTTAATTATAATTTTAATTATTCTTTGTAAGATATGGATAATTTAATTAAGTAGAATAAAGTTGTGTTAAGTTGTTTTTATAAAATAAAAAATAAAAAAATTGCTAAGGGGTTGGACCGCACTGTTCTTGCCACCACGGTTCGTGCGGTCCAACCCCGGTTTTAGGGGTTCACAGAATTGCCACATATGCCCGGTTCTTTATGCTTAAAAAACCAATTTTCATCCCGGTTTCTGGTTTTCACGGTCCGACCCCCAACTCGGTCCAGTTTTGAGAACTATGATATTGTCAATAGATAATGACAACTGAAAATGAATTATCATATAACAATTTCAAAATATGAAAAATTTTCAATTATTAGCGTGTTTGTGTTTTTTGTGTGTCGATAACTCGATATATTCAAGTTTTCTTTTTATTAAATTTTGTTTAATTTAAGTTTCTTAATGACCCTTGAAAAATATTTATGAATCCGCCACGGTATATTATTAAGACACTACTAATGTCCATAAAGTTACAAATTATTGGTGTAGCTTGTATAGTTAGTTTGCAAATACATAGAATTCTAGCAAACATGAAGGATGAGGAGCTTCAAGGAATGGAAGAAAAGAGTCCAGTCGTGTGGCACAAATATTTTTCTTTTTAAAACACAAAATAAAATAATATTCTTTTGAATACTAAATTTGTCAGTTTAAATTATGTTACAGGCATGGAAAAATTGGAAACAAGGTATAGCCTTATAGCTTCAAATCTTGTAGATCCCACGTTAAAGGCAGGTTTGACAACTGAAATAATAAGATATATTCACATTGGATTGCTTTGTGTTCAAGAAAACGTAGCTAATAAACCAACTATGGCATCTATTGTTCTTATGCTTAATAGCTACTCTATTACTCTACAAACACCTTCAAAACCTACATTTTTTATGCACAGAAGTATTGAATCAAACACTTTTTTGCAATGGGATGATTCAAGGGTGACAGAGCCAAATCTACCCAAACAAGCTTCGATAAATGAGGTGTCAATCACTGAGCTATCGCCTTGTAAGTGTTTTGTGAATTTGGAATGTAATACTACTATTTTCCTTATTTATTTATTTAATTTAAAAATAAAAAATATATGAGTTATTAACAACTAATCGTTCTTTCAAAACTGAACTTTTCTTTTTTTTAGTGACCAAAAAAAAAAGGTTGAGATTGTTTTTACCGTATCATGGTGTTTGATTGCCAAAGTCTCAAACACTATGCTTGATTCACATTCCTCGTGTGTTTCCCAACGAAGCTTCTAATGCAAAAACATAGGTCTCAAAACTGAGGCACATTACATGCTTCCAGATGCAACCAGTACCAGTAGCAATATTTTAATTCCAAAATGTGTCTTTAGAATGGTTGTCATCTCTTCTATTATGATAAATCAAGCTTAGCTTGTCCACATCATCATTCATATATAAATTCTTTTGTCTTTACAAAAATTTGTTAATATTACTGATTAAATATTAATATTAGTTATTGATGGGACTGTGGGACAACTCAACTGGTTGGGTGCGAGGTGGCTACTAATATTAATTATTGATGAGTTATAGGAATAATTTGATATTTCCTACTTCATTCTAGGAAGAAAATGCTTATTTCAAGTCACAATATACAATATACAAGCTGTTTAAACAGCTTGTATATTGTGACTATATTTTAAATTTTTGGCAAGTTATAAATAATCATTAAATAATTCACCGCCTTTTTGGATAAAGTAACCCAATACTTACCAAAATTCTCATTAAATTAGGTTTAACATTATTTAAACAAATTGTAATTAAATCATGTAATTTCTTCTCTATGAATTCATTGATTTTATTTTTTATTTACTAATACTTATTAATTAAATATATATCATATATTTTTTTTTAGAATAATAAATATTTTTAACATACACACATGGGGAGAGGGGAGAAGGTTTTTAAAGATATATATATAATAAATATATATTGTGAAGCCCCAAATATTTAAACAACCCCAGCCCACTCCATAGCTGGCCCAAGGCCCGCGCTGAGGAGGATATAGAGGCCGAGGATAAAAGGGAAAAGCCCAGGCCCTCAAGGGACCTCGCCGAGGATGCCCACCTCCTCGGCCAACCGACGTTGATAGAATGAAAATATCTCTCACCCCTTAAACTTACGCCACCAACCCTCTGGCCGTTTTAATGGTGAAGTAACCAGCAAACCCAGGTGCCTCAGTCACTCCAACTAATAGAAAGTCTGCAAAGGCGGCTGAGAACTAACATAAAACTGCAAAAGCAGATGATGGGACAAACCCTTATACGCAGAGTTCGGATAACTGACAAATGGACGTCTAAGATTAACTAAAACAATACTATATAACCAAGAGGATTCCCAACGCCAAAGAAGGAGGAGTCCCAAAAAAGGACAGGATCTAGATAAACTCGACGAAAAAGAGATCCTCGGACTAAACCGAGGTCGAAGACATTTCCCAAACACTGAACCAAAATCAACATGATCCTCACAAACACTTAGCCAAAATCTTGAAAAAGATCTTCATCAACGCCTAACCAAAGTCATGGTCCTTATCCTCACAGAAGGTACTTAGTCAAATGAACTGGGAAATCATTCTTATGACTTTCATGTCATCCATTGTTTGCTATGTTGGTGTCTAGCCCTTCTACCCATATTTCTACAAATTTTATTGTCAAGGGTCCATTACAAATTAAGTCCCTACATATATCATATATAAATATATTGTTTTATCAAACATTTCATACATTACACATGTTAGCAACTAATTGTATATATAATGGTGTCTTTTTTAATAACTTCGACTACTTAGTTGCTTATATAATTACTAGTTTTTAGCAAATAAGTGGTCAAAGTTATTAGAAAATATACTTGTAGGGACTCAAATTGTTTTGGACCCTAACAATAAAATTTGTAGAGTGTGAATAGAAGGGTTAAACACCAGCAAAGCAAACAATGATCGGCATGAAAATTCATAAGAATCATAATAAAGGAATTTGGCTAAGTGTTTGTGAAGAAAATTCATTCTCGGCCCAGTCCGAGGATCTCTTCTTTATAACTAACAAACACCAGGGTTGTCCTCGGACACCCTGATGACACCTCTTACCCCTTTTCTTCTTCCAGGGGGCCTCCTCCTTAGGCGCTGGGGGTTCAACCTATTATATAATCTTGTTTAGCTGATTTCCGTCGTCCACTTGTCGGTCCTCTGAACTTATGTCTGAGAGCTTGTCCTCTTAGTCACCTTTGCAGGCATATCTGAGGGCTTGTCCTCTTAGTCACATTTGCAGGCTTTCTGTTAGTTTGAGTAACCAAGGCTGCACTGTTCACTGGTCAATTCACCATTAATGTGATCAGAGTGTTAGTGACATGCATTTAATGAGCGAGTGACAGCTTCCATCAATCAACGTTGACCCGCCGAGGACGTGGGAATCACTTTCTCGAGTACAAAATCTTACGATATACACTAAGGTGTTCATGATTGGCTAGTAATCAGTGGTAAGATGGTTATTTATGCATTTCTCAAAAAGTTCAAGTCCGACAATCAAAAGTATGTGACTTCAAGATCAAGACAAAGTGATTAAAAACTATAAACATCTTCCGACACAACATGCATTACAAAGCTCAAACTAGTACAGTGCAATAAGTAAAGCTCATCAAAGCTAAACAAGGTACATAAACATGTTATGTAAAGATAATATGGCCAATCCTTGATTATGAGTCTAAGATGTGAAATACAAAACACAAAAATCTTTTTGGTTTTAAAAATTTTTTGACCAAAAACAAAAAAGCACACATTATGCTAAATGAACAATGCAAATGCAATGCATGACAGTGCTTAACTAAACTATAGAGGGTACATAAACAAGAATTATCAATTTCTTAATTAACCCTTGAGTACATGTACAAATTAGTACATACTCACACAAAATCAGAAATAGCTTAACACTTATATACCACACACTATTCAAGTTTCTCCACAATGTCAAGCATGTTCTAAATCAAGAGAGAGAGATATCATAATTCATGTAATCCTCAAGAAAAATAAAACTAGACACAAAATAAAATATTTTTGTCTTTTTAAAATGTTCAATGTTTTTGGATATTTTTTTTTAAATAAAAACAACATAAAAAACAAAACAACCAAAAACAAAAAGTAAACATGTCCACAAATAATTGAAAGAATTAAATCAAGGACAAGTAAACAACACTCACCTTAGCAAATCTTTCCTCACCCATATACCACGAGTCTTCGGCTTTGTAGGTGAAAATCCATGAGAAACAGAGTGTATTTGAGAGATTATACCAATCTTCTGAGAAAGACTGAAATCTTGCAAATTCCTTTCACAAGCCAGCAAGCTTAAATTTTTCAAAATAATATGAAACAATTTATATGGACTTATGACAGGAGAAATATCATCACATATTCTAGATTGAAATACAGAATTTTTGAATTTCAATTTATGACAATTAGGAAGAATGTGATCGAAGACACCACAAAAGTGACAAACAGTAACAAATTTAGGAACATCAGTATTCCTAATAACAAATCTAGTCTCAAATTTTGGTTTTTGCCTCAACAAAGAACAATTTGGTCTAATATGACCAACAACACCACAAAGGTGACAAGTAGGCACAAAAACAGATTTATTATGCTCTCTAACAGTAAGTTTAGACATAGATTTAGAAATTTCAGCATCTACATCAGAACTTTTACTTTTGTCTAAGCTAGCAAAATAAGCTTTTTCTTTATTATTCCTCTTGAAAGGAGGGATATAAACTTTCTCAGTTTTAGGCTTAAGAGAAACAGAAACACTTCTGTTATCAATAGCAGGCTTGGCACTAGTCAAATTTTTAATTTTAGCTTTAGATTCAACTAACTCTTGTTCCAAGCTTTTCATCTTTTCATCTTGAGAGGAAATTTGATTTTTCAAAAATTCATTCTTTTTATTAGATTCATCTAATCTAACAACCAATTCCTCTTTTTCAAGATTAGCCGACTTTAACTTTTCCTTGAATTTTTAGCAATTTTCATAGATTTCAATAATTCCTTACGAAGAGTTTCACAGGCATCAATAAGATCAACAGAAACAACAGCATCTTCTTTATTCAAATTATTACAAACATGAGCAGAAAGACACTTCAAATTATCCATGATAACAGGGATCAAATATCAACTCTTAGATCAAAAGATCTAACATAAGAGCTAACATGCTCTGATACCACTTGTACAATTTTTAGACCCCTTAAAACACAATTAGAATAACTTAGTTATTTAGCCAAGTGATTAACTTAGGTAAATTATGTAGTTCTAGGTTAACATAGATAAATCATATCAATGTAAAGTGCGGAAAATAAAGAACACAAAGATATGATGACCCAAGAAAACCAAACAGGTAAAAAACCTGAGGAGGATTTAATCTAGCGATCTTTAAGGTAAACCTGAATCTACTATAAAAGAATTGAAGTTTGTACAATAGCGACTTAGACCACTAACATCCTATTGCTACCTCGAGTAGGAAACTTACTACCACGACCCCATGATAGCTTCGAGTCCACGAACTAGTTTTTTCTTGGATTTCTAGCAAGTACATGCACTCCCGTCTGTGTATCTTTAAGCTCTTTATTGCAGCAACTAAATGATTATCAAGTTCTTGAATTGAATTCTCCTTCTTGATAATCCTAAGTATATGTGAAGGCAAATACCTCTAGATCTCACAAAATATTCACACACACAGCAAAATGAGCTTTTTAAAACGTGGCTAGGGTTTTCCCTTTTATACCACTACAAGAAAAGAGTCTACTAGTGAGGGCCATATTCCCTCGCAAAAATTCAAATATCGTCGCAAAAGGTTATTAGCGAGGGCATTTGGCCCTCGAAGGCCGTCGTATTTGCACTTGTCACTAAAAGAGATTTTGCGACCATACCTTCGCAAATAAATAATTTACGAGGGCAATTTACCATCGCTACTGAACAAATTTGCCCTCACAAATATATTACCAAACGACGAGAAAAGTTGACGACTTATTTTTAGCGAGGGGAAACAGTAGTCGTTAACAACTATTTGTGAGGACCTTTATACCCTCGCAATTAGTTATTTGCGAATTCCAAATTGACGACATACTTTTTAGTGACAAATAATGGCATCGCTAAAATTTATTTGTGATGGCTTTTAACCCCTCGCAACTTATTTTTAGCGAGGGGAAGCAACCGTCGTTAATAACTATTTGTGAGGACATTTATACCCTCACAATAATGGCATCGCTAAAATTTATTTGTGAGGGCTTTTAACCCCTCGCAACTTATTTTTAGCGAGGGGAAGCAGTCATCGTTAACTATTTGTGAGGACATTTATACCCTCGCAATAATGGCATCGCTCAAATTTATTTGTGAAGGCTTTTAACCCCTCACAACTTATTTTTAGCGAGGGAAAACAGTCGTAGTTAATAAATATTTGTAAGGACATTTATACCCTTATAATAATGGCATCGCTCAAATTTATTTGTGAGGGCTTTAACCCCTAGCAACTTATTTTTAGCGAGGAGAAACCGTCGTCGTTAATAATTATTTGTGAGGACATTTATACCCTCACAATAATAACATCGCTAAAATTTATTTGTGAGGGCTTTTAACCCCTCGCAACTTATTTTTAGCGAGAGGTTAGGGGTGTCGCTATTCTATTAATTGTGAGGGACTTTGTCATCACTATAAAGTTATTTATGACCAAATTTTTATGTCATCGGTGGTAATATTTTATATAATTTTTGAAAAATTTTATTATTTATTTTTAATTTATTTTATATCATTTTTGTTTAACCATCATGTTACAATAGTACAAAAATTACTAAAAATTGATCCATCGAAAGATAAAAATTCATATAAGTTCAAACTTTAAAATATAAATATACAAAGAAATCCTGAAATTCAACTTTGTTTTAAACTTAAACAACTATTCTATGACAAGATCTATATTAGTCTTCCTCTGAGTCACTCTCCAAGTTGTTTTCAACCTCTATGTTATTGTCTGAGTTGTCCTCTTCATCTCTGCTAATACCATCCTAAAATATACATAAAAAAACATTAAACATGAGTTAAAATGAGTTAAAATGAAACAATTGAAGTGAATTCTAGTATCCCTAGACCGCTCAAGGTAACCTTTTTTTTTTAATTTAACAATAACAATAACTTAATTTGATTACTTAAACCACTATCAAAATTAAATATAAATTAAAATAATATAACAATTATGAAAAACGTAAACCACAAAACACATATGATATACAAAATTAAATACAAAACCTATACACAGCTGTCAAAACTCAAAATAGTAGATAGTGTCATTGTTGTCCTCTTCATCTTTGCTAATACCATCCTAAAAAATAAATAAATAAACATTAAACATGAGTTAAAATGAAACAATTAAAGTGAATTTGTATTTGTATCAATGCTTCAATAAATAAGTATACATATTACTATATCAAATCTAATCATATAATAATATATCATAAACATTAGTATTAACTTTTTTTTTTTTTTAATTTAACAACAATAATAACTTAATTTGATTACTTAAACCACTATCAAAATTAAATATAAATTAAAATAATATAACAATTCTGGATTTATGTTCAACAGCCAACAAGGCCCTCTACACAATCCAAAGCTTAAAGTCAGGAGAAATATATCTTGGCCCTTGAAGTTAACAAAAGTGAAACTTCAAGTCCAAACCTAGCCACTGGTTACAACAGGTTCACCCAATGCAAACCTTGGCCAACACTATTAATTATTGTCAGCAGTAATTTTGTCCTAAAACTAAAAGATAGGATAGGCCAAACCATCAAAAAAGGATGCTTCTATGATGGTCTTGAAAGAGAAAAAAAAAAACACCAAGGCACTTCATGAACATCAGGGAGAGACCCTTAACAGTGCATGAAGACAAGGGTTTAGAGCTGTGGTTTTACTAGTAGAAACAAAACAAGAAGCAATCAATGTAAACATATATGGAAAAAATCACAAAGTTTTGTTTGGTTCTTATAAATGTTAACTGTTTTGCACCCATAAAACAAAACTTTTTGGTAGGAAAATTGGTCAAGAATTTTTTTTTTTTTTTTTGGATAAGTAATAAAAGTTTTATTCAAGACAAAAAATTCTTTATGTTTGCGATGTTGAACACAAAGTATCTTCAAAAAATTACAAGAAGGTCATACAGAAGATCTAAAAGCGTTTTGGAACTAAAAAATAGAGGTAAAATGTGTAAAACCCCATGCTCGAGAGCAAACAAACAAGGTACGAATCAACAGGGATTTCATCTGATTGAGAGACCCCCCCAACATCCTCGAACATACAACTATTCTGTTACTTCCATACTATCCACATCAAGAATGTCGGCACCAAATTCCATACTTCCATTGAAGGAATGGTAAACAAATTTGATTTGGCACAATTGATAAACCCACAAAAGCAAAAGTTGATGGCTGTCCAATACGGGTTTTTTTATTTATTTTTATAGGTAAGTAAAGCCTAATAGAAATTCAAACAGGAAACTTAAGCAGAATCTTAAATTATTTATTTTGGTGAGAAAGTTAGAGCAATGAATCTCAAGAATTCTATTCTTGAAGTAAAGATTTAGTCCTCAAATCTTAGCCTATCCTAGCTTGGACATTATGATTCATTTTAGTTCTTAATAATTTTAAGTTTGTGCAAAAAAGGTCCTACAGTTAACTCTAACATAAAATTTTTCTTTTTCATCTCCAAATAATTGTGAAACATAGAGTAAATGTGCAATGTCTCAAATAATTCTGAAAAACTTTGAGCAACCAAACACTAATAGATGTTAGAAAGAAAGAGAGAAATAAGTACCTCGGGGCTAGACTGCGATTACTTCTGGGACATATCGAGCTTGCCTTTCTCCAAGGTAACCGCACCAAACCCACCGTACTGCCCTTTCATAACCGGACTCAGCATAGAAGAAGAAGAAACAGCCGGTGGCGCTACCAAGCAACGCTCCAATAAACTCACGGAGGAGAAGTCTCCTTCCACCACTGCCGACGACGAAGAAGAAGGAGAAGAATAAATGTTAATCTTCAAGAGGCAGCATTATACTAAGCTCTAAAGTATGTGCAGAGACAAATGCACTGAAAAACGACTACACACACTTGTTGGGTGTTCATAATAGATTGAATGTATATGAAAATAAGGAAAGCTTTCAGCAATGCACATGGGGAGACACTCTTGCATAGAAATAAACATATGCTTCTCAAAAAGTTTTGGCCTCTTCTAAACTTATTAGTTCTTACGTCCTGTCTATGATATTTCGGAATGCTCTAGTAGGAAGAACCTTCAAATTTTAGTAACAAAATTACCAAAGTGCAAAATGCAGCATGAAAGAGTCCATTTTTAATATGGCCAACTAAATAATTCCAATCAAGAGTCTAACAATCAAATACACAGAATACAATTTTTGCTCCCATAAATATAAAGAAACAACCACAAAGACCTTAAATTATACAGACAAAAGCTTCACAAACTCAACCAAATGGATAATTAAATTTTAAAAGCAAAAATGCCAGGTTTTATTTAATATTGTTCAGAAAGAGCATTAACGATGAAAACAAAACATTGTGGGAGCAAACACAACAACCAATGGGCCATTACTACAGTGCACACAGCACATGTGCCCAATAAGGGTGCATTGGCATGTGAAGCTAAACTATGTTTCGTTTTGGCGTGTGAAGATGAGCATCACCAACCTCAAGTACGGACTTAACTACACACAGTGGACCCTTGTTGTTCAGCATCCAAATCTCAACAATGTCACTCAAGTTTTTAGCTTTAATTACCAGCCGCTCATGCCATACAAATCCACAAGTAAGCCCAACATGACTCTTTAACAATATTGTGAGGCACAGAAAAATAAGTGAAACATACAACCAAATTTTGGATATTGTCTTTTATTGCACAACTAATGCTTATATTGCTTATATTGTTCCACTACGAATTCTCTTTTAATCTCTTTTAAGTGACACAAAAGAGAACCTCATGAACAAAACAAAACAACCAGCTGAGACAAGCAACAATGCAGCACAAGTTTAACAGAATTCCAAAAGACTCAAGTTTATTCCAAACTCCAAACAGAGTGACACGCATAGCTGAACTCTAGACTCAACAAAAACATAAGAAGATAGCCTTGAAGAGTCAGTTTAGCTCCAAGCACAAGTAGATGCAATGTGGACAATCAGGTATGGGGTGGGAAAAATCAAACCCAAACATCACATATCAAGTCTAAGAGGGATTTCATCGAACATGTGGAATGCAATAAAAACAAATATGTAGAACCGTGCAAATTTTAATCTACGGTCAAAGAAACCCAATAATTCAAATTGGGTCCAAATTGGGTCCAATTTAGTAACATCATAGATACAACAGCAAAAACTAAACACATCTTGCAGGATTTGAATATTTATATGAGCTTACCAATAAAATCTATTGTGGCCCAATTCATTGTCGAATAACCTCATCATTGAAAACCAAAAACCCAAGACAAATATTGTATGAAAAAAAAAAAAAAAAGTGCTAAATAAATAAAGAGTGGAAGCTATACCGTTAGGGGTGTGTCAGGCGGCTGAGGGAGGAAAGGAGTTCGAGGATGGCCGTGGTGGCTGTGTTGTTGGAAGTGGTGGTGTCGGTGGCAGAAGGCAAGGCCGGCGGACTGTGAGGGAGAGTGAGGAAGGGAGTGAGGGAGAATGAGGTTGTCGGAGGACTGTTAGACCCGCGGCTAGGAGGACGGTGGTGGCTCGGCAGTCCGAACGGCGAGGGTACGGAGACGAGAGTGAGGGAGAATGGGGTAGAGAGTGTTTGGGTGAGGCTCGACAGTCCGATGGTTTGATCTGTGAGAGAGTAAAGAAATCCCAAATTTTTACCAAGTGTTTTGGTGGGAATCGAAGAGTTTTAGAGGGAATTCAGAATTTTTATTGTGACAACATTTTGACCTATTGTGACAATATTCAGAATTTTAAAGCTGCTGCAATAAAGAAAGAGTGGGCTAAGGTTTATTATGACGAAAATATAACTTGTTGTGGCGAAAATTAATCTCGCCTTAATAGCTCCTTAAGGATTTTTTTAATAAAATAATATTTAATACTTGAAATTAATAAAATATAATTTAATAATTAAAAAATATAATTTAATCCTACAAATTAACAAATATATAATTTAATACTTCAAATTACTAAAATGTAATTTAATACTACATGTCAATAAAATATGATTTACTAATTAATAACAATATAATTAATACTTCCAATTATGTACATATATTTTAATACTACAAATTATTTGAATATAATTTAATAATTAGTAAGATGAAATATAATACTTCAAATTAATAAAATATAATTTAACACTACAAATTAATAAAATGAAATATATTAATTAATAGAAATATATTTTCGTAATTCAATTTAACAAAATTTAATTGAATTTAATACTTCAAACTAATTTAATATATTTTAATTTAATACTTCAAATTAATAAAATATAATTCCTCGCTACAAATTACTAAAATATGATGTAATAACTAGAAAAAAATGTAAGATGAGACTGGAGGACCAAAAAATTAAAATATAATTTAATATTACTGTGGAATGACTAAAAAACCCCTAAAACTAAAAGAATGCCAACTTAACTGCGTAACCGCAGAAAATGACCTAAACACCCCTACCACCCAAAAAAGGGCTAAAACACCCCCAAAGTAAGAAAAATAGCTAAAATACCTTTTGTGGGGACACAGACCTGAATGTATATTAGGCCTTGGGCCTTGTTCGAGGAGTCACAATGGTTTGAGAATGAATCAATAGCAAGAGAGACGTAATATGACTGTAATGGCTGGGAGAGGTTGTCCGAGGAGGAATATCCCCTCAGCTAAATGCAATGGAGATCAAAATATGCCTCCTGTCATCGAGGGTGACGTACCAGGAGGTTTTATTGGTAAAGACATGGGCTATGAGCAGGGAGCTAGGAAATATCTAAGAAAAAGCTGCTACTATCGCATTAAATACTCTGCAACTAATTTTTTGGCTGGATTTATGTGGAGAAAACCCTTGAACAATGTTGCCTTGGTTGCCCTGAGTCACAAATGGCCTGTAAGGGTGACCGATGGGACAAGCTCTTAAGTAGTGGCTTGGATGTTCAGCAAGTGGAAAGCGAAGATCATTCAAAAGGAGATATATAATGTAAGAGACTCTTAATAAAAAAGAGGAAGGAGAAAAAAAGGGAGAAACATTGTAGCCACTTAGAACTGACTTTGTAATCACACTTGAAAGAAATATATATAAGGATTGATCTCCTCAGACCCTACCGAGGACAATTTTCTTTAATTTAGATCAATTTATTTTCCTTTTTCCGTCTTCTAAATCCATTATACAGGTTGTTCAACTCGTTAAAGCCCAGTTTTCCAACCTACTCCCTACAAATTCATTATTTTGGGCTTTTTGGGCTTGAGTCCATCTACTTTTTGGACTTAAGCGCAAAAATCGGGGCCCTACACCTTTGAAGCCTAAAAAAAGACCACAATACCATTGAATCCTAAGAAAACACCAAAATTGGAGGAAATATAATGTATTATTCAGTGAAAACGACTAAAATACCCCTAAGACTAAAAGAAGGCCAACCTACCCCACAAACTCAAAAAATGGCCGAGCCACCCCTACCACCCAAAAAATGACTGAAATACCTCCGAAGTAAGAAAAATAACTGAAATTTAGAATGAAGCCTATAAAAAGACTAAAATACCCCCGACAGCTGAAAATGAACCAACTACCCCATAGGTAGGGGTGGCAAATGGACGGGTTTGGTCATAAACTGGTTGGGTGTGTAATTACCCATTTATGACATGTTTATATATAAATTAATTATTTATTACCAACTCAACCCATTTAATTAGTAACCCACCCATTTAACCTGATATCTCTAAAATTATCAAATATGCTAAAAAACAACTAAAATGACCAAAATATCCTCAAAATCTCTAAAATGAGCAAAATACCCATAAAACCTCAAAAATGACTAAAATACCCCCAATATCTCTAAAATCATGGAATATGCTTAAAAACCACTGAAATGATCAAAATAACTACAGAATCTCTAAAATGAGCAAAATACCCACCCCCCCCCCCCCCCCCCCCCCCCCACCCAAACCTCTAAAATGTCCAATACCACCAAAACTCAAAATATCACCAAAACATTTGTAACATTTTTTTGAAATATTTTAGGGTTTCAATTGGGTTAGGTTTCTATTGGTCTTGTATTTTGGAAGTCTTGATAGAAATGAAAAGGAAAAATGCATTAATGGTACTAAAAAATGTTCACAATATAATATGGAAGTCTTGTTTAATTTGTGTATCCTTTTTTTTTTGTTTTTGTTTTTATATGATGATTGATATTGATTCTTATTGTTTTTAAGCAATTTGAGCTAGTTTGGCATCTGGGTTTTGTTGGTTTTGAAAAAAATAAAGTTCCTCCTTTTTTGTGGTGTTGTAATTTGATTCGAATTTAAGTGATGTTGTGAGTAACTTTTAGGTTATTTTGGTATCTGGGTTTGTTTTGTTTTCATGTTTTATATGGAAGATGGTTTATTTTTGCTTAAGTTCTGTAAATCAGGTAAGGGGTTTGTTTGGTTTTATCTGAATTATTAGTTAGTGAAATGGGTTCTATGTGGTCTTTTGTGGAAGCTGACTAATTTTGAAATCCTTTTCTTTTGCCGCATTTATGTGATTTCTATTCAGTTCTCCATATTCCCAAGACACAAACAGTGAGTTTGATAGGTTCAATGTTGAAGTTTTCTAAACAAATGGTTATGGCATATGGAGATGGATCAACATTATAAGCTTATGAGAAACTCTAAACAGTGGTGAAGGACTTGTGAGAGCACCTAGCGTTCTCTTGATAATGTTGAAAACTTTCTGTGTTTTGTTCTGTTAATTGCTTTGATTGCCTTAATGGCTGAAACTGGTGCCTGGAAATTACTTTTCTTTAAGGGAATTTGATACCTAAGTTCAATATATTTTTACTTATGGAAGGGATTATCTGATGTTTCTATAATATACAAAATACTAGTTAAATAAAGTAATAAATTTCAAACAAATTGGGGACATCTGTATGAATTCTTTTCATTAATAATTTAAAAAAAAAAAAAAAAAAAAAAAAAAAAAAAAAAACTCTACATTAGGGGCTGCTGTACAGTTTCTTTTCAGTCAAAAAAACTATCGTGGGTGCAGCTGCATGATTTTCTCATCAACGTTTTCTAGATTAGTTGTAAGATATGAATCTATTCTCTACACCTCATTCTTTGTTTTTCTTCTCTTTCATTTTCCTCTCTTTTTT
This sequence comes from Quercus glauca, assembly GCA_023736055.1. Classification (NCBI taxonomy): domain Eukaryota; kingdom Viridiplantae; phylum Streptophyta; class Magnoliopsida; order Fagales; family Fagaceae; genus Quercus; species Quercus glauca. The sequence goes on from CM043324.1 coordinate 48,290,986, forward strand.
GTTTTGACCCCTTTGTTTCCATCTAAGTTCTTGTGAGTTGTGACTTCTTCACATTGATCCCATAGCACTTCCTTGCTGTTGCAGTCTATGTTCTTGATGATATATATATATATATATATATATATATATATATATATATTACCATTTTGTTTCCAATTGATTTTTACCGTATTCAATGAATTTTTTGTGTCACTGCTTATTTTTCTTATCATTCTCATTTTACTGGTACTTACGTTTAGATGCATGTTACATCTTGAATAATCAGTATTCTTTGAATGTTTGGGCTTATAGTCATACTAATCAGATATTTTCATAATTTGTTCCCATTGTCTTACAATACTTTGAATGCAAGTTTCCTGTTTATTTTTTGTTTCTAATTATATTAGCTGCAACCTCCTCAACTTCTTCTTTGTGTATGTTACATTAAAGTTATAGAAACCATACTTATGGATTTTGGTTATTAATCTTTACTGTCCCCCCATGTCTACTAATTTATTTCTCCATATCTTTTGTTTTTATACCTTAGCAATAATTTATCAGCTAAAATGATTCTATTGATGAATAAAAACAGCATGGGGGCAGTGTTGTAGATGTTTGTTGTGGTTCACATCGGACCATTCAAAACAAGGCTTTTGTTCATAAAATCAATTGTATGCCGTGAGTGATGAAAGAGAGTATCTCCTGTTTCTATAAGAAGTTTAAAAACTTAAAATTTTCTTGTTTGGGCAGTTTTATCTCCTAATGTTGTTGGATAACCTTTTTCTAAATGACATATATTAATTATTTGACTGCCTTATTTGACATACGGAGAGAAGCAGGAGTACGGGAGGATGGAGATTGGGGTGGAGAAGAGCGCCGCACTTTACGGGTCAAAGCAGGTTGGGGATAGGCAGCTTGTGTGGATGAGCCATGGGGATGAGGTGGCTAGGTTGCCTGATGGGTTCGAAGTCGTTGCGCAGAGCCAGCAGGGTGCGGTGGCTGTGCTTGAGAACCGGGTTAAGAGGTTTTATGGCCTCCAGTACCATCCGGAGGTATAATTTGGTTTTGTGTGATTTTGTATTTCAAATGTTAATTGGGTTTTGCTTGTTGAATTTGTGAAATATATGCATGCATTGTTTGAGTAACTGGGTTTGCTCTGCTTTTGTGATTGAATGTGTTTTTGGGTGTTTGCTTTGTAAGTTCATAAGAGGTATGGAAATTGTTGTGGTTATTTTCTGTTCATGGAGGAACAGGTTTAAGTATTGGGTTTTGCTCTGCTATGGTAATTGAAAGTCTTTGGCATGTTACTTTACATACATGGGCTCTGTTTGTTCTGTGCATAGAAGTAGTTATTAAAGGAATTGTTTTTGGTGTGTTTTATTTGCTTATTAAATGATGATATAAACTATAAAAATTTGATCTTTTGTACTTTGTAATCTTACAGGAGGACTATTCTTTGTAACCCAGTTGGGTATTTTGATTATTAATCAATGTGACAAATCTCTAGCTTGAGAATTAATGATTTTCACTTTGTTCAACTATGACCATGAGTGTGAATGTGCTTGAGATTTTGTTTTTATATGTAATAATGTTAACCCTTTATGCAGGGTTTGGGTCCGTATAATACAAGTATCAAGAACAAAAGAAATCAAAGCCAAATTTAGAAAGATTCCTAAACGGAAAGATTTGAGGCAGTTTTGATATTTTTCATGTTACATGCTAAGTAATTAGTGTTGTTTGGTTCTAAGGAATTGGTTTTTTGCTTTGCTGTCTTATTGGGTTTTCTTTATTGTGGCTCACACTGATTTTGGATTGACAAGAGTGGAACTAAGTGGGCATCAATAAATTATGTGTGCAGGAATGACTCAGATTTTTATTTTTATTTTTTTTACTTCAAAAGCTAACACAAATCTATCTTTTGAAAGTATTGGATGATGAGCAATTACTTAAAAATGAGTTGCCACGTATAGACTACAAGTGTTATTTTTGCAGCTTACTTTTAAAAAAATTATGGCATTTATTTAGCTGTGCAGGTTCTCCTTAAGGTTAGGGGAGAATGGCATAAAATCAATATAATCAATTCCTTGTTTGATTTATTATATTATTTTTGGTTGAAGTCATTTTTTGGATCAATTTTGTTCTCATCTATTGGAGAGCTCTCACTCCTTGTTGGTTGGCTGGTAATTATGGGTTTAAAACTTTCAAATCAATGTTTATATTTCTGGCTCCATATGTGTGGTTTTAACTAATTCCATCACTACTAGTAAGCATATTTGTCCTGCTTCCTCTCTTTGCATGCTTTAAACATATATATTTTTTGAGAAGGTGCATGCTTTAAACATGGTTGCTCAAATGTCAGTAAAGTATAGGATTTCTCTTGTAGAGAAGAGTTCTTTTATGCACTGTTTTGCAACTTTTGAGTGCATGTTAAAAAGTGCTTTTTGTAGAGAAATCAGAGTAGTAAATAATAAAATGGTCCCCTGTCCTCCCTCACTACACAGCCAATGAATTTAATGATACATGGTCTCTTAGTAGCACCTCACATGATATATGGTCTCTTGGTGGCGTGGGCCTGTGTCTGGCCCATTTACTAGGACTAGTTTAGTGGTTTCAATCTATTCCTTTGATAGAACTTGATTTCTCTCAATGTCAGCTATACGCTTAATTCATTTAGTGTTTCTAGGACAGGTGTTGACCAGCTGACACAGAGGGTGGGATCTAGCTTGTATGACAGTGGGTCTTAATTCTCAATCTTCGATCAGGGCAGCAAGTGTTCTCGCTTTGAGTTCATCTTCGACTATATTAAGGTAATTTCTGAATTTGGCAAATATGACATTTCATTATTTTTTTCTGGTCCAAAATTGTATAGCTTTGTGGTGTATGGACAATTGTAGATTCCGGACTTGGAGGAGCCTATTTCAAAGATGAAGATTATCCACGTAGCTGGCACCAAAAGGAAGGTACTAAATTATGTGAAGAATTAGTACTAATTTGTAACAGAAATTTATGTGAAGAATAAATGTACACAATAAAATTTTTTGTATATGTAGTAAGACACTAATTAATCTTTTTTATTTGGGGCTTGAAAAGGGATCCACATGCACTTTTGTAGAATCAATGAGGTGTACACCTAATTGATGTTCGAGAAAGGTTTCGTATAGATGGGTGAGATTTTTTATCCATAAACACATGCTTTGTTAATATGACCTTTTGGTTTAGCCATGAAATTTAAAAATTCTTGCAGCAGTGTTTTTGTGGCAGAGTAATGAGAAAATGCTTTGAGATGATTCAAAGTGGCATATCCATATAAGTTTCTAACATAGACAACAAGTTACAGGGATAGAATATCATAACTCTTTTCTTTTTAGTGCACTATGTTCATATTATAATAACACTAGTAAACCAACCGTATTCTCCAGAGTGATATACATGACTCTGGGGGTTCTCTTGGTGTTAAAATGAAAGTTTAGAGTGTAGTGTAGGGCTAAATAGAGTTTAATAGTAGAATGGGGGGACCTGTGAATGGTAGAGTTTATTATTATTATTATTTCCCCCTCCTTAATAGAGGCCTGGATAATAAATAAGTCCTCGTCATATAAATAGTCACTTTTATTGTTTTGTTAAAATGGTCACATTGATGAGATTTGCAAACCTATATAATTACTCAGTCAAATTCACAAACTGTAGTAAGGTTTATTAAACAAGAATAATGGTAGAGATATAATTTTGGTTTCCAAGGGCTGAGGTGCTCAACTCAAAGTAGCCCAGAAGGGTAATAGTTGTACTGGGGTCGGTTGACTGGAAGTTTTTTGTTTTCTTAACTCTAGCTTAGTTGCCCCAATAAAGGATTATGAGACAAACAGGTAATGGGATTTTTCATTTTGTCACTAGGAATTGATTTTGATTTTGATTAATGACTTGAATTTACAATCAATTCTTTCTTATTGATTTTTCTTGACTTCACATATTTGATGCTATAGGTTGATTACTGGAGTTCTGCAGCTAGCTGAGGGTTCACACTTAATCGTTGATGAGACCCAATTGAAAGTAGGGACCCTCAACCCTGTTGGAGTGGATAATACATGGTTGTTAAAAAGTTTGATGGAGCTGCAGAAGGTACTTCATCGTTTGTATATGTAGCATGTTTACATATATATCTCCTACTCCTTGTATATTGGCCTATATGAATTAAGACTTGAGAGAGATGTGCTCGACTGCCTAGTGCACAATAGTAGGCAAAATCTGCATTACGTTTTCTGCTAAAGTCAGATTATGTTGCAAGAAATATTACCTGTGCCTTTGCTTCATGGAGCTACTAGATGGGTGTTGCTCATAGACATGATTTGCAATATATGAACTTGATATATTTAGGCGCCTGTTTGTCTAGCTTTGCAATGAGGAGGGGCTTAAAGAACTTTAAGCTCTCTAGCAAAATTTACCATGTGCTTGGCAATTTTGCTAAAGAGCTCTGAGAACCAACTAAAAGTTGAGAAATAAAGTTGTGGTTTAATATATATAGAGAGGTGGAGGGTGTGAGTTTTGGACACATATTTGTGACATGGTGAGTAAGGGCTTTGCATGAGGAACAAGTTTCAAGGCTACTGTTTAGGTTCAGTTGATATCGACTTGTGGCTTGGGTATCTCTATCACTAAGTTCATTAAAAGGAAGTGAGCTTACCTTTATGTGTGTACTGATGTACTCATGTGCATGTGCCCTTTAATTAATTCTTGTCTATTCTCTACACTCTAGAGAATCTAGAGATTGACTTGCTGGCGACAAATATCTAGATTTGGATGAATATAAACCATTCTTTAAATTTTTAATCAATTGAAAAATTTTGACTTACAGATTCTCTAGGAGTTCCAAGTCATGTGTTAGAACTTAGAAGCCCGATTTAATTTGTTCTAGCTAGATTGTGAGCATTTTCTTGGTTTGACTATTAGTTTTATCCTTCCTCCTGAATTCATGTTGCATAGTAAGTGCTGCGTACGAGTGAGCGTTTTAAGACAATCTGGAGGGAGGAAAGTTGGATAACTTTGTGGAAAATAAGTTGTGGTTTTTATTGCTTTTTCTTAGCTGGTTCTAATTTTAAAATAGTATGGTATGGCACATTTACCGATTCATACATCTAACATCACTTTCATCTAGGTCTAATCGTTATCAATTCAATTATGCACCAATTATAACTAAACACATATTTGTGAGATACGTATGGAACATGAGCTTAATTTATTATGTAAAATATATCCAAGGGTTCAAACAAATGATCACAAAGCATAAGATGGTTTGCTACTTGTGTTTGTTTGTGAAAAATGGTTCTTTTTAACTTTGTGAGTGTAGGAAAATGGTTTGCTACTTGTGTTTTTTTTTCTCAAATTTTGTTCTTTATGGACTTGAACCTTAAATTTCTGCGGGGAGCAAGCTTACTGTAAGGAAGTGATGGCAGGCATGGCAAGACTGGAATTTTGAGGTCAGTTGGGAAGTGTTGTTGCTGCTTGTTGGCTATGGCTATACTTCATGCAATTAGAATGTAAAAAACTCCTTGTAAAGATTTTTTGTGATGTATAGGATCTTTTGTCAATAGAACTTACAAACTGATATATTTTTTGTTGGGAATTAGCAAAATTTTGGCAATGAACTTCAGAAAATTTAGTATTTATTAAGTATCTGTTGGGAACTTGTTTTGTATTTCTTCATGCAAATTTGGGCAGGAATTTGAAATTTAGCAAGGGAAAAAAATGTTTATAGCCGCGTTTTTATAAACGCAGCTACCGACAAAACCCATATCAGAGGCTTTAGCTGGGTTTGGAAAATGCAACTACAGGACAGCCTAAAGCTGCGTTTTAAACGCAGTCCAAAGCGGGTCTGTAGCTGCGTTTTTTATAAAATGCAGCTATAGGTCTCAACTTTTAGGGGGTGGAAAAACACAGCTATATGGTGTAGAAAACGCAGCTATAGACTTGGTTTGGGCTGCGTTTTTAAAAACGTAGCTCTAGGTCTCGTAGGGGGCTATAGTCACACAAGATAGGCTGTGTTTGGAAACGTGGCTATAGAAAACACATCTATAGCCTATAGCTGCGTTTTTCAAATGCAGCTATAGCCCTCTTTTTTTGTAGTGGAGGGACATAAGGTTCATTATAGAATGATGAATTTACAGTCAAGTACCCCTTTAAGAATCCATCGTAATTTGGGATCATAGTTTTTTTCTCATTAAGGCCAACTTCAAACTTGTACTATGTTCCAATCTTCACACTTGTACTTTTTTTTAAAAAAAATGTAAAAGGTTTGGTGTTGCTTCTTACAAGATGGCTGAAGCATAGGCATTGATTTTCTTTAAATTGCCATATTAGAGCACACTTCTGTTACGTCACAATTTGGATGTGATGCATGTTGAAAAAAATATATTTGACAGTGTGATTGGGACAATTATGAATATTAAAGATAAGACATGGAAGGAACTAATTTATTATTGTGTTCATTCCTGTTCAGGGCACAACATAAATCAAAATATATTTGTAGGACAAATCTGATGTTGGACATCTATCTAATAAGCATTTTCCACAAAATGGGAAGGAAACACAGGTTGTTTGTTTGTAATTGCTAAAAATTTCTTCATGCTTCCGTGTTAAAAGGACTATTTAATGTGATTCTTCTTTGTTTCGAATAAAGCATTTCTATCCTTTTTAGCTCAAAAATAAATAAATAAATAAAGAGACTTGGCTTATTTGATAATGTTTATATTGTGATTGGCAAGCTCGTTTTCCTTGATGGGAAGAAAATTTTATTCACTTTTAAGAAAGAGAGAGAGTACAAAAGGCTGTTATTTTTGAATTTCAGATTACCATTTTGAAGTTGAAATTGGTATCATTTTTTTATGGATAAAATTTATTAGAAAATAAGAACAGACCTTTCATATATAGGATGTATATAAAAGGCATTTTTTTAGGCCTTAAACAAAAGGTTCATCTAAAGAATACAAAGTGCTATATGTTTATGTATTTTTTTTTTTTTTTGAATTTTAGAATAGTTAATAATTTCATGATTATTTGTGAAGGCCAATTGTGGCCTTCGCAAATAATTTAGAATTAGTGAGGGTATATTTTTAACTCACAAAAAATAAACTTTTTGCAAGGAATTTTTATTGTCCCTCGGAAATAATTTGGTGGGAACATTTCCCTCCAATTTTTTTTTACATTTTAATGATTATTTGTAAAGGTCAATCTTAGCCCTCGCAAATAATTTGGTATTAGTGACGGTATTTTTTTAACCGTCACAAATAATACACTTTTTGCGAGAGATTTTTAATTGTCCCTTGCAAATAATATGGAGGGAAAATTTCCCTCCAAAATATTAGCATTTATGACGGCTATAACATATAATTGCGACAGCTTTTTTTGTTGGTCACAAATATTTCACATTTTATCAAGTATTTGCGAGGGCTTTATTTTGCTATCGCAAATAAGATTTTTTGAGAGGGCTTTTTGGGTCCGTCATAAATTCTTGGTCGCTAATAGGCATTTTTTTTGTAGTGTACTTAGGGCAAAACATAAAACCCTACACGTCATATGGGCTTAAGGCTGAGTTGGAAAATTCTGCAGAAAAACGTTCTACCCATATTTCGATCGGTCTAGTCTAATTCTCAATCAATCGAGCCAGGCAGAATCATACTATAACTTCTGCAGTAACTCGATTCCAACTTTACATAAAACGCATACACTTTGAGCAAGTCTAAACAAGACTACAAACCTGTTTTGATCATGGTTTGCCAATAATAAAAATTAGAGTTCTAATACATTAATTCCTAAGTACTTAGAACCTAACATATTTTGTTGCCTTACTTAGATGAAATAATTCTAATGAAATCATTTTTATTTTTCATAAAATTTTCAATATAATTGAAGAAACAAACTGTTAATGATAAACAATAAAAAAAAGAGTATAAGTTATTGTGAGCCTACTTAAGAATCAATAACTCTGTCGTCTTCTTCAGTCAACAAGAAAAATAAAATAAAATAAAATCAATAACAATTTGGAAAAAAGAAAAGAAAAAAATTTGGAAAAGATTGCGTATCTCTAACATTACTCCATTTAGATGCCATTCCATGTGCCGTGCGTGTTGAATGGGATGGGAGTCCACTAAGACCAGTACACCTGTACGTTGACTACCATTTTAACGTTTACAGAAAAGTCCCAATGGTGTAAAGTTGAAGTAGGTGAAGTAAGACTTGGCTTACTAAAATTTTGATAAACTAGTATTTAATTATTTATCTCCATGATTATGAACCAATCTTTTATGAGAAGTATAATGCATATATCGAATATATGTGATAATTGTTGCTATTCAATAAAGGTAAGACTAAAATGATGGGAGTCTTGTAGTTCAATTAACACCTCCTGAAATCATAAGGTTCAAATCAAACTACCCTCAACTATCAAATTATAAAAATAAATAATAAATAAAAACATAAGCGCAAAAGAGACCAATATAATGGTGGCTCTTCATAATAGGTCAATCATGCAAGTCCTATATATAAAGAAAAAATTTTATGAGCAAATATTGCAAAGCTAACCTTTCTATTTTTTTTTTATTGATATACTAATCAAAACTTTATGTTCAACAAAATGAAGGGGTAAATAGGTATTTATTCTAATTTGAAAACTATGTAGTAGTATGCAGACATGCCCCATCTGTAACTAATCTGCTTTTTGCTGATGATTATTTGATTTTTTGTCAGGCTAATAAAAATGAAGTGCAGGTTGTTTCTGATACTTTACAGCTATATGCTGAAGCTTCGGGCCAATGCATAAATCTGGAGAAGTCTTCTGCCTATTTCAGTAGTAATGTGTTTGGGGAACAGAAAGCATGGATAATTGATAAATTAAAGGTAAAGGAAGTTAAGAAGTTTGATGCTTATTTGGGGCTACATACTTTGATAGGAAGACGGAAATATGACACTTTTGCTTATATAAAGGAACGGGTGTGGAAAAAAATACAAGGTTGGAAGGGGAAGTTGCTCTCTCAGGCTGGCAAGGAGGTTCTCATCAAAGCTGTGGCTTAATCCATTCCTACGTATTCCATGGGGGTTTTTCAGCTACCTGGGAAATTATGTGATGGGTTGGATGCTATGTGTGCTAGATTTTGGTGGGGACAAGTTGGGGAGGGGAGGAAAATACATTGGAAAATTTGTAGTTCTTTAACACTGTCAAAGAAAGAGGGTGGAATGGGTTTCAGGGATTTATGTTCATTTAATTTAGCCATGCTAGCAAAACAGGGTTGGCGATTATTGCAGGATAAAAACTCTCTTCTGTATAGTTGTTTCAAGACAAAATATTTTTCGAGGTGTGATTTCCTTAAGGCAAAGGATTGTCAAAATAGTTCCTATGTATGGAGGAGTTTGTTAGCGGCTCAACCAATTTTGAAGAAAGGATGTTATTGGAGAGTGGGTAATGGAGCTTCTATCTGGTTTTAAAGGATTGTTGGCTGCCTAACCAACCAACAAAAAAAATTCTTTTTCAACCGGAGGAGGAGATCTGGGAGTGGAGGGTCTTGAATTTAATTGCTTGGCGGAATCACCAGTGGGACAACGAACGTATCAAGGCCATGTTCCATCCATTTGATGCAGATGCTATTCTCCAAGTGCCTTTGAGCAGGCAAGTGGTGCAAGATGTGGTGGTGTGGTCTGGTTCACAAAAGGGAAACTATACAGTGAAGTCTAGATATTATGTGGCAAAACAGCTACGGATGGAAGAAAGCAACCTTGGGGAGTCATTGACGCAAGGAACGAATAGGGCACTCTAGTCATGTGTTTGGCAGGCCAATGTTCCTAACAAGATTAAAAAAATTTCATGGCATGCATGTCTGAATATTTTGCCCACACAAGCAAATCTGGCACGCAGAAGGATAGTGGAGGAGGCATGGTGTAGTTCTTGTCAGCTTGAAGAGGAATCGGTTTTGCATATGTTGTAGGGATGTGGAACGGCACAAGATGTTTGGGCTAGGAGTTTACCTCGACTTCAAAAATCAGGTACTATGTAGACCAATTTTCTGCAGTTGATTACAAGTTTAATGCTGAGACTTTCAGGGGAGGAATGGGATCTGTTTTAGGTCACTTATTGGTAGATATGGAATTAGCGCAATACAGCCATGCACGGGGGTGTATTCCAACATCCTTCAAGGTAATCTCGGCGAGCATTGGAGTATTTGAGAAAGTTCACAGAGACACAAGACCATCTACGTGTTTCAACTCCAATTCTGTCTGCGCCGCAATAGGTATGGCAGCCTCCGATGGGTAATTGCTTCAAACTGAATTTTGATGGTGCTTGCTTTGATGAGGGAGCTGCTTCGGGCTATGGGGCTGTGATTAGAAATGAAAAGGGCGAAGTAATGGCTGCTTTGGCTGCGAAGGGCGATGCTGTACGGGATAGTGAAGAGGTGGACATGCTTGCATGTCGTAAAGCTCTTGAGTTTGCAATAAATGCGTGCTTCATGGAAATTATTTTGGAAGGTGATAGTGCATTGGTGATGCAGACGGTTTCCTAGGCTCAATCGAATCTTTCCAGGCTTGGATTAATTTATGAGGATATTTGGTGCTTGGTTGCAGGCTTCAAATCTATTTCGATTAATTGTGTTAGGCGCAATGCTAATGGGGTAGCTCATGCTTTGGCTAGATTTGCTAGATTAATTGATGATGATATTGTTTGGTTGGAGGAAGATCTCCCACCTGTGGTGGATGCTTTGTATTTGGATGCTAATGCTTTAAATTAATGAAAATTGGTTGGTTCCGGCTTCAAAAAAGAAGAAGTGAAATGCTACGTCGACAACACGGTCACAACACTTTCACAACAAATCATAGTTGGCAAGATGTTATTGGATGTCCACAACATGGTCGCAACACTTTCACAACAAATCATAGTTGGTAAGATGTTATTGGTCCTAATTTGAATCCATAATTTAAAAATAGTGATTTTAACAATCTACTACTTAAGATTTATTGTAAAAATGTCGTGAACTTATCATTTCTAAAAAATAGCTTTTATTGTATTGATGTCCAGATAACTATTTGTGTTTTTATTTGTGTTTTTTTTTTTTTATAATATAAATCAAAAGTTAGAAAGGAAGATAAATTCAATGGCGAGATTGGGGGGGGGGGGGGGGGGGACTGGGACTGGGAACTTATTTTCATATATTTCGGAATCTCAGACATATAAATGCATATATTTTAATTTTTTTGAAAAAAATTTTAGGGGTGCCGAGGGCCCCTTTGGCCTTAACGTGGCTTCACCACTCTAAAGTCCTTAAACACCATGCTTGATTCACTTTCGTCATGTCGCACCCCATGGAAGCTTCTAATGCAAAAACATAGGTCTCAACATGGATTCTTTTTAGCCCATTACTAATAATATTGCTCTTGTTGTACTAATTATATTCTCCTTCTGCATCTATCAAAGACTCAAGCAGCCAAGGGAGAAACCAAAAAGCAGGGATGGAGGCATGCTTTGACCCAAATTTTTTTATAAAAGATATGAGTATATACTTAGTACTAATTTTAGCAATTTTGTTTAATAAAGTTATACTATACCCCCTTTAATAACACTATTAATTCTTTTAAGAGTAATGTTATTGCCATAAAATTTTCTATAGCATTTTTACAAACTATTGAGTTAGCAAATTTATATTGGTTTGCACTTGGTCCACCACTTACACTGCTTTTTTACTTATCAATAACCATTCATTACATCAGTAATTTATAAAAAAGTTTGTAGCTCTAGCATTCCTCCTTGTAAAAAACATTAAAAAAAAAAATCTATAGTGATAGTCCAAGAATGTATTGACTCCTTATGGTAAATTAACCAATTAATTAGCCAGGTGAATTAATTAAGTCAATTAACATGCAATACGCGTGGTAGCACAAACAAATCACCAAATAACTAAATGCAGCGGAAAATAAATTTGACACAATGATTTGTCTACGAATGGGGAACACCTCCGAGGCAAAACCCCATCAGGTGAATTTAAAGTCACCACTTGCGAGAATCCACTATTATTAAAACAAGCGTTACAAGTAAAGGAATCCCAGTACCTTATACCAACTTACAGTTGAACCTTTACCCCAACACATAATTAGAATTGTAATGTAGTGATAATCTCTCCTTTCATTGCACGGCTCCAAGTATGTGACTAACCAATCGATGCACGGATCCCAGTACGTGACTAACACACCCACTTGAGAAAGATGTTGGCTGCAAAGTTTTTCAGTTCATCCACACGATGAAGATCAAGAAGCTCATTGGTCAATAAAACCCTACTGCGTTTAAATGCAACAGCTTCTTCAAGAGAAATATGAACTAGGGCAAATTGTCTCTGGTCACAATATGCTTGCAACAACTAGTGCAATAACCTTTTCATCTAGTTTCATCAACTGAAACGGCCCTTAAAATAATCTTTATATATGTCTAGGGTTGTGAGAAAAAAAAACCTAAATACATAGCTTGGATATGTGTGAAAAACAGATATGAAAAACTGATTTTTGTAATTCTCGATAGATACTGCTGTCGAGCTTATCTATCGAACTTCACATTTTAAATCTTGATAGATACATCTGTCGAGCTATTTGTCGAGCTTTAAAGAACATCACTTCTTCACTTGATTCTTGAACAGATTTGCATGGCTTTAACTCTTGACTTGAACAAAATGTTTCTTGAAGATTCAAACCATCCTAAATCTACCCAATTACAAGTAAAGTGCGTTTTGTCAAAGGATTAGCCAATTCTAAATGGAATATGTTCTTAACATGATCCTCATATGTCCTAACATATAGATATAAAATCTAAAAATATATATATAAGACAAAAATTACCAATAGTAAATCTAAAACAAATTAAGCTCAATCAACCAATTTTATCCAGAACAAACAACCGGACCTTTTAAAAAATTTTAAATAAAATTATTTTGTCATTACCGAGTAGCAGCATCAAAGTAACACGCACCAAAAAAAAAAATCCCTCAAGCGGCTAAGTAATAATAGAGCCAAAGATAGGAGCCGCCACACATAACTAACAAACAGAGCCGTCCCCTATAACTTCAAGTCCTGGCTTTATTGCTGCCAAAAAGTCACATATTTGGTTTATTGCTATACAAAAAGTTAAGTTTCAGTTATAACAAAGAAATAACAATCAAAGTCTACATCTTTTTATTTATTTTATGAGAAGCTTATGAGTTAAATTTTATTCAAATTGAATTAGTAGCGTTTACATCATGAGCAATAAGTGCATCTAAAAACCTAGGAGTTTCCTCCATACAAGTCACAAAATCATCAACCCGTTTTTCATTATCTTTTCTTTTTCCTAGTTTTTTTATTATTTATTTATTTTTTTATTTATCAAGCATTTGGGTTGTTCTGGCAGTTTGAACCAGAAACTCTATGGCATGCTAAGGCAAAGTGGCAAAATATCACTCTTTTGGAACTCGATATTGTGAAAATCAATTTTTGTGTGGAACTCGATATTTTACCAATATCGTGTTCCATGTGTGTTTTGCCATTGTGACCTGGGCTGATGGGGATTTTCTGAATATAAAATACCATGTGGAACTTGATATTAGAAAAATCAAGTTCTGTACAATTTTTTTTAAGTGGAACTCGCTAATACTAGTGTCGAGTTCTTTGCAACTTAAAAAATTAAAAAAAAGAAAGTGAAACTTAATATTAATAATGTCGAGTTCCACTACAACTAAACCTAGAAGAAAAAGACCCAGTGAAAGTACTTGCAGATGCTACTTTTGTGAGACGAGTGCAAGCAAAAAAGCAAAAAATAAATTATACAATAAAGGTAGGGCCAGGAAAATTGAAACTTATGTATTTTGGAAATCAAGAAAAACTTGCACGGTACATTAACAGCAAAAGAGATTGTTTTTCTCTTGCTCTCTTTCTTATACAATATGCCAAACAAAGGCAGATTGTGCATGCAGGCAGGGGCACCTCCATGTTATGGTTATGGTGTTCACCCTGACTTTAAAAAATATATAATATTTTTGAAATATATATTTTTTTGTATACCATAAATAAAAAATGAACACCCTAAAATATAGTTACAAAGACCAATAATTGTAAACACAATTACAAAAATTAATAAGTTGAGTAACTACAAAATTAATGTTGTGGACAAAACAAAAACACAACAACTAAAAATTTGAGTTGAGTTAAATTATTAATAGAGAATTACTATAGACAAGATAAAAATTAAAGTATTAAAAAAATTATTTTTAATAAAGTAATGCTATGTAAACAACAAAAATATTGCAACAGCAAAAATTATATTTGAGTTGAATTTTCATTTTTATAGAAGAAAATAGAAAAACTTTATGTATTTGTGTGTGTGTTTTTGTGATGTTAATATTTAAGTACTTTTTTTTATTATATTTTGTATAATTGGAGTTTTTTAAAGCATTTACATCAACTACTGCAAAACGTCCTGTCTATTTTAACATAAAAACTTAATTTTTGAGGTTAATTATGTAAAATTTGGCCTTATGCTATTTTATATAGATTAATATATATACTCTAAATAACCAATAAAATTTTTTTTTCTAAAACCTCCACCGGAAGGTCAATGTTGGCAAGCTTGTTCCTACAAGAGAGTCCATAGGCATGATCAAGCATTTAATGGCTAGGCTTGATAGTTCAAGCCACCTATTATATGTAGGCATGTTTACAAGAATCAACGTGTGTTGAAATTGCATACAAAAAGGGCTATACGCAATTAAGGCTTGATAAAAAGTCAAGCCATCTTCTACATATCATAAATATTACCGTGGAGATGATGGGAATCAATTTGTGAATTCTCAGGTCAAATAGAACCTCTCTAAAATTCTCTACTGTCATGATGACAAGCTGTTATTACACAGCTTCTCTCAAGTAAAACAAAACTAACTAGGATGTTAGTTTCATTTCTTTTTACATGACTTTATTATTATTATTATTTTAAAATTTGTTAAGAACTCGGTATTATAATACCGAGTTTCACTTTTAAAAAAAAATTGTACAAAACTCGTTTTTTCTAATATCAAGTTTCACGTGGTATTTTTTATTCAAAAAACTTACGTTAGCACCTGCTACCATGGCAAAACACGCTTGGAACTCAATATTGGTAATATCTAGTTCTACACAAAATTTGATTTTTAAAATTTTAAATTTCAAAAAAGTGGTATTTTGCCAAATAATTTCAAAACAATGCTATTTTATTGAAATTCTCGAAAATAAGTAGTATTTAGTCATTTGCCCGGCATCCTGTGACCCCATGTGTTTATTTATTCCTAGCCAGGGCACTTTTAGCAGGGTATTTGATGCAGAAAATTATCTTCTGGTGCTTCTTTTTACGAAAATCAGGGTATTTGATGCTCTCTCTCTCTCTCTCTCTCTCTCTCTATATATATATATATATATATATATATATCTTATGGAAAAAATTATTTCTAATTTATCATCAAGGAAATGCTTTTCATACAAAGATTCATACTTTGTGGAGAGCTTATTACAAACACATGTAATACTTCAATCCCACTTCTATGCATTTGGTGCATTGGTAGCCACATCGTGCTTATATATTTTATCTCCTCTCCTTGTAAAAGAAATGGGTAGTTGTGACCACTGGGGTAGTTGGTCTAGTGGTCATGGGTTCATTTATAAGCACGAACGGAGCCAGGGTTTGAATACAAGGGAGACAAGCTTAATACAAACTCACGTTCATTAACATCAATATCTCATATTTGCAGATACAATTTCGAATTACGTACCATATATATAAATATATATATATATATATATATATATATATATATATAATTAGAATTTCAAAATAGTTATACAAACAAATGAAATAATATAACAACATAAATGTCTTACAAGTATATATTTTTCCATAAATATACGCCAACTTGCAATAATATTTTTTAAAATAACATATGTCAAAACCCAAAGACAAATTTCTTTAGCAACTTTTACCTGTAACGTGACAAAAACTCTAATCTATTGTCCTTGTAATTAAATTGAAGAGAAATGACGTAAAATGATATTATCTAACATTAACAGTAGTAATGGTTATAATCCAACGGTCCCTAATCAAACCATCTCTTTATAGTGACTTTCATCTCACACTGCCGTCCCTCTTCTTCATTCTCAACCTTAACTAATTCTCTCTCTTTCTTTGCCCTCTCTCTTTTTATGTTTTTCTCAACCAAACCTGGTTCTGTCTCTCTCTCTAACTCAGATTCAGACTCTCTCTTTAAAGTCCAGATTTCATTTATGAGTTTGAATATTTGCTGCTAACAATTACATACGAGATTGCAAGAGATTTAGAGGGAACTAAAGAAATGAGGAAACAAAAAATCAATTTTTTAAATTTGGATTTTTTTTTTTTTTAAGAAACTTGTGTTATCTGGACTTGTGATTTGTTCTTGTTTTTTTTTTTTTGTTTGTCTAAAGGTTTCTTTGGGAAATTGAGCAATTCCAAATGTTTTCTTTTTTGGTTCTATGGGTTAGTTTGTAATTTTTTTGGGGAGGGGGCAAGTGTATATATTTTGGGCATAAAATTGTAAAACCTTTGTGCATATATATCTAATAGTCAAATTTTTAAAAATTTGGGGGGCTATGCCAATACATGGCTCCGTCCCTGTTTATAAAGGTTTGAGAAGCGAAGGTCCCAGGTTCAATTCCCGCAATAAAAAGCGCCTGAAAAATAACTTCATACTTGACACAACACTGTGTGTTTTATCTATAATCTCACGTTTGCAATTATGAAAACATATTGTGTTTTATCCTTATTCATTAATGTTCTTTCTCTTCCTCCCCAATATAATCTTCTTTTAGGAAAAATAATTAATTTTGTTACTTGAAAATATCATTTGTTGTGCCGGGTAGTCCTTTCTCACCCTAAGTCCAAACTAATCCCAACCTTGCCATCTCGTTTCCCATATGGACTATTTATACACGAACAAAAGGAAATTTTGAAAAAACTTGAAAGGAAGTTGGAATTTAATTTTTAAGTTTTAACTGAAGAAGTTGCCACATAGAACGCTGCTCAACATATCAAAAATGTAGGGCAACACATAAAAGTAGAAAGATAGGCTGTTTATGGTCAAATCAATGGTGGGTGAGGTTTAAGACTGCCTATAGTACAATTTAAAAGAGGGGAAAAGAAAAAATAAAGGTTCTAAAGTTCTACTTCTAGGGCCATATTGATAGTTTGCTGGAATTTTTGTGATCATCAAAACAATATGGTTCGAGCTTGGTGGGCTAAAAGTTTGTCAGTAATAAATTGAAGGATGTGGCTTCATGAAGAAAATGGGTGAAAAATAGTTTATACTTAATAGGTGGAAAATGTTGAAATACAATGAATATCAGTAGGCATATGTCAACGGAAAAAATCTACAGAAAATCAAATTATCAAGGCTTGTAAAGTTGCAATGTTTACAAGATTCTTTTATATATAAGTAAATACGTATGATAGAGTTGGATTAAGAAAAAAAAAACCTATTTATCTTTTTTTCTATCATCCTGAAATTTCCAGGGGTCCCTTGTCCCCACATTCATTCACTCATGAGAATCTGGCGTTGGTACATCTGCTGCAAAAGTTACCAGTGCCATTAAGCTTAAAATGTAATCCATTTGGATGCAACCTTTTGGTGAATACTTATTTGCTTTGCTGAATGTTGATTAAAGAAAAAAAAAGACTTTAAAAAGCTGTTTAGAAGCAAATAACGTCAAAAGCTTACAACTCTTTATAAAGGGGGCCCTTATTACTTTCCCTATAAATTCTCAAGTTTCGAAACTAATTTTAATTTTGTGACACTTTACATGTATCCATTTGAAACTTTTAACATTCATCTGTCAGAATTTTTTATGTAAACATATTTCTGGTTTTTGCGGGAAAGGAGAGTAACAAATCTCGAACAGTCATCATAGTTGTACCCATTATTTCTTTTGTGGTACTAATAATAATCTCCTTCTGCATCTACTTAAGCCTTAGGAAACCAAGGGAGAAACTAGAAAGTAAGTAAAATAATTCGTTTATTTCTTTTTGTCATACAAAAATGTTAGAGACATATTTTATGT
This sequence comes from Quercus glauca, assembly GCA_023736055.1. Lineage (NCBI taxonomy): Eukaryota > Viridiplantae > Streptophyta > Magnoliopsida > Fagales > Fagaceae > Quercus > Quercus glauca. The sequence goes on from CM043324.1 coordinate 48,309,073, forward strand.
AATTGACTAATCTTTTGACAAAATGTACTTTGCTTGTAATTTGGTAGATCTATGATGGGTTTAAGACTTCAAGAAACATATTGTTCAAGTTAAGTGCTTAAGCCATGAAAATATGATCAAGAAACAAGTGAAGAAGCTGTTCATTAAAGCTTGACAGCAATCTCGACAAAAAGACTTCTATTGAGATTTAAAGTCAAAGCTCGACAGAAACTCGACATAAGTTGTTTCTGTCGAGACTTACGAAATCAGAAATTCCAGATTTGATTTTCGGCCCTTGCTTGTATGTGTGTATAGGGTTTCTTTTCTCACAACCCTAGACATATATAAGACTTATTTTAAAGGCCGTTATACAAGGAGAACACATGTAGAAAGTGACCTAGTTCATTATTCTCTCTGAAAAAGCTACTGCAACTTTACACCAAGGGTTTTGTGACCAAAGAGTTTCCTGATCTGCATCGTTGATAAATTGAAGAACTTTGCAGCCAACAACCTCTTCAAGTTACTGGAGTTAGTCACGTACTGGGATCCGTGCACATTGGTTTGTCACGTACTAGGATTCGCGCATCAAGGGAAAGATTGCTGCTACAATACAAGTCCAATTGGGTATTGGGGTAAGGGTTCAACTATAGGTTGGTATTTCGGGATCGGCCTAAGGGTTTGATAAGATTCCTTATACTTGTAACTGCTTGTGATTGATAATAGTGGATTCTTAGGAGTGGTGACCTTAAAATCACCCGATGGGATTTTGCCTCGATGGTTTTCCCCATTCATAAACAAATCACCTATGTCAAATTTATTTTTCGCTACATTTAGATAATTTGGTGATTTGTTTGTGCTGCCACGCTATTGTATGAAATTTGATTTAATTAATTAACTTGGATAATTAATTAATTAATTGCAAGGAGTCAATTCATTTTAACCCAACAAAAAATATGAATTATTGCAAAGATAATAACAAACAAAGTCAGAAATTATGTGCTTGGTTACACAGATGTGCTTCCTAAAGTTCTCAGATATGGGTGGTGTAGGGAATTCAACCCGAAATCCCAACCTGTGAGAAACAAAAAAATAGAGAAAACACACTCCAAAGAAAAACAATCACACGCACAAGACAATATTTATGTGATTCGGCAATTTGCCTACGTCCACGGAGTTACAGAGATTTTACTATTATAAGGGAAAAATACAAAGTGCAACTACAGTTTTTTCTCTCTCTCAAAAACACGACAACAACACAATAAACCCTAATCACCAATAATCGGTTTTTATACAAAGGCCTATCAGCCCAAGCCTCCGCTCCATGGACTAAGCCTCAGTAAATCTCCCATTAAAAACCATGCAACATTATTCGGGTCGGGTCAGGTCGTCAACCGGATCAAACATAAATTAGGCTCCATAAAGCCCAACAGGTGGTGATATTTGTGGGAGTAAGAAATTCCATTTATATTATGAGGACAAATTTCCAAGAAACTATTAAAGTAAACCACGACATAATTTTGGGATTATTATTATTGTTATTTTTTTTTTTCATAAAATGATGCTTAGCTACTACAAATTAACTATAATCAGCGTGTTCTGTTCTGTCAATAAATTGACATGCACTAAAACAAACAAAAATTTGTTATATTCTAATAGACATGATTTTCCTATCTAGAAGATTTTAATAAATAATTAGTTTTCCAAACCTCTAGCCACACTACGATATGCCAATCCCCGTCCATCTCTAATTTCAATTCCACTTTTTCAATCGTTCATTCAGTTTTTGATGACCATGCTTTTGGATTTTGTATAAAATTAATTTGATGAATATTCAAGATATGGTTGTATGATATTATGTAATGTTTCATTTCTTTATGATGGTTGTAGCCTCTTTCATGGTTACATTTTACTAGATTGAAATTCTAAGTTAGTAATTTTAGAACATTTATTTTGCATGGGGTTAAAGATTTAATGTTTGGAAAAATGGTGGGGGGGGGGGGGGGGGGGGGGGAAGAAAAAAAAAGTCAAGAGTTGAAACGAAAATAAGGAAAAGGCAATGAGAGTACCTTGCATTCAAAGTGTTTGGTTTGCAAGGGAGAAAGGAAAGGAAAAAAAATCCTCATGCTCTAGTACAGATTCTCTCTTCTCTCTATTTCCTTCCAATTTGGGAGGAAAGGAAAATGTTGGCCCTATGGAGAACTTTGCATTTTCCCTTCCCTCGTTCAATTTCTCTCCAAACAAATAAAGAAATTTTCTTTTCCTTCCTACCTTTTCCATCCCTTGCTTTCCCTCCAGCTTCCTTTTAACCAAACACACACACACACACATATATATTGAATATTTTCTTCCCATAGTGTTCATTAATCATTGTATAGAATATGGAGTAGTTCGGGAACTTGCAAAACCTTTTATTTTTTTATTTATTTTTTAGAGAGGTGGAAATGGAATACATGATAAAGAAAATGAGGGTTGCCTATGTAGTTCAAGGGTTTTTTTTTTTTTTTTTTTTTTTTTTTTTTTTTTTTTTTCTAATGTGAAAAAAAAAAATGCAAGTTATAATGGATTGAGCTGACACATTAAAGACCAAATAAGTCGAACTCCAACCCGCCCAACTCTATTTGTTACAAGAATTTCACATCAAAAATTAGCAAATTGGATATCAAGGTTTTTTCTTCATTAGAAACTAACTTGTAATCTTTGTATAATTATAAATATTATAATTAAATAACCATATCATATTTGTAATGAGGGATTTTATTTTATTTTAATAGGATAAAAATGTGGCTTTGAAAGTTTAATGGTGTGCATTGAAAAGATAAAATTTTAGTTTTATTAATTGCATCTGTCAAGATATAGATATTATTCTCTCTCTCTCTCTCTCTCTCTCTCTCTCTCTCTCTCTATATATATATATATATATATATCTTTTTTAATTTTTTAAATGTCCAAAATCAATTACATATTTAACGTTCAGGAATCAAGTATAGGTTAATACTATCAATTAGCTTTTAAATTTTGGTAGGGTAAGCAAATTTGTTCCTTCTATATTACTCTATAGAAAAATAAGTTAGTTATATATATATATATATATATATATATATATTTTATAAATAAAGTAGTTATTGATTTATATATTCACACGACATTTTAAAAATAAATGATATTATTGTGATACAAATGTTAAAATCATTCCTAATAGAATTTTTTATGAGTTATAAAATATATTTAAAAAATTCGAGGCATTTCTTTCTTATCTTTTATAATACAAATAGTTTGGGGTAGGGTTGTCCAACTCACCCACAGACCTGACCCACTCGAAAAATTTGACTGGATCCGAGTCAACTGCCACTCCTACCCGATGACTCTAGCAATGGGCAGCAGGTCTCTTTCTGCACAAACCTATGCTGGTGGATCAGTTGAGGATCTCGTCCCTTAAAACGCGAAAAACTCAAACTAATTCATTAGGATGCCCTTTTTTTTTGCAGAGATTTGCCAAATCTAGTGAGCTATCAGCCATTTCTAGCAAGATCTCAACTAGATCCGGCTAATTCTATTGAATCTAGCAATATGTCACCAAATTTGGTGACATTTTTGCTAAATCTAGCGAAATTTTACCGGATTTTCATCTTTATCTTACCAAATTTTCATCGTTTTTTAGATCTACGACACCAACCAAATCGACTACTACCATTTGAAGGCTTGATCAGTCTAATCCAATCAACTATTTTGATCAGTGGTGGGTTGATAAATGTTCCTCTTGATCAGGTCGAATCTAGGGGTTGAGCCCAAACTTGATGACCTAACCCGTGGATAGCTCTAGTTGGGCGAGAGAGATTTAAACGCTAAAAATTGGAAAACATTAAGTTATACAAATATAATCATGAAAAATATACAGAGAAAGAAAATACTGCTCAAGATTTAAAATTTAGAACATATAATAAATTTTTTTTTTTTTTGAGAATCTCATATAATAATATTTTAATGAAGAAATCAAAGTGTTAAAATGAAGAATGAATCAAAATCCACCTTTAGAAAAGTTTTAGAAATTCTGTGCGATGTTTTAAATTAGATAATGTTTTGCTTTACTTGCTATTTCTCTTTTCTTTTGCTCCTATTATTTATTGTATCTTGTTGATTCTCTTAGATCACATTCTATGGGCTGAATGGGATGGGTGTCCACTGGGCCCATAAACCTGTATTGTTGACTGCCACTTGCAAAGTTTGCGTAAAAACCTCCCTAATATTAATTCCAGAACAAGCGCGTGCCAATCATAACGAGGAAGTCAATTTCATTTTCTTTTTCTCTTTTGCCGGTCCCCACCAAGTCAAGTGGCAATGCAGGTGCCAAGTGGTGCAAGCAAGACCTGAATTCCCAAAAGTTGTAATCAACTTATAATTTTTATTTTATTAAAGACTGACTATTTTATTAGGGCAAAGAAAACATGTACAATCATCGTGTGATGTCAAGAAAACATGTAAAGTTTTACTAATACTTATCCCCTGTACCAAATCAAACATTGGCCTCCCTTATTGTTGGCCCCTGCAAGTTATTCACTTTTTTAAATTGAGAAAGAAATCGAAGAATAAATTTTTTTTTTTTCAAACAAGGTAAAAAGTGTGTTTGGATATCGTTTATTTACTAAAAATTAAAAATTTTTTGCTAAAAATACTATAACAAAATAATTTTTAAAACTATGAATAATGCTGTGAGATCTATAAAATACGATTGCTGCATTTGTTGGAGGTTGGCTAGTTCATAAACAGTGCTATGAGACTAGTAAAAAAACGCAAAACACTCGTTCATCCGGGGCAAACGCACACAAAGTGAAATTCAAAAAAGTCTCACTTTTTTGAAATTATTTTTTCATTGAAGATAAGGTTTTTGCTTAGGATATCAAGAAAAAAAAAGTTATCTTTGTATCTATGTAGCTGTGGAATATTGTTCATTATCAACGTTCCCAAATGGACTTAGCTGTTGGTCAATTCTTCTTATGCCCTAAAAGTCTTGCATTCATATTTACATAGAAAAAAATCATGGACTTCCTTTTCTTCAAAGTCTTTACTCAGCTGAATAGTTCGCCCCTCTCTCTAAAAGCCTAAATGATAAGTTTCTTAACCCAACTCTTGCCTCAAACACATGGCAATGGTTTCTTCAAGACTTGTCTTCCTAGTTTCCATTTGCATCCTGATTTCTCAAGCCATTGCTCAGCCAAACTTCCTATACTATTTCTGCTTAGACAAGGGTAATTACACAAGCAACAGTACCTACAATACAAACCTCAATCAAGTCCTCTCCTCCCTCTCCTCCAACACAGAAATTGACTATGGGTTCTACAATTTTTCTTATGGCAAAAGCCCTGACAAAGTATATTCACTTGGACTTTGTAGAGGAGATGCCAAGCCAGATATTTGCCGTAGTTGCCTCAATAACGCTACAAATCTTCTCACTCTGCTTTGTCCCAATCAGAAGGAAGCGATAGGATGGTATGACTATTGCATGTTACGCTACTCATTCCGTGACATATTTGGCATCATGGAAGATAGCCCTGCTTTCTATATGTGGAATGTAAATAACGTATCAGCCAATTATGATCAGTTCAGTCAGGACCTAAGGACCTTGTTGGATAGCCAAAGAGGTCAAGCTGCAAAAGGTGGTTCTCTTCGTAAGTTTGCAGCGGGAAATGCAACAGCACCAAACTTCCAAACACTATATTCACTTGTGCAGTGCACACCTGATTTGGCCGCACAAGATTGCAGTGATTGCTTGGCTGGGGCTATGGGAGATATACCAAAATGTTGTGATGGGAAGCAAGGTGGGAGAGTTATCAGACCCAGCTGTTATTTAAGGTTTGAGGTCTCTCTCTTCTATGACCCCACAGCTGATAATGCATCATCACCATCACTGTCTCCACCACCGCCTCCAGTACCATCAGTATCTCCTCCAGCATCAAACAACACCCCTGCTGCGAAAGGTACCAATGCCATTAAGCTTAAAATGTAATCCATTTGGATGCAACCTTTTGGTGAATACTTATTTGCTTTGCTGAATGTTGATTAAAGAAAAAAAAAGACTATATAAATGGGTCCTTATTACTTTCCCTATAAGTTCTGAAGTTTCGAAACTAATTTTAATTTTGTTACTCTTTCCATGTATCCATTTGAATCTTTTAACATACATCTGCCAGATTTTTTTATGTAAACATATTTCTGGTTTTGCAGGAAAGGAGAGTAACAAATCTCAAACAGTCATCATAGTTGTACCCATTATTTCTTTTGTGGTACTAATTATAATCTTCTTCTGCGTCTACTTAAGAGTCAGGAAACCAAGGGAGAAACCACAAAGTAAGTAAAATAATTCGTTTATTTCTTTTTGTTATCCCAAAATTTGAATTATTGCAAAGATAATAACAAAAAATGTCAGAAATTTTGTGCTTAATTACATAGATGTGATTCTGAAAGTTCTCAGGTATGTGTGATATTTGTGGGAGTAAAAAAGTCCACCTATATTACGAGCCTATGAGGACAAATTTCCGAGCAAGTATTAACGTAAAACACGACATACTTTGGGGATTATTTATTTATTTATTATTTTTCATAAAATGATGCTTAGCTACTACAAATTAATAATAATCAATGTGTTCCGTCAATAAATTGACTTGCACTAATGCAAACAAAAAGTTATTATATACTAATGGACATGAGTTTCCTATCTAGAAGGTTTTGATAAATAATTAATTTTTATAGGTCATTGCTGTTGCATGCACATATTTTAAATTGTGTTAGTTTTAAATAATGCACTGACGTCTTGTTCAGGCGAATCTGTGGATGAGATTAGAAGTGTGGAATCTTTGCAGTTAGGCTTTGGCACTATTAAAGTTGCAACAAATGACTTTTCTGATGCAAATAAGCTTGGACAAGGTGGATTTGGTGTTGTTTACAAGGTAAACCTAACATTATCAATAGCCTTAAAAAGGATAATTTAATGGGCAGGACCTGCCTCATGATTGAAGTAGGGTATTGATTCAAACACTTTCCCTACCACCCCCACCCCAAATTGGAAAAGTTTGTAGTCAGGATGCACATGTTAAGTCCAAAGGGTTAAATATGTTCTAACTAATATGATTTCAGGGTAAACTCTCCGATGGACAAGTTATTGCTGTGAAAAGGCTTTCAAAAAATTCTAGTCAAGGAGATCTTGAATTTAAGAATGAAGTTTTGTTAGTGGCCAAGCTTCAACACCGAAATTTAGTTAGACTCCTAGGATTTTGCTTGGAAGGAATTGAAAGGCTTCTAATTTATGAGTTTGTGCCCAACGGAAGTCTTGATAACTTCATTTTTGGTATGATTTTACTTCTACCTTTATTTCAAAATTGTATTCATTGTAATTTATTTTGATTACACGTCTTTTGTGGATAGATTTCATTCACATTTTAGTCCAATATAATATATTTGATTGACTATGTAGATCCAATCAAGTGTGTACAATTGGATTGGGCAAGACGCTACAAAATCATAGCAGGCATTGCACGAGGTCTTCTCTACCTTCATGAAGATTCTCGACTTCGTATTATTCATCGGGATCTTAAAGCAAGCAATATCCTATTAGATTCTGAAATGAATCCAAAAATTTCAGATTTTGGTATGGCAAGATTGTTTGAACTTGATCAAAGCGAAGGCAATACAAGTAGAATTGTGGGGACCTAGTAAGTATCAAACTTTTTTTTTTTTGACAATCTAGTAAGTATCTTACATAGGTATACTTTATGTTTACATTGTACCAAAAGAAACAATATGAAAGGCTAATAGTATTTTTGAAAATAATTGTTAATGTGCAGTGGATATATGTCTCCAGAGTATGTAATGCATGGACAATTCTCAGTAAAGTCTGATGTCTTTAGTTTTGGTGTGCTAGTATTAGAGATAATAAGTGGACGAAAGAATAGCTCCTTCCGAAATGGAGAGAATATTGAGGACCTTCTAAGCTATGTAAGTATTTTTATTTTTGGGTCTAATGGCACACACACCCATAAGTATGGAGTGGTAGGTCGGACTGCATGTTCAAATCCCACCATGTGGTGGGGTGGGGGTGAGGGGATTAAATGGCTCAATGGGAGTGGAAAAAATTTGAAACAATACCCTTTTATCTTTAGGATGTGGAGTATCAATTATTCTACCCGTTGGTCTGTACCTATTAGTATGTCACTAATATTGTCCATATAGTTACAAATTATTAATGTAGCTTGTATAGCTAGTTGGCTTTATACCAAATACATAGGAATGTAGCACAAATGAAGGATGAGGAGGTTAAAGGAAATGAAGAAATGCATCAAGTTGTGTAGCCCAAATATATTTCCTTTTTAAAACACAATAAAATAATGTTTTCTTGATGAATACTAAATTACTCAGTTCAAATTATCTTGCAGGCATGGAAAAATTGGAAACAGGGTATAGTTTCAAATCTTGTAGATCCCACATTGAAGGCAGGTTCGACAACCGAAATAATGAGATATATTCACATTGGATTACTATGCGTTCAAAAAAATGTAGTTGATAGACCAACTATGGCATCTGTTGTTCTCATGCTTAATAGCTTCTCTATTACTCTACCAATACCTTCAAAACCTGCATTTTTTATGAACAGTGGTACTGAATTAAACATTTGCTTGCAAGGGGAGCATGATTCAAGGGTGACAGAGTCAAATCAATCTAAAAGTAGCTCTGTCCAAGCTTCAATAAATGAGGTGTCAATCACAGAGCTATCTCCTCGCTAATGTTTAATGAATTTGAAATGTTATACTACTATTTTCTTTATTTATTTATTTTAATTGATGAATACACAATGTCTGAGTTATTGATGATACATTAACAATGTGGCATTCTTTTCAAAACCTGAACTATTTAGAGACCAAAAAGAAAATTGGTGTAATTTATCCATTTGTTCTCTCTCTAGCTCTAGTCTTATTCAAGAAAACAGAAAGCCACATTATGATATACCAATCTTACTATCTCCAATTTCAATTTTTCTATTTGAATCATATGATATAAAATTTAATTATAAAAAAAGGATTTGATATAAAATTAATTTTATGTATATTAAACATATTGTCATGTGATGTCTTGTAATATTTTACTTATATAGGATGGTAATGGCCTTTTTTCATGATTCCGTATTACTCGATTGAAATTCAAAGTTAGTAATTTTGGTGATTCTTAAAAAAAAAAATGGTAATGTTGAAAAATTGATTTTGCATAAGATTTAAAGTTTGGCAAAATGAGGGAAAACTAAAGAAAGGGGGAAAAAGTGGAGTACTTTTCTATTTTTCACTTCTTGTCCCCATTTTTTATTGAATTTTGTTAACTTACTTCGATGAAATAATTCTAAAGAAACAATTTTTATTTTTTTATAAAATTATCAAAATAATTGAAGTAACAAACTGTTATTGATAAACAATAAAATAAAATAAAGTATAAGTTATTGTTAGCCTACTTAAAAATCAATAACTCTATCGTCTTCAGTCAACAAAGAAAAATTAAATAAAATCAATATCAATTTGCGTAACTCTAACATTACTCCATTTAGATGCCATCACGTGTTGAATGGGATGGGAGTCCACTAGGACCACTACACCTGTATGTTGATTACCATTTTTAAATTTTACAAAAAAGTGTCTCCCACTAGTCAGAAGAACATGCATCAATCGTTGGAGTCATGTTCAACTTTTACGGCCTATCCGCTGTCCCCATCCACTGGTGGTGTAAAGTTGAAGTTGGTGAAGTAAGAGTTGGCTTTCCTAAAATTTTGATAAACTAGTATTTACTGATTTATCTCCATCATTATAAACCAATCTGATATGAGAAGTATAATGCATATATTGAATATATGTGATAATTGTTGCTATTTAGTAAAGGCAAGACTAAAATGATAGGAGTCTTTTAGTTCAATAAATACATCCTGAAGTCATGAGGCTCAAATCAAACTACCCTACATTATAAAATTATAAAAATAAATAATAAACAAAAACATAAGCACAAAAGAGACCAATATAATGGTTGCTCTTTGTAATAGGTCAACCATGCAAGTCCTATATATAAAGGAAATTTTTTATGAGCAAATATTTCACAGCTGATGTGCAAATAGCACCCCAAACTCAAATCAATTACAGTAAATAAGTGAAAATTAAATAACAAGCGCACATAAAGAATACAAGAATTTATGTGGTTTGGCAAACTGCCTGTCTCCACGGCGATAATGGAGAAATTTCACTATAAAAATAGGAAGATACAATAGTACACAAGAACACTCTCAAGAAACCCAAATCTCAATTACACCCTAACTTTCTCTGACAAGAAAAACACAAGAATGAAGAGCCCACAATTTTTTCTCTGATGCAGTTGTACTTCTCTTCCTATTTTTTCTTATACAGTTATACGGTACTAGGACTTTTTTGGAATTACTCTTGCTGCCGCATATCATAAAAGAGCGCGCGCGATATATATATATATATATATACTAGTCGCTAACCCGTGCAATGCACGGGTAATTAAATAAAGGATAATTAAATAACCTCACATTAAAAGAAAAAGCTAAAAGAATAAGTGAGAGTGATTTTCCCACCATGAAAAAGAAAGAATAAAAGAAGAGATTGAGAAAGGAAAAAAAAAGGTGTAATGTCACATTAAAAGTTAAAAGAAAAGGCTAAAAGAATAAGTGAGAGACTGTTCCCCCCCCCCCCCCCCCCCCCCAAAAAAAAAAAAAAAGAGAAGAAGAGATTGAGAAAGAAAAAAAAAAGTGTAATGTTGGAAACTAAAGCAACAAAGACAATGGGGAAACTATTTGCAATGCAACCTTTGTATGTTTACTTGACTCAAAGCCAAAATCCCAATTCAATTTTGCAAAAAAAAAAAAAAAAAAAAAAAAAAAAAAAAAAAAAAAAAAAAAATCATACAGCAGCCTCACTACACAAATCCACTTTTCGCTCTAATTTATTTTGCAAATCAAACACTATCAAGAATTTCAATAAACACTATTGCCACATCTATCTCTGTTTTAGGCATAATTTAAACATAAGCCATACAACAATAACTATCACAGTTGCTCTACTGTGACAATTGTGACTCAAGCATTCTCCTTCTAGAATCTTATCTCTTTTCTTTAAACTTGCATGTCCATAAGTAAGAAGGTTTTCAAAAGTAAATTCAAGTAAAAATCACATTTACACAAAATCTAAGCAACCTAACTCTTTAGGTCTTATAATTAAGCATTTGGTTTTTATTTTGATAAGATTAAAACCTTGCTCATAAACCTTGAATTAAAAGAACAAAGTTTAAATAGATTAGTAAACCAAAGGGCCAAACTGGATGCAAAAACACAATTTCACTCCTACTAACAAATAAAAAGAATATGTAAGAGGGAAAATCCTAAAATTAAAGTAAAAGCATAACTAACCATTTTAAAAACTTCAAGTGACGAAGAATGGCAACTCCCCAATTCAACAACATCTTTACCAAAGAATGCCTACTATGACACATAAAAAAATGTACCCCCTGCATCAAAGAAAAATTCAAATAAAAAACCCACCAAAAGGTACCTCCTGCTCAATCATAATAGGATTTTTGAGCTAATCATAGCCTCACTCTCGAAACAATTTTTGGATCCAAACATGTTCCAATTTTTTTTTTTTTTTTTTTTTTAAATTATAAATCTTTTGCTAAGGTTCACATCATAGAAAAACACAAAACCGTTAAAACCCAAGACCACTATCACATTCACTTCACAATAAGAACATTCTAGTTGACATGAATTGACATATTATGCAAACAACAACTGATGTAGCATAAAACATAGCCCAAACATGAAACCATATAAAGGTAATGGCTTATAGGGATTTATCACACACTCATTAGACTAATTTCATTCATATAGCAAAACGTGAAAATACCCAACAACATTGTAATCATTGTGGATCTGAAACAACTTGTCACGTGCACACACTGGCCACATAGATAATCTCAGACATGTATGCAGAGAGTCAAGTTTAGAACCTAATTATTTTTTTGATAAATAAGCGCCGATTTGTATACAAATTTCATACATAGTTCTAATAAATTTTTTTTGATAGGTAGAAAATTCTGATGAATGATCAAAATAAGAACGAATCAAAAGAATTGGGCAAAAACATTATGCACCAAGTTCTGTAACAGGGACACTTGAGAATTACAAACGTCTAATGAGATGAGCATGCACAATAGGCTTCAACAAAAATTCATTCATAAAAAGAAGGTACTGAGCTTACCGTAAAACTACCACATTCATACATGTCCTAATAAGTTATTGGTTGTGCCCATCGCGCTACCCAGTTTAGTTGGTTAAGTCCAAAAATTCCATGTCCTCGATCAACATCTGATGGTTCCTCTTTAATCCTCTTCTTGTTCTTCTCTAATAAGTAATAACCCAGATAGCAAGCCCAAAAAAAAGAAAAAAAAAAACACGTGAAACTCATGAAAGCAAAACTTGTGGGATTTGATCTTCAATAACAATCTGGTAGGCTCTTCAATATAAACTATCAAAAATAAATAAATAAATAAACCCCAGAAATTGAAAACCCTAAAAAAAATTTAGGTAGAATTTGATCTTCAACAAAAACGATGGCACCTATGGTTGTGCCCTAGCAAGCGTTTGAGAGAGAGGTATTGTGAAGAGAGAAGTGAGGGGTTGTGGTTGAGTAATTATTGAAACTTAACTTTTAAAATTTGGAGATAAATGATCAATATTTGAGTTTGAGTTTAAGTTGGACTTATTAGAGAGATAAAATTTTACTCTGTTAAGTTTGGACTAAAAAAATTAATTAATAAAATGATAATTTTATTTAAATATAGTGTTGACGTGGAAAATTGTGGGAGTTTCAAAAGTTTCGGTTTTATATATATATATAGATTACTTTATCAAGTGGCTCTAGGACTCCAAATATATATATATATATATATATATAGGGCTTAGTTGGGCCTTATGGGCTTGTGGCAATTCAAGCCACACATGCAGGCCCAATTCAACAAGAGCTAACCTTTTATTTATTTATTTATTTATTTTATTGATATCCTAATCAAAACTTTATGTTCAACAAAATGAAGGGGGAAAAGGGTATTTATCCCTAATTTGAAAACTATGTAGCAAAATGCTCTTATTTTAATTGGAACTCGATTTCAACAAAATTGAGTTTGGTGAAGAACTCGATATCTTCAAAATCAAGTTTTATGTATATTTTTAAGTAGATCTCGATATCAAATATTCATAGAACTTAACATTACTAATGTCGAGTTCCACCTGTAACTCGATTTTGTTAATGTCATGCTTATATATTGTATCTCCTCCCCTTGTAAAAGAAATGGGTAGTTGTGACTACCGGGGTAGTTGGCCTAGTGATCATGGACTCATTTCTAAGGGTTTGGGAGATGGAGGTTTCAAGTTGAATTCCCACAACAGAAAGCGCTTGAAAAATAACTTCATGCTCCCTTACCCATTTTTCATTCGGAAAAAAAAAAGGGTGGTTATAGGCTCCATGTCTAATTTTATCAGTAAAAAGAAATTATTCATTGGGGGGTTGTTACATGCAGCGTGACACAACACTGTGTGTTTTATCTATAAACTGATATTTGCAATTATGAAAACACAATGTGTTTTATCCTTATTCATTTATGTTCTTTCTCTTCCTCCCCACAATAATCTTCTTTCAGGAAAAATAATTAATTTTGTTGCTTGAAAACATCATTTGTTGTGCCAGGTATTCCTTTCTCACCCTAAGTGACTGAGTCCAAACTAGTTCCAACCTTGCCACCTCGTTTCCCCATATGGACTATTTATACACGAACAAAAGGAATCTTTATTTGAAAAAACTTGAAAGCAAGTTGGATTATAATTTTTAAATTTTAACTGGTGGAGTTGCCACATATATAGAACGCTGCTCAACCTATCAAAAATAAGAGGCTGGTGGTGAAAATGTATAGGCTGTTTATGGCCAAATCAATGGTGGGTGAGGTTTAAGACAGCCGTTCATTTCTCTCTTTCGTTTCACCTTTCTCTATTTGTCTTTTATTTTTGGGTATTAAACCAATCTTCTCTGAGATTTCACCGAATAAAAATCCCACTAAATATTGGACTAAATGACACTCCTCCTTCAAGGTCTATATAAATGAAAAATATATGTCAATGTTTGACTTTCAAAGAAGATACTGCATTTTTTTTATATAACTGATCATATCAAAACGATGGACAAAATTAGATCTCCCTCCCATGAGGTTTGTATAAATAAAACTTAACCTCAGATGGTTTGTAAAAATGAGAAATATTTTTAAAAATTAAAAATAAATATTCCATAAGGTAAGTAATTTTGTGAGGCGTCATTTATACACACATTTGGGAGGAGTGTTGTTTTGATCAACATCAAAGAAGATTGGCGCAATTTATGCATCTGTTCCTTCCCAAGCACTAGTCTTATTATATATTCATGCAAACAGGAAGCCACATTACGATATACCAATCTCACTTTATCTCCACTTTCAGGTTTTCTATTTAAAATTTTCATTTGATTGTCGATAATGGTGCTGTTGGATTTGAATCATATAATATAAAATTTAAATATAAATGAAAATGGATTTGATATAAAATTAATTTTATGTATATTAAAGATATTGTTAATTAGGTGATGTTAGGTAATATTTTATTTATATATGATGGTAATGGCCTTTTTTTTTTTCTTCATGAATCCGTATTATTGGATTGAAATTCTAAGTTAGTAATTTTGGTGATTCTAAAAATAAAAGGTTAATAATGCTGAATCATTGATTTTGCATAAGATTTGAAGTGATACGTAAAAATAAACTTTGATTAGACCCGTCAGCCGTTCATATGCGAAAAGAGCCTACGGTCTAAGTTGACGGGAGTAGAGTTAGTAGACAACTGAAAAGCTGAAGACTCCAAGGCTGACGGACATTACTTCGGCACTCTTGGGCAGTCCATAGAACGTAGCGAGGAACTGACGCCAACATAGCTGAAAGGGATAAGGACAACTGACGGTCCTGAGGCCGACGGTCTTAAGCAAACCTATGACTTGGCCACCAAGCATGATTAATAAGGAAATTACTTGTATTCCACGCTCAGTGTTAGAATCCTATAAGGAAAGGATTCCATGATCCACGCTCATGAGGAGTTTTATATGGAAAAGACTTCTACTCCAAGGAAAAGAGGTCGATCCTTTACCACTATAAAAACCCCAATACCCTCACAAATCAAGATACGCATAATTAACCCCTCTCTAGCACTCTAGAGTTGAAAGAAGTTCTAACTTGACCTTCGGAGGGTATTTGGCCAGCACCACACCAGTGCTCTTCGTTAGGTCCTCTCCTTTTTTGTTGTGCAGGTGTTATTTAAAGTGTGCGAGTATCGTGTAGCTCACTGGTGATTTTTTCGGCATCATCAGTTGGCGCCGTCTGTGGGAAATCGAAAAACCAAGTTTTGGTTTGTAAGCCATAGCTAACGCTTCCCGGACAAAAAGAGTTGCATGGTGCTGACTTGCTCGATGGCAACAACGAACAACGTTTAGGGAGACGAAACCCGCATAACTGCCCTTGAAAGGCAGGTTCAGACCTTGGCCACCGCCGTAAAGCGCCTTACTAGGCAGAAGCTCGATCTAGAGGAACAGTTGCACCAGAAAAATGTAGGTCACGGCACTCAGGAGTAGGACCAAGAGGGAACTAGTGCTGAAAGAAGAGAACGAAAAGGGCCAAAAGGCAGTAACGCTCCGAGTAGACAGGAGCGACAAAATTTAAGCATGTCTTCCCTCACAGATGCGACTCAACCACACATTGCCACAGAGATACAGGCAATAAAGGAGCAGATGGAAATCATAATGAACGCCCTCAAAGGAAGGGTATCCAGCGACCTCGACGATCTGGTAAATCGTACCGACTCTCCATTCACTACAATCGTCAATTCCTTCCCCCTACCACACAAGTTTTGCATGCCCCATATAGAGAGTTACGACGGAGTGAAGGACCCTCTGGATCATCTAGAGACCTTCAAGACTTTAATGCATCTTCAAGGCGTGGCGGACGAAATCATGTGTAGGGTTGTCCTTACAACACTGAAAGGCCTCGCGAGGGTATGGTTCAGCAGGCTGACGTTGAATTCCATCAGCACTTTCAGGGAGCTAAGCGCTCAGTTTACTACACACTTTATCGAGAGACACAGGTATAAAGAGTCCACGGCGTGCTTAATGAGTATCAGGCAACGGGAGGATGAGACACTGAGGTCCTACATAACGCACTTCAATAAAGAAGCGCTCTCGATCGATAAAGCCGACGACAAGATCTTAGTAGCAGCCTTCACAAACGAGCTGCGGAAGGGAAAATTTTTGTTCTCCCTATACAAAAATGACCCAAAGACCATGTCGGAAGTACTCTACAGGGCCACAAAGTACATGAATGCAGAAGACGCGTTGCAGGCTCGGGAGGAAAAGCCAAGGAAAAGGGAGAGACAGGAAGACACACGACAGGACCAAGGGCGGAAGAAGCCCAGGACGGGAGATAGAAGGGATGAAAGGCGACCTAAACCCTCAGGGGGAAGATTCACAAGCTTCACCCCGCTAACCACCCCGATAAACCAAGTCCTAATGCAAATCAAGGACGAAGGAACCCTTACTTTTCCCGAAAAACTGAAAGGGGATCTTAGCAAGCGCTCCAGAAACAAGTATTGCCGCTTTCATCGAGACCACGATCATGACATGGCAGATTGTTATGACTTGAAGCAACAAATAGAGGCCCTCATAAGACAAGGGAAATTGCAGAAGTTTGTGAGCAAAGAAAGAACAGATCCACAGCCTCAAGAACAGCCCCCCCGACAGGACAATGACCGTTAGAGGCCTCCTATCGGCGACATAAGAATGATTATAGGAGGAACGACTACCGGGTCATCCAAAAAGGCTCGGAAGACATACCTCAGTATGGTCCAGAACGTCTAACTGACGGGCTCAGTACCGAAAATAACACGAAGAGAAGGCCCTACCATCGGGTTCTCAGAAGAGGACGCGCGACACCTTCACCATCCACACGACGACCGCTCGTTGTCAGCCTAAGAGTAGGGGACTTTAACTTGCACTGAGTACTGGTCGACAATGGGAGCTCGACAGATATCTTGTACTACCCAGCATTCCAGCAAATGAGAATTGACAGAGAATGATTGATCCCGATGGATTCACCGCTCGTCGATTTTTGAGGAACAAGAGTGTTTCCCCTAGGCGCGATCACGTTGTCTGTAACAGCAAGCGACTATCCCCAACAGATCACAAAGGATGTAACGTTCCTTGTGGTCGACTGTTCATTGGCCTACAATGCCATCTTAGGGCAGCCCACCCTCAATTCATGGAAGGCAGCAACCTCAACTTATCATTTAATGATTAAATTCCCTACCGAATACGGGGTGGGAGAGCTACGTGGAAATCAGATGGCCGCACGAGAATGTTACGTGGCTATGATGGAAATGGACGAGCACCTCCAGACCATGAGCATAGAAGAGCATCGGAGCACGACAAAGCCCGTTGAAAACCTTGAAGAAATACCCCTTGACGACTCTAGGCCTGACCGAACAACAAAGATCGGAACCATCGCAAGTCCCACGATCCGACAAACCCTTATGACCTTCCTCAAAGAGAATCAGGACGTGTTCGCCTTGAGTCACGAAGACATGCCAGGTATAGACCCTTCAGTCATGGTGCATAGGCTGAATGTGTCGCCTTCCTTTCCACCCATCCGGCAGAAGAAGCGGGTGTTTGCCCCAAAACGAGATCAGGCCATAGCCGAGGAAGTCCGTAAGTTAGAGGAGGCGAACTTTATTAGAGAAGTCTACCACCCCGACTGGCTGGCGAATGTAGTAATGGTGAAGAAAACTAGCGGGAAGTGGAGGATGTGCGTAGACTTCACCGACCTAAACAAAGTGTGCCCCAAAGACAGCTATCCCCTCTCAAGGGTCGACACCCTAGTAGACTCTACAGCTCAACACCAGCTGCTAAGTTTCATGGACGCTTTCTCCGGTTACAACCAAATCAGGATGCATGAAGCCGACCAAGAGAAAACTTCGTTCGTAACCAGCCAAGGCCTCTTCTGTTACAAGGTAATGCCATTTGGTTTAAAAAATGCGGGCGCAACATATCAAAGGCTTATAAACAAGATGTTCGCACAGCAGATAGGGAGAAATGTCCAAGTCTACGTAGATGACATGCTAGTAAAAAGTCGAAAGGAGGAAGATCACTTGGAAGACCTCAGGGAGACATTTGACACTCTTCGGTCTTACAACATGTAGCTTAATCTAGGAAAATGCGCCTTCGGAGTGACGGCAAGAAAATTCCTGGGGTTCATGGTGTCACAGAGGGGCATCGAGGTCAACCCGGACAAAATCCGGGCTATAATGGAAATGGCACCACCAAGGAATGTGAAGGAGATGCAAAGCCTCAATGGCAAGATAGCAGCCCTGAATAGGTTCGTCTCAAGGGTAATGGACAAATGCCTACCCTTCTTCCGCACATTAAAGAGATCTTTCGAGTGGACTGTCGAGTGCCAGCAAGCATTCGAGGAATTGAAAACTTATCTCTCCCCTCACCATTGCTAAGTCCCTCACAGCCAGGTGAGGAACTTTTTCTTTATCTTGTCGTCTCCCCAGCAGCCATTAGCTCCGCCCTGATCAGAGAAGAAGAGAAAGTGCAGAGGCCTGTGTACTACACCAGCCGGGCGCTTCGCAGGGCCGAAGAAAGATATCCGCCAATGGAGAAACTCGCCTTCGCATTAGTGACGGCAACACGCAAACTCAAGCCATATTTTCAGGCCCACACAGTGGTCGTCCTGACTAACAAGCCTTTACGACGGGCAATGAGCAACCCTGAAGCCGCTGGAGGACTGGCACTATGGGCCATAGAATTAAGCGAGTTTGACGTCCAATACCGCCCACGGACCGCCATTAAAGGGCAGGTCATCGCAGATTTCATAGCTGAATTCACAAATGGCGAAGACGGCGTGGTAGAAGAATCTCCTCAATGGAGCATACATGTAGATGGATCCTCTAACAGGTAGGCTGGGGGAGCCGGCATCGTACTACGGTCGCCCGAAGGAGACACGGTCGAATGTATGGTCCGCCTTGAGTTCCCCACCACTAACAATGAGGCAGAGTACGAAGCTTTAATAGCAGGGCTTGATCTCGCCAGGGCTGCAGGAGCCAAGAACGTGATCGTTTACTGCGACTCTCAAATCGTAACCAACTAGATGAACGGGGATTACGAGTGTAAAGGCAAAAGAATGAAGAAGTATCTGGACCAAGCAAAGAAGAGGGTAAACGAGCTGAAGGCCGAAATTATACAGATCCCTCGAAGAGAAAACGAGCAAGCTAACTGCCTAGCCAAAGCCGCTTCGGCCGAACATATAGCCACCCTTGGTAATGCACTTTCCTTCATCCAACTCTCTCCACTTATAAATTCTGTTGATGTACAGGAGCTTGGTTCCAAAAACGATTGGACCACGCCATTAGTCTCTTATTTAAAGAACGACGTATTGCCAGATGAAAAGGAAGCTGCAAGAAAGCTAAAGGTCCAAGCGGCAAGGTTCGTTCTGATAAAGGACGTCTTGTACAAAAGAGGCTTCTCCTACCCCTACCTAAGATGCTTAGGTCCAGAAGAAGCAGACTACGTTATGAGAGAAGTACACGAAGGAATCTGTGGAAACCACTCAGGGTCGAGATCATTAGTACACAAGTTAGTACGAACGGGGTACTTCTGGCCAACCATGCAGAAGGATGCTGAGGCTTATGTAAAAGCCTGTGACAAAAGCCAAAGGTTCATCAATGTCATCAGACAGCCACTTGAAGAACTTACCCTAATGGCAGCACCATGGCCATTTGCTCAATGGGGATTGGACATTATGGGTCCATTCCCTACGGCAATACGACAGCTGAAATTTCTGGTAGTAGGTATCGACTACTTTACAAAGTGGGTGGAAGCTGAAGCCTTGGCCACCATTACGGAGAGGAACGTACGAAGTTTCGTCTGGCGATGTATCATATGCAGATTTGGCATCCCAAGAGTCTTAGTCTCAGACAACGGGAAGCAATTCGACAACGACTCCTTTCGAGACTTCTGCTCGCAATTGGGGATACGAAACCACTACTCCTCCCCCGTCCACCCTTAAGCCAACGGATAGGTCGAAGTCACGAACCGATCCTTGCTAAAGATCATCAAGACTCGGCTCGAGGGGGTAAAGGGCATATGGGCAGAAGAGTTACCTACATGACTACAGCAAGGACACTAACAGGAGAAACGCCATTCCGATTAACATATGGAATCGAAGCAGTCATCCCAGCCGAAGTCGGTCTCACAAGCTACAGGGTGCACAACCATGATGAGCAGAAGAACGACGAGGCCATACGTCTGTAGCTCGATTTAATGGACGACGAAGTCAGGGCAGCAGCAGAGCAAAGGCTCACGCGGTATCAGGACCGCATGGCCAAGCACTACAACTCCCGGGTCAGACATAGAGACTTTCATATTGGAGACCTCGTTTTAAGAAAAGTCATGGGCGCAATAAGAGACCCAACCCAAGTAAAGCTCAGCCCGAACTGGGAAAGACCTTACCGAGTCACAGCGTGGCAGAAGAGAGGCACCTACCATCTGGAGACTCTAGACGGATGGAAGTTGCCACATCCTTGGAATGCCGAACACCTTCGAAGATACTACCAGTAGAGATGGTGACGTAAAGAACAACACCCCCCTTTTTTTTATTCATAGCCTACTCCTCAGATTTATTATTTATGTTTTTGCTACAATAAGCCTAAAGGGCATGTTTTTTTTTACTTTGGTTTTTGCTACAATAAGCCCAAACAGGCAGGTTTTGTTTTTAGACTACTTTTTATATAGATGCATGGCAATAAGAGGAGTTTATTCAGAACTACTATTTCTACTTTCAAATTCGCATTCACAAAAAGTGGATCCACAAAGAAAATTGGCAAGTCCACAAGACGGACAAAGCTATGCAGCTGACGGTCTAATAAAAGACCTAAAGCTAAAACTCGGCTATAAAGCTGACGATCCAATAAAAGACCTATAAAGCTGATGGTCTAATAAAAGACTTATAAAGCTGACGGTCTAATAAAAGACCTAAGCTAAAACTCAGCTAAAAAGCTAACGGTCTAAAAGACTGAAATTGACTAAGTCCACAAGATGGACAAAGCCGTACAACTGACGCTTAATGAATGACCTAAGCTACAAGCTGACGGTCTAAAAGACTGAAATTGACTAAATCCACGAGATGGACAAAGCCGTACAACTGACGGCTTAATGAATGACCTAAGCTACAAGCTGACGGTCTAAAAGACTGAAATTGACCAAAGCCTATTAGCTGACGGTCTTACCCTCATCTCGAAAGAGGAAATAAAATTATCAAGTCCATAAGGTGGACAACCTTGACCCAAGGGAATATGTTGTTAAAACTCCTAGGAACAACAGATTAAAAAGTATGGAAAAAAAAAAAAACAAGTGGACAAATCTTGCTTAATAAAATAAACTTAAGTCCTTAAAAGTGACAGGCTCAACAAAACAACTGTCTGTTCAAAAAATAAAAACTGACGACTTAATTAAACCAATGATTCCACTTTGGCTGACGGCGTTGCTAACATAACCTATAAATAAGTTAATGAGTTCAACCTACGACTGGGAGATAGCCATAGCAATAAAAAAGAGGCGTAAAATCAAAATAGCCATACATATATGATAAAAAAATGACGAGTATCATAAGCAAAAATAAACTAAGTACAAATAGAAGCCCCCAAAAACCAAGGGGGCACTTAAAGACATTGCTTACAGACGGAATGAAATACAGTTGTTATAAAAAGAAAAAATATATATAAAACTATTGCTGGAAAGAGAAGCGTCACTTAGAGCTTTATCTATTTCTTCTGAATATGAGGGTCGTCTGCATCCAAGATCTCCACAGAAGGGTTGGAAGAAGGTACTGCAGGGTTCACAGCAGGCTGAGCCAAAACAACCCCGCCACCACCACTAGAAGGTGCATCTCCGAGTCCGTCACCTTCAATATTGATGGCGTTGTTAACAGGCGTCATTGGCACGGCATCATCCAAGGTAATTCCTGAAAGGTCTAACTCAAGGAAGGTTGACGCAACCTGCTTAAGGCAATCATCAAACCCTGTTCCGTAGTAGGCGCCATAAGAATCAACAAAGGAATCTGACTCCTTGAACTTCTGGACCACGTCAGCCCCAGCCTGCTCCACCTGATTACGAAGGGCCGTCAGCTCTTGTCCCAATTTCTCCTTCTGACTGACGGCCTTCTCTAACTTCTGTCTCGTCCCTTTCAGATCAACGTTCAGTAAATGCATGGCCTCCTTATATTGAGCCTGCTGATTTAGCATGTTCTTATTGTGTTTACTAACGCGTGCGACGACGCCTTCCTTGGCCACGCACCGGTCCTGGAGCGCCTTTACACGAACCAGGGCCTGGTAAAGGATACAGCCGTCAGTCATTAAACAGGAAGAAGAAAAAAAAAAAAAAAAAACCAACTAGGGGAGACAGCTTACCCACGTAAGGTCAAACAAAGCTGACGACCCCAACTCCTCCGTCTCCAACAGCTCACAAGGATCGATATCCGTTGGCTTTATAAGCGATTCCACTACTTCAACAGCAAAGTCCTTGTGTGTCAGAAGGCAATAGGGCCCCTCCAAGACGAGACCAGAAGAAGTCATCATCCCCTTCCCTGCCCCATGGCCTGAGGCAGGAGTTGACTTCTCTCGGGGCTCTTTCTTAGGAGTGGCGGCCATCTTTTCTAACGGACGGCCGTCCTTCCCGTCAATTTTTCTTTTTGCCACGCCTTTGGTGACAGTCTTGGGAGCTAACGAAGATGCCAACTCCCCCTTTGACTTTTGCTCCTCCTTTTGGTGAGCCGCGGTAGCCCTAATTCGTTGCTTAGCTGACTCTATTTCTACGAAGGTACCAGATAAGTATGGTAAAAAAACTGACGGCAAAAAGTAAAGTGACGGAATTATACGAACAGATTACTCACGACGATGAGAAAACTCTTCCAACTTGAGAGCTTCAGGCGTCAATTCTGGCCCCCCACAGTAGGCGTGAAGAGTGTCAAGTGTAATCAAGTCCCGACACGACCGCTCTTCCAATGGGATTTCTAGAACCCGACGGATGAAATCTCTTTGCTTATCGGTTATAAGAGGGCGAGTGTTAGTTGAAGAAGAAAAACAAGTAAACAATGTTAATGCAGGTAAGCAAATACAAATAATAAATTGGCGGGTACAAAGGCTGACGGCTAGAACCTGAATCCTTGACATATCCCCAAGTATTATCAAAATAACCTCGAGGCATGGTCGCCCATTCTTCCTGACGGCATACCCAGTCCGTCCCCTTAACAAAAAAGTATCTACCCTTCCAATTTCTATTTGAATCAGGCATCTCCGATACTAATCTTAACTCCTTCTCCCTGAGGGCGAAGTGGTATATCCCTTTAGAGGAAGCTAGGTGTTGGGGTTTATAACAGTAAAAGAATTCGTCAAGGGAAAGCTGACGGTGTCCTCCACTCAGATGACCCCATAAGACCTCAGCACCAATAAAGATTCTCCACGAATTGGGGGCAATTTGACTAATGGATAAACCAAGGAAGTCAGCAAGCTGACGGTGCAGAGCCGTCAGGGGCAACCTCAGCCCCGCAGCAAACATGGCATCATACATGCCTACGTCTGCGGTTCTCCCCGTATAGTGCTTTTTATCTTCTCTAGGGAGACGAATAGGAATGTGATCTGGAATTTGAAAACGAACACGTAACTCTTTAAATACCTTTTCGCTCACTGTTGGTAAAAATTTATTGACGGCCCAATCTTCAAGAAGGATGAAGGGATGACTCTCTCTAGGACTTCTTGAAGTTCCCTCACAGGATTCCTCGTTACCTTCATCTCCGTCACTATCCCTTTCTTCATCCCCCTTAACTTCGCCCTCATTATCTACTATCTCCTCCTGACCTTCATCTCCATGACTCTCTATTCCCTCGTCAGGAGTTTGGGTTGATGGTTCCCTCTCTGATGAATAGTAAAGGCTCCCGGACTCAAACCCTGAACCAAATACCTCGTCGTAGCCCGCTCCATCGTGGACCGACGACTGACCACTCGACGCGTCACTTGACATCTGACTACCTACAAGTGACGGATTTATTCTAAGTACCTAAGATGACGGCCTCACTTTAGAGGGATAAATTGAAATAAAGCACAAAAATGAAAAGAGAGAGAACTTACAAGTTGTGGTGAAACCTGTTTAAGAATAAATAGGTGTCTAGTTACTTGTCTAATAATTTCTCCTTCTTTTTAGCATTATTTATTTCTCCTTTCTTTGAGCAGGATATCCATTGGCTTCAACAAGAAGATACATCTTCTAGAAATTAGGCTTTTGAGCATATCTATATTTTTTTTTTCTCAAGGTTGATGTGATAGCATAATGGTGTATGTTGGAGTTTTGGCTCAGATAATGACTACATTGGTGGAAACTCTTGATGCACACATGAAATTCCTAGGACGTGATAGCTATTGCATAATTTGCATCGCAATGAAATGAGTATAAAAAAAAATATGGACATCTTTGATTGACCGTTTGAAGCAACTAGAAGCTGAAATAAAGCTTGAGGGAAATATTTTGCCTTTCAATTATTCATTCTCATAAAGTTGGTGAGCTCTCTTTAGCTTCTTAACAAAAACCAATTGAAAAAACTTCTTAACAAAGAAAAAGGTCCTATTTGTCCTTATTTGTGTTTATTTTGTGCACCATTGCTTATAGCTGATGCGGCCTATTGGGTATGATGCGAGTCAATGTTGCTAAAACTGATTTACTTCTTCAGTCTCATAAAGTTGGTGAGCTCTCTTTAACCTCTTAACAAAAACCAATCGAAACAAGATTCTTAACAAAGAAAAAATGTCTTCTTTATCCTTATTGCATTTACATTGTGCACCATTGCTTACAGCTGACGTTGCTT
The DNA here is from genome assembly GCA_023736055.1 of Quercus glauca. Taxonomy (NCBI): domain Eukaryota; kingdom Viridiplantae; phylum Streptophyta; class Magnoliopsida; order Fagales; family Fagaceae; genus Quercus; species Quercus glauca. The sequence continues at coordinate 48,334,117 of CM043324.1, forward strand.
TTTGGGTATGATTCGAGTCAGTGCTACTAAAACTGATTTACTTCTGCAATACCCTCCATTGAATTTGTCAAGGTCAGTTTAATCATTAGTATTCTTCTGTGACCTAGATGGTAGTGACTATGTATATCTTGTACTTCATCATTCAATCTAAATAAATCCACCATTCCTGTTGCTAGCTTTTAGTAAAATCATATCATTCATGATGCAGCTGTGTTGTATACAGCTAAAGTTTGTTATTGAATGCAATGCATGATGTGTTACTAGAACCAATTTTTTGCTGCAGATAGCCTTCGATTGTGATAAGGACTTCTGAGGTGTTGGTTCTATTTTCTTTCGTGTGCAGCTTTGACACTGATGATGACAATACATGCATAGACACTGACAAACACACCTACAAATTATCACACTTTTCCCCCACTCTTGCCTGGGAATGTAGTCACATGAATTTGAATTTAATTGACTGTTTGGTCTCATTGATGATTGGAAAATACTTTCTTTCCCACGTGGATCTAATCAATTTTAATTTATGGAGTAATGTCAGCAAGATCTGTATTATTTCACTGGAGATTCTAATGACATGTTGATGCAAATTTTTATTGTATGTGAATGAAATTTTTATACAGAACAGATTGGTTCTTTTGCCATGTACATATTCTCTTAAACATTGTTGCTACACTTCAACAACTTTTATAGAGACAGTTGCATGATCCATAGAAAGTGACCCAATTTAAAATTTTTAGAAACATGACATTGTGGAGCCGAAAGGTGAAATCCTTTCTAAAGTTCATTGAATGCAATGGCATCGTTGTCAAATATGAATTCACATTAGAAATCTATGTGAATTCATTCTCATAACATCTCCATGTTTTACAGAAACTAACAATTTGCATGATGGGTGCTGGAGGTTGGTGTTACTCACTTTTAGTTCGTTTGTGCTGTTTTATACAAAGGAAAATCACATTTGTTCAGATTACATCTCCAAATTGGGGAGGCTATCTTCCAGCCACCTCTCATAGACCTTGCAGAAGTGGGAGCGATGTGCCTTGGGAATGAAATTTGTTTATCTACAGAAAATTTCTTTTTTATTGTCCCATATATGTCTTTTTTATGAGAAACTTCGTATAGATCATAACCAACAAAACTTATTTATATGTCCTTTTTTGGAGAAACTTCTTATAGTTCATAACCTAAAAAACTTAATAAATAAATAAAAAAGGGTGGGGAATGCAATTTGGTTGGAGAATAGAATCTTGAGGCCCAAACACAAGTCCTCCTTCCAAGATATAATGATTATACATACCAATGGTGGAGATCCATGCTAACTCGGCCATCTGAAACCCTCTAGACTGATCTATAGACAATAACTGGTAAGATGCTATATAAAAAATAGACTTCTAACAATAATTTATGTAAGCTTCTTCTCTTTAGAGAAATACAAGTTGAGGGCTGAGGTCTTCAAGAATGAATCTCAGATAGAATTTCCCAAGTGTTCTTCATTGTCTTTTTTTTTTTTTTTTTTGGTTACATGATTCGTGACTGTAAAACTACAGGCATTGGAGTGGCTGTAAGAAGCACAACAAACTTGTTTGCTTCACTTTTGAATGGGGGTACTTTGCCTCAAGTACAAGTTTCCCTTTTTTGTCCCTTAGGCATTTATTTATAGCTGGGACACTTTGAGCAGGGTATTGGATGCGGGACGCTATCATCTGGTGCTTCTTTTTACAAAAATCAGGTGCTATATACTTTAGTTTTTCCCCCCCTCCTGTCTTACCAAAAGCATTATTTATAATTTAACATTAAGGAAATTATTTTCTTACAAACAACTTCTATAACTCTAAATCTTTATTATTTATAATATTATAAGTGACCTCATTCTTTTTTTCCCCTTTTTTTTTTTTCTCTCCTATAACTCAAAATCTTCATGTGCTGGTGAAATTTATAGAGGGCTTTATATTAAAAATAATATTGAATTCATTTATTATAAATACTCAACTCCAAATGCAATTTTGAAAATTTTCTTTATTAGAAAAAAAGGTAAACAGCTAATTTCATGCTCATTGAGAGAGTGCCAAGACACTCAATAACCTTTTTTAGCTAAAATGACAGGTTGGGTTGGGTTGACATGTGGGTGAAACATGTTGGTCCCTATTTTTCGAAATAAAAATCCCCCTTTTATTTTGTTTTCCCTCAATCAAACAGATCACACATACAAAAATACTGTCGATCTCAATTCTCAAATTGACCCAAAAAAAAAAAAATCTCAAATAACCACTTTTGGTCTCTCTCTATTCCTTCACCTTCATAAGTTCGTCTTTTATTGTTGGATAAATTATACCAACCTCCCTTGTGGTCTCACAAAATAACACACCTCCCTCAAGGTTTCTATAAATGCAATAAATCCAAATGCCCTCTCATGGTACTATTTCCTTCATAGAATTTTTCATTTTTTTAAAAAAAGGTTCACTCTTGTTCACAAACCTTAAGGGGGTAGAGTGTTATTTATAATAACCAAGGGAGTGGAGTGTCATTTTCTCCTGAGTTTTGGCAGAAATATTTTTTGAAATAGAATATTTCTTTAGGAAAGTCAGGTATGCACTTATCTGTCACATTTATACAAACCTCAAGGGGAAGTACCATTAACACATACCTTTGGTAGAAGTATAATTTTGATAAATCTCAAGATAGGTAGGCCGTTGTTGTAATCTATCCTTTGTTCTTTCTCCCTCTTCCTTTACTCTTACTCAACCAAACCTCTAGCCACACTACAATATGCCAATCTCCCTCCATCTCTAGTTTCCATTCCACTTTTTCAATCGTTCATTTAGTTGTCGATTACCATGCTGTTGGATTTTGTATAAAATTAATTTTATGTATATTCAAGATATGGTTGTATGATATCATGTAATGTTTCATTTCTTTATGATGGTTGTATCATGATTACATATTACTAGGTTGAAATTCTAAGTTAGTAATTTTAGAACATTTATTTTGCATGGGGTCAAAGATTTAATGTTTGGAAAAGTGGAGGGGGGGAGGGGGGGGGGGGGGGGGAGGTCAAGAGTTGAATCGAAAAGAAGGAAAAGAAAATGAGAGTACCTTGCATTATAGATTCTCTCCTCTCTATTTCCTTCCAATTTGGGAGGAAAGGAAAATGTTGGCCCTATGGAGAACTCTGCATTTTCCTTTCCCTCATTCCATTTCTCCAAACAAATAAAGGATTTTTCTTTTCCTTCCTATGCCATACCTTGCTTTCCCTCCAGTTTCTGTTCAACCAAACATATATATATATATATATTGATCATTTTTCTTCCCATAGTGTTCATTAATCATTGTATAGAATATGGAGTAGTTTGGGAACTTGCAAAACTTTTTTTTTTTTTAAGAGAGATGGAAATTGAATACATGATGAAGAAAATGAGGGTTACCTATGTAGTTCAAGGTTTTTTTTTTTTTTTTTTTTTTTTCTAATGCAAAAAAAAAAAAAAAAAAAAAGCAAGTTATAATGGATTGAGCTGACACACTAAAGACTTGGGGTGACAATTCGTGTTCATGGGTCGAGTTTGTGTCGTGTAAAGTTATGAGTATTCGGCTTTATGGGTTGACCTGAACCCGACTTGTTTACCAAACATGTCGAGAATCCTTGATCCAAACACGACTTGTTTATTAAACAGGTGAACCTAACCTGGCACGCTTAACTCATTTAATTAACAAGTCATGTAAAGGTAAATACAAATGGCCCGTTTTATAATTTATTTAATTAATAGGTCATACCTAACTTATATAATCTTTAGCAATTCCTATTTATATAAAATTAAAATACAATTACAACTATAAATATAATAATAAACATATAAAACAACCATAAATTAAGTAATAATATCAAAATAACTAATAATTTTATAAGTTAAACAAGTTAGGCGGGTTCACATGCTAAACACAAACACGACCTGTTTATTAAACGAATTAGCCGTGTTAATCCGAATATGATCTGAACCCATTTAGCCTTTACTCATGACCTATTTATAAATGTGTTAGTCGTGTTGAGTTCACAGGTCGTGTCAAATTTTGCCACCCCTACTAAAAACCAAATAAATCAAACTCCAACCTGCCCAACTCTATTTGTTACAAGAATTTCACATCAGAAACTAGCAAATTGGATATCAAGGTTTTTTCTTCATTAGAAACTAACTTAATCTTTGTGTAATTATAAATATTATAATTAAATAACCAAATCATATTTGTAATGAGGGATTTTATATTATTTTAATAGGATAAAAATGTTGGGCTTTGAAAGTTTAATGGTGTGCATTGAAAAGATAATAAATAGTTTAGTTTTATTAATTGCATCTGTCAAGATATAGATATTGTTGACTGCCACTTTCAAAGTTTGCGTCCCGTGTTAATTTCAGAACATGCGCGCGACAATCATAACAAGGAAGTCCCCGCCAAGTTGCAATGCCGGTGCCAAGTGGTGCAAGCGAGACCTCACTTCCCAAAAGTTGTAATAAACTTATAATTTTTATTTTATTAAAGACTGACTATTTTATTAGAGCAAAGAAAACATGTACAATCATCACGTGATGTAAAGAAAACATGTAAAGTTTTACTAGTAATTATCCCCTATATCAAATCAAAGAAAAAAAAAGGGTTATATCTAGCCGTGGAATATTGTTCATTGTAAACGTTCCCAAGAGGAATTACGCTGTTGATCAATTCTTCTTATGCCCTTACAGTCTTGCACTCATATTTACATAGAAAAATTGGACACGTTAGTTTGACCGAAAAGTATCGAGAAACAAATGGTTGAATGTTTCAAAAAAATCATGGACTTCCTTTCTTTAAAGTCTTTACTCAGCCCACAAGTTCACCCCTCTCTAAAAGCCTAAATGATAAGTTTCTTAACCCAACTCTTGCCTTAAACACATGGCAATGGTTTCTTCAAGACTTGTCTTCCTCTTTTCCATTTCCATACTGATTTCTCAAGCCATTGCTCAGCCAGACTTCCGATACTCTTACTGCTTAGACAAGGGTAACTACACAAGCAACAGTACCTACAATACAAACTTCAATCAAGTCCTCTCCTCCCTCTCCTCCAACACAGAAATTGACTATGGGTTCTACAATTTTTCTTATGGCAAAAGCCCTGACAAAGTATATTCACTTGGACTTTGTAGAGGAGATGTCAAGCCAGATATTTGCCGTAGTTGCCTCAATAACGCTACAAATCTTCTCCCTCTGCTTTGTCCCTATCAGAAGGAAGCGATAGGAGGGTATGACGAGTGCATGTTACGCTACTCATTCCGCGACATATTTAACATCAAGGAAACTAGTCCTTCTTTCTATTTGTGGAACCCAAATAACGTATCAGCCAATTATGATCAGTTCAGTCAGGACCTGAGGACCTTGTTGGATAGCAAAAGAGTTCAAGCTGCTGCAGGTGGTTCTCTTCGTAAGTTTGCGGCGGGAAATGCAACAGCACCAAACAATCAAACACTATATTCAGTTGTGCAGTGCACACCTGATTTGTCCGATCAAGATTGCAGTGATTGCTTGGCTGGGGCTATGGAAGAAATACCAAATTGTTGTAATGGGAAGCAAGGTGGGAGAGTTATCAAACCCAGCTGTAATTTAAGGTTTGAGGTCTCTCTCTTCTATGACGCCACAGCGGATAATGCATCATCACCATCCGTGTCTCCACCACCGCCTCCAGTACCATCAGTATCTCCTCCAGCATCAAACAACACCCCTGCTGCAAAAGGTACCAATGCCATTAAGCTTAAAATGTAATCCATTTGGAAGCAAACTTTTGGTGAATACTTATTTGCTTTGCTGAATGTTGATTAAAGAAAAAAAAAGACTTTGAAAAGCTGTATAGAAGCAAATAAGGTCAAAAGCTTACAACTCTTTATAAAGGGGTCCTTATTACTTTCCCTGTAAATTCTCAAGTTTCGAAACTAATTTTAGTTTTGTTACTCTTTCCATGTATCCATTTGAATCTTTTAACATACATCTGCCAGATTTTTTTATGTAATCATATTTCTGGTTTTGCAGGAAAGGAGAGTAACAAATCTCAAACAGTCATCATAGTTGTACCCATTATTTCTTTTTTGGTACTAATTATAATCTCCTTCTGCATCTACTTAAGAGTCAGGAAACCAAGGGAGATACCACAAAGTAAGTAAAATAATTCGTTTATTTCTTTTTGTTATCCCAAAATTTGAATTATTGCAAAGATAATAACAAAAAATGTCAGAAATTATGTGCTTGGTTACATAGATGTGCTTCCTAAAGTTCTCAGGTATGTATGATATTTGTGGGAGTAAAAAATTCCACCTATATTATGAGCCTATGAGGACAAATTTCCCAGCAAGTATTAACGTAAAGCACGATATACTTTGGGGATTATTTATTTATTTTTTATTTTTCATAAAATGATACTTAGCTACTACAAATTAAAAATAATCAACGTGTTCCGTCAATAAATTGACTTGCACTAAAGCAAACAAAAAGTAATCATATACTAATAGACATGAGTTTCCTGTCTAGAAGATTTTGATAAATAATTAGTTTTTAGAGGTCATTGCTGTTGCATGCACGTATTTTAAATTGTGTTGTTTTAAATAATGCACTAACGTCTTGTTCAGGCGAATCTGTGGATGAGATTAGAAGTGTGGAATCTTTTCAGTTAGGCTTTGGCACTATTAAAGTTGCAACAGATGACTTTTCTGATGCAAATAAGCTTGGACAAGGTGGATTTGGTGTTGTTTACAAGGTAAATCTAACATTATCAATAATTTTAAAAAGAATAATTTAATGGGCAGGACCGGCCTCATGATTGAAATAGGATATTGATTCAAACACTTTCCCCCCCACCCCCACCCCAAATTGGAAAAGTTTGTAGTCATGATGCACATGCTAAGTCCAAAAGGTTAAATATGTTCTAATCTTACACGGTTTTAGGGTAAACTCTCCGATGGACAAGTTATTGCTGTGAAAAGGCTTTCAAAAAATTCTGGTCAAGGAAATCTTGAATTTAAGAATGAAGTTTCGTTAGTGGCCAAGCTTCAACACCGACATTTAGTTAGACTCCTAGGGTTTTGCTTGGAAGGAATTGAAAGGCTTCTAATTTATGAGTTTATGCCCAATGGAAGTCTTCATAACTTCATTTTTGGTATGATTTTACTTCTACCTTTATTTCAAAATTATATTAATTGTAATTTATTTTGATTACATGTCTTTTATGGATAGATTTCCTTCACATTTTAGTCCAATATAATATATTTGATTGACTATGTAGATCCAATCAAGTGTGTACTACTGGATTGGGCAAGACGCTACAAAATCATAGGAGGCATCGCACGAGGTCTTCTCTACCTTCATGAAGATTCTCGACTTCGTATTATTCATCGGGATCTTAAAGCAAGCAATATCCTATTAGATTCTGAAATGAATCCAAAAATTTCAGATTTTGGTATGGCAAGATTGTTTGAACTTGATCAAAGCGAAGGCAATACAAATAGAATTGTGGGGACCTAGTGAGTATCAAACTTTTTTTTTTTTTGACAATCTAGTAAGTATCTTACATAGGTATACTTCCAAGTTTACATTGTACCAAAAGAAACATTATGAAAGGCTAATAGTATTTTTGAAAATAATTGTGAATGTGCAGTGGATATATGTCTCCAGAGTATGCAATGCATGGACAATTCTCAGTAAAGTCTGATGTCTTTAGTTTTGGTGTGCTAGTATTAGAGATAATAAGTGGGCGAAATAATAGCTCCTTCCGAAATGGAGAGAATATTGAGGACCTTCTAAGCTATGTAAGTATTTTTATTTTTGGGTCTAATGACACATACACCCCATAAGTATGGAGTGGTAAGTCAGACTGCATGTTCAAATCCCAGCATGTGGTGGGGTGGGGGTGAGGGGATTAAATGGCTCAATGGGAGTGGAGAAAATTTGAAACAATACCCTTTTATCTTTAGGATGTGGATTATCATGTATTCTACCTAGGGGTGTGCATGGGTCGGGTTGGGTCGGGTTGAGGGAGTTTTTTGACCCGACCCACCATGGTGGGTCAAAAAAAATTCGACCCAACCCAACCCATCACATAAATTCAACCCGACCCAACCCGACCCATGTGGGTCGGGTTGGGTCGGGTTGAATCCATGGGTTTGAAATTTTTTTTATTATTATTATTAAATTGAGTAGAAAAAAATATAAATATTAATATATTAAAAAAACCCAAAGATTAGTATCGATGTAATTCTCTAAGGGCAAACAACACCAATAACTAAATAACAATAATAATTTACTAGAGTTTGTATGAACTAATTGGCTTTATATAGGATAGGAAGAGTTGGTTATTTTAAAAATTTTATTAATTATATAATACATATTATATATATAATTAGTATTAGTAGGAGGAACTGATGAAGTATTGCTCTATAGCTGGTTTTTTTTTTTTTAATTATTAAATATAATATACATATATATTTAAATATATATAAGTGCCCTGATTTTTTTAAAAAAAATTTAATATATATTATATTTTAAATATATATTAAATATGGGTGGGTCGGTGGGTCGGGTCGGGTTTGGCGGGTTTGTAATTTTATGACCCAAACCCAACCCGACCCGCTATAAAAAAAATTTTTGTAACCCAACCCAACCCACCAAGGCCTAAAAACCGACCCAACCCGGTGGGTCGGGTTGGGTCGGGTCGGGTTTGGCGGGTCGGTGGGTTTTCTGCACACCCCTAATTCTGCCCGTTGGCCTGTACCTATTAGTATGTCACTAATATTGTCCATATAGTTACAAATTATTAATGTAGCTTGCATAGCTCGTTGGCTTTATAACAAATACATAGGAATCTAACACAAATGAAGGATGTGGAGGTTAAAGGAAATGAAGAAATACATCAAGTTGTGTAGCCCAAATATATTTATTTTTTAAAACACAATAAAATAATGTTTTCTTGATGAATACTAAATTAGTCCGTTTAAATTATCTTGCAGGCATGGAAAAATTGGAAACAGGGTATAGTTTCAAATCTTGTAGATCCCACATTGAAGGCAGGTTTGACAACCGAAATAATGAGATGTATTCACATTGGATTACTATGTGTTCAAGAAAACGTAGTTGATAGACCAACTATGGCATCTGTTGTTCTCATGCTTAATAGCTGCTCTATGACTCTACCAGTACCTTCAAAACCTGCATTTTTTCTGAACAGTGGTACTGAATCAAACATTTGCTTGCAAGGGGAGCATGATTCAAGGGTGACAGAGTCAAATCAATCTAAAAGTAGCTCTGTCCAAGCTTCGATAAATGAGGTGTCAATCACAGAGCTATATCCTCGCTAGTGTTCAATGAATTTGAAATGTTATACTACTACTTTCCTTATTTATTTATTTTAATTGATGAATACACAATATATGAGTTATTGATGATACATTAACAACGTAGCATTCTTTTCAAAACCCGAACTATTTAGAGACCCAAAAGAAAATTGGTGTAATTTATCCATTAGTTCTTTCTCTAGCTCTAGTCTTATCCAAGAAAACAGAAAGCCAAGTTATGATATAACAATCTTATTGTCTCCAATTTCAATTTTTCTATTTGAAGCATATGATATAAAATTTAATTATAAAAAAAAGGATTTGATATAAAATTAATTTTATGTATATTAAAGATATTGTCATGTGATGCCTTGTAATATTTTACTTATATAGGATGGTAATGGCCTTTTTTCATAATTCCGTATTACTCGATTGAAATTCGAAGTTAGTAATTTTGGTGATTCTTAAAACAAAAAAATGGTAATGTTGGAACATTGATTTTGCATAAGATTTAAAGTTTGGCAACATGAGGGAAAACTAAAGAAAGGGGGAAAAAGTGGAGTACTTTTCTATTTTTCACTTCTTGTCCCCATTTTTTATTGAATTTTGTTGCCTTACTTAGATGAAATAATTCTAAAGAAACAGTTTTTATTTTTCATAAAATTATCAAAATAATTGAAGTAACAAACTGTTAATGATAAACAATAAAGAAAAATAAAATAAAATAAAAGTATAAGTTATTGTTAGCCTACTTAAAAATCAATATCTTTGTCCTCTTCAGTCAACAAAGAAAAATAAAATAAAATCAATAACAATTTGTGTATCTCTAACGTTACTTCATTTAGATGCCATTCCATGTGTCTAACGTGTTGAATGGGATGGGAGTCCACTAAGACCACTACACCTGTATGTTGATTACCATTTTTAAAGTTTAACAAAAAGTGTCTCCCACTAGTCAGAAGAACATGCATCAATCGTTAAAACTAAGCTGTTATCCTTTCAGACTCTTCTCTCTAGGTCTCTCTTGAAACCTAGAGGTGAAAAAAGTTTTGCCTCGTGCAAACTATTTCTCCGTTTGGGTAGACTCTGTGAGTAGACATGGATGAAATCACAAATAGGTGCGCTGGGATACGACTCTTGGCGAAGGAAAGTGCTGAAGTTGAAATACAAACCCCAGAAATAGAGACTGGACCGATTCTAGTTGGAAAGTTCTATACAAAAAGATGGGTAAACTTGGAGTCGGTAGCGAGAGCGCTGAAACTAGCATGGAAAACGAAGGAAAACTTTGAAGTGAGCGATTTGAGGGAGAATAGAGCTCTGTTTCTCTTTAAAACGATGGACGATCTAGATAAGGTACTGCTACAGGGCCCGTGGTCGTATGACAAATATCTTCTCATTCTTCACAAGCTCCAAGCTAGGGAATCTGCTCGGATGGTGTGTATGGACAGGGTGTCGTTCTAGATTCAAATCCATGGACTTCCCATGATAAGCCAGACCAAGAAAATAGGAAAGAGAATTGGGGAGACGCTAGGGTTGGTGGAAAAAATGGATGTGGACGACAAAGGCTTCTGTATGGGTGGCTGTCTGCGCATCCGCGCATCGAAAAAAGCTTCGGAACCATTATGCCGGGGCCGAAAGATACGATTGGGTACTGCAGAACCGATATGGGTAGACTTCAAATATGAAAGACTACCCATATTTTGCTACTGGTGCAGATTGTTGGATCATGATGAAAAGGAATGCTTACGGTGGATACGAAGTAAGGAGTCTCTGAGACCGGAGGAAAAACAATTTGGTGTGTGGATGAGAGCCACGCCGGAAAGGTCCCAGAAGCCGCAGCTCGTCGAGGGGATGAGAAACGGAGGTCGTAGAGAGGATGGCGACGTTGATAGGACAGTTGATAGGATGGTGAGCATCCCAAGGAAGTCTACACAGGGAGGGCAGGAGGTTTGGGGACTGCGAGTAGGTACTTCAGAACCTTCCAACTTCAAACAGGACGACGCGAAGAATACGAGGAAAGTAAAGTACAATGCTAAGCAAGTAAAGCCGGATCTGGCGCTGGAAAAAGATTTCGAAAAGCAACTTATAGAGATTGACGCAAGAATTCATAATGAAGCTACCGGATTGATGAATGTAGTGGGAGCTGAGCCTAAAGTAATGGAAAGCAGCTTACGTCAGGACTCAATACTCAAGCACGCCTCCTTGAATGGGCTTTGTAGTGAGGAAAGTAACGGGCCAAATCTAAAGGCCCCTGTGGGCTCACCCGAGACACATAGGCCCAATAAGCCATTGGCTAAGGAGTTTAATTCGGAACAAGCCCAACCCGGACGTAGTCTCATTTTTGCTTCAGTCAGCCCAGTCTCTATAAAGGACGCCAATGCAACGATAAAACAGGGAAGGGGCCTAAAGAAAACAAAGTCAACATCTCTAGCAATAGGAGAAGAGAACAGGGTAGGGGTGCGCTCAGACGCGTGCATGGAAGCCATGGCTGCTCGGGGAGTAGATATGGAAGTCGATAGAGAGGAGGTAGGTAACAAACGAAGGTGTCGCACACCTCTGATGGAGATAGAAGGAGACAATAGAAATGGCAAGAGAGTGAAGGTGGAAGGGGAGGTAAAGGAGCTCGGAAAAGTCCTGAAACAATATCTTGGATTGGTGGAGGCTGTGGAGCAGCCCCGCCGGACACAATGAGTGCCTTAGCCTGGAACTGTAGGGGGCTTGGGAACCCCCTAACAGTTAAAACACTTCAAAAAGTTGTCAAGAAGGAAGATCCCATTTTAGTTTTCCTAATGGAGACTAAATTTAAGGTAACAAAGATGGAAGGCATTAAAAGAAAGGTTGAGAGACAACATGGCCTGGTGGTGCCTAGCCAAAATCGTGGGGGTGGTTTAGCTTTACTTTGGAAGGATACTCTGCAGGTGGAACCTCTGACTTACTCACAGAGGCACATTGACGTGATTGTTAATGAGGAAGGTGGTAATAAGAGATGGAGGTTTACTGGTTTCTACGGCAACCCGGAGACGAGCAAACGGGAGGAATCGTGGTTACTGATTAGGAATCTTAGTAATAGAAGTGATCTCCCCAGGGTGATCATTGGTGACTTCAATGAGCTGCTCCACGCAAATGAAAAGGTGGGAGGTAACGCACGACCTGAGGGTCATATGAAGATGTTTCGGGACACCATTAATAGCTGTGAATTACGTGACATTGGCTACTGTGGGTCGAACTTTACGTGGAGCCGAAAACTAGGCACAAAAGGGTAGGTCCGCGAACGCTTGGATAGAGCATTTGTTTCTACAGATTGGTCAGGAATTTTTCCTACAACTATGCTTTTCCATATTGCCAATTCAGTGTCTGATCACTGTATGCTGATCCTGAAGAATGCAAAACTAACTAAACGGCGGAAAAAGGGGAAAAAACTGTTTAGATTTGAATCGATGTTGCTGAGGGACGAACGGTGCATAGGGGTGGTCAATGAGGCTTGGGAAAAAGGTAGAATTGGAGGGGATGACTGGCCGCTTCTCAAGTGCTTAGAGGAATGTCGGGCCTCACTAACGGAATGGAATAAGCACTATTTTGGTCACATAGGCAAACAGATTTTCGTGTTGCAAAGGAAGATTCAGATGTTGGAGAATTTGAGGGGCTATGAGTCGACCCTTGAGGACATTCATGCTTTGAAGAAGGAGTTGAATAGATGGTTGTTTGTGGAGGAGGACATGTGGCATCAACGGTCCCGAAACAATTGGCTGAGGGCAGGAGATAAAAACACCACCTTTTTCCACATAAAAGCTTCTAACCGGTGGCAAAGAAACCTCATAAATAAGGTACTGGACTCTAATAACATTTGGCAGGATGATGAGGAGCTTATTGGCAGGACCTTCCTTGATTATTTTAAGCAGCTGTTTACTTCCTCGCAGCCAGTAGTTGCAGAGGAGCTACTGGAGGCTATCTACACAAAAGTCACTGACAGGATGAATGCTTCCTTAATCAGAAAGTTTAATGCACAGGAGATGGAAAAGGCTCTTCAACAGATGCACCCTTTAAAATCACCCGGACCCGATGGTATGTCCCCCCCCTTTTTTTCCAACATTTCTGGCCTATTGTTAAATCTATTGTCATTACTACTGCTTTAGATTTTCTTAATCATGGCATTACTCCCCCATACTTTAATGATACTCACATTGTACTAATCCCTAAAACCAAGAATCCGGAAAGGGTTACAGACTATAGGCCTATTAGTTTATGCAACGTGGCATATAAAATTGCCTCTGAGGTGGTGGCAAACAAAATGAAATATGTCTTGCAGGAAATTGTTTGTGAGAACCAAAGCGCCTTTGTGGCTGAAAGGCTTATCACCGATAATGTACTTGTAGCTCATGAGATGATGACTCACATATGCCGAAAAAAGAAGGGTAAATGTGGTGAAATGGCCCTAAAACTCGACATGAGTAAGGCGTATGACTGAGTTGAGTGGGTCTGCTTGCAACAAATAATGAAGAGACTTGGGTTTCATGATGACTGGATCTCCATTGTGATGCGTTGCGTGACTTCGGTGACTTATGCAGTGAGAATTAATGGTCAACCCATTGGTAAGCTACATCCAACCCAGGGGCTAAGGCAAGGAGACCCACTATCTCCCTACCTCTTCCTCATTTGTGCAGAGGGCCTTTCTGCTCTCTTACACAACGCTGTCCAACAGAAGAAGCTTAAAGGGGTGGCGGCATCTGCAAGAGGTCCCAAAGTTTCGCATCTTTTTTTCGCTGATGACAGCATCATTTTTGGACGGGCAACTAGGGAGGACGCAGCTGAGATTCAGCGATTACTTCAGGTCTATGAAGCCTCTTTGGGCCAGCAGCTAAATAGAAACAAGACTTCTCTCTTTTTTAGCCCAAACACGGAGGTGGGGATTAGGGAAGATGTAAAAACCATGTTCGACGCCGACATGATTAAACCCCATGAATCCTACCTTGGACTACCCTCACTGGTTGGGAGATCTAAGTCCAATTCCTTTGCCCACTTAAAACAAAGAGTGGCGAACAAAGTGCCTAGCTGGAAGGAAAAATTATTGACCAACGCTGGCAAAGAAATCTTGATCAAGGCGGTGGCACAGGCGATGCCGTCTTACACCATGAGTTGCTTCCTTTTGCCAAACAATCTCTGCGATGACCTTACTGGAATGACCAGACAGTTCTGGTGGGGCCAAGTAAATAAGGAGAGAAAACTAGCTTGGTTAAGCTGGGAAAAGCTGTGCATGCCAAAAGATAGAGGGGGGTTGGGCTTTCGAGACTTGAAACTCTTCAATATAGCTCTCTTAGCGAAACAGGGTTGGAGACTGCAAACAAATACCTCTTCCCTGTTCTGCCGAGTCTTTCGGGCTAAATATTTTCCTTAAGGTAACTTTGTTGATGCTGATATTGGAAGAAACCTGTCCTATGCGTGAAGGAGCATTATGGCTGCTCAAGGGGTGGTGAGAAAGGGCATTAGATGGTAGGTGGGTGATGGAGCTAGTATTAAAGTGTGGTGTGATAAATGGGTGCCATAACCAAGCACCTACATAGTGGTCTCCCCAGAAAATTCGAGTCCACAAGTTGCTCTGGTCAAGGATCTAATAAACAGAGGAGAATTTTAGTGGAATGCGGAGCTGGTCAAACATTGCTTCAGCGCTGAGGATGCTTCGGCCATATTGGGTATACCGCTAAGCTTGACGGGCAGAAAGGATAGACTGATCTAGGCCGTTAATAAGTCTGGGAATTTTTCAGTAAAGTTGGTGTACACGTTAGCGTATGAGGAAAAGGTTGAACAAAACAGGGGGGATTGCTTAAACGTCATGTTGCGCAAAAAGGTGTGGAGAAGTATTTGGCAGCTGAAACTCCCTCACAAGTTGAGACACTTCGCATGGAAAGCTGGCCGGAATATCCTAGCCACCAAAGACAACCTCATACGAAGGAAAATCACAGAGGATGCTTCCTGTGTCTTATGCGGTCAACTTGAGGAAACGACCTGTCATTTGCTGTGGTTTTGCAAGCACCCTCGTGAGGTTTGGGAAGCCAGCAAGCTTGCTCTGACTTTTGTCTTCGACCAATCATGGACTTTCTTGGACTTTGTTCAGAACCTACTAAACCGAGAAGTAACGCAACCCAATCTGTTAGAGAAGGTCATCGCTGTTTGCTAGGGAATATGGAAAAACCGAAATGAAAGAAGGATGAGGGGCTCGGGCAAACTGGGACGAGTGATTCTGAAAAACGCACTGCACCTCGTGGATGAATATAGCTCTGCTAATGATATTAGACAGGAAGATAGACCGAGTGTGGGTCCAGTGGCTATTTGGTATCCACCTGATCCGGAACGGTACAAGGTAAACGTTGACGGTGCAGTCTTTGAACACCGGAAAAAAGCGGGAATAGGGGTGGTGATTCGGGATGAATGTGGGGAGGTAGTAGCAGCTTTAAGCAAGCTAGTGAATGCTCCATTGGGGGCTGTGGAGATTGAAGCAAAGGCGATGGAGGCCGGGGTTCTCTTCGCAAGAGACGTAGGCAAAAGGGAGGCGGTGTTTGAGGGCGAGTCATTGATCATATGCAAGGCTCTCCAGGGAGATGGGAAAGCGCCTTCTTCCATTCAAAACGTACTGGAAGGAACACTGGAACTTGTCTCTGGCCTTGGGAGCTTTGCCTTTTCTCATGTGAAAAGACAGGAAAATGTCCCTGCTCACTTGTTAGCGCAGTATGCAAAAGAGATTGAGAACTATGTAGTTTGGCTAGAGGAATGCCCTAGCTTTTTAGAGCACGTGTGTGCTCACGACATATCTGTAGTTTCTCACTCTTGTCTTTAATGGTATTTAAGTATTTTCCTATCAAAAAAAAAAAAAAAAACATGCATCAATCGTTGGAGTCATGTTCACTTTTTATGGCCCGTTCGCTGTCCCCATCCACTGGCGGTGTAAAGTTGAAGTAGGTGAAGTAAGACTTGGCTTCCCTAAAATTTTGATAAACTAGTATTTACTTATGTGTCCGGGCACATATTAAACTATTTATTTTTTGAAATATTTTTTCGATAATTGAAAAAGTTGTTAATATTTTTTCAATTCCCGAAAAAAATTTTTTTTTCAAAAATGAAAATTATTGTGTGCCTTTTGGTCACACATTAGCAAAATCCTTTACTTATTTATCTCCATCATTATAAACCAATCTGATATGAGAAGTATATTGCATATATGGAATATATGTGATCATTGTTGCTATTTAGTAAAGGTAAGACCAAAATGATAGGCGTCTTTTAGTTCAATAAATACCTCCTGAAGCCATGAGGATCAAATCAAACTACCCTCAATTATAAAATTATAAAAATAAATATTAAATAAAAACACAAAAGAGACCAATATAATGGTTGCTCTCTGTAATAGGTCAACCATGCAAGTCCTATATATAAAAAAAATAAAAAATTTATGAGCAAATATTTCAAAGCTGTTGTGCAAATAGCACTCTAGGACTCAAGTCAATAACAGTAAATAAGCAAAAATTAAATAACAAGCACACATAAAGAACACAATAATTTATGTAGTTTGGTAAACTGTCTACCTCCATAGCGACGATAGAGAAATTTCACTATAAAAATAAAGAGATACAATAGTGCACAAGAACACTCTCAAAAAACTCAAATCCCAATTACACCCTAGCTTTCTCTCAAAAAAAAAAAACACAAGAATGAAGATCCCACCATTTTTTCTCTAATGCGGTTGTACTTCTCTTCCTATTTTATTCTTATACAGTTACATTGTACTAGGACTTTTTAGAATTGCACTTGCAGCTGCATATCATAAAAGTGCGCCCCGGCCCCCCCCCCCCCCCCCCCCCCCAATGTTACTTTATCAAGTCGGCTCCAGGACTCCAAATATATATATATATATATATATATATATATATATATATATATATGTTTCTCAAAAAAAATATATATATATATATATAAAGAGAGAGAGAGAGAGAGAGAGAGGGCTTGGTTGGGCCTTATGGGCTTGTGGCAATTCAAGCCACACACGCGGGCCCACTTCAACAAGAGCTAACCTTCTTTTTTTTTTTTTTTCTCTTTTTTTTTTTTTTTTTTAATATTGATTTCCTAATCAAAACTTTATGTTCAACAAAATGAAGGAGAAAAAGGGTAGTTATCCCTAATTTGAAAATTATGTAGCAAAATGCTCATGTTTTGAAATTATTTAGTAAAATGCTCATGTTTTAATTAAAACTCAATTTCAACAAAATTGAGTTTGCTGAAAAACTTGATATCTTCAAAATTAAGTTTTATGTATATTTTTAAGTAGAACTCAACATTAGATTTCATAGATCTCGATATTGCTAATATCGAGTTTCACCTGTAGCTCGATTTTGTTAATGTCATGCTTATATATTGTATCTCCTCCCCTTGTAAAAGAAATGGGTAGTTGTGACTACCAGGGTAGTTGGCCTAGTGGTCATGGACTCATTTTTAAGGGTTTGGAAAATGAAGGTTTCAAGTTCAATTCCTGCAATAGAAAGCGCTTAAAAAATAAGTTCATACTCACTGAATGCTCCCTTACCCATTTTTCGTTCAAAAAAAAAAAAAAAAAAAAAAGGTGGTTGTAGGCTCCATGTCTAATTTATCAGTAAAAAGAAATTATTCATTGGGGGGTGGTTGTTACATACAGTGTGACACAACACTCTTTGTGTGTTTAATCTATAAACTCACGTTTGCATTTATATATGAAAACACAATGTGTTTATCCTTATTCATTTATGTTCTTTCTCTTCCTCCCCACGATAATCTTCTTTTAGGAAAAATAATTAATTTTGTTACTTGAAAACATCATATGTTGTGCCGGGTATTCCTTTCACCCTCAGTCCAAACTAGTTCCAACCTTGCCATCTCGTTTCCCATATGGACTATTTATACACGAACAGAAGGACTCTTTGAAAAAACTTGAAAGCAAGTTGGAATATAATTTTTAAGTTTTAACTGATTGAGTTGCCCCATATATAGAACGCCGCTCAACCTATCAAAAATAAAAGGCTGGTGGTGAAAATGTAGGGCAACACATAAAAATAGAAAGATAGGCTGTTTATGGCCAAATCAATGGTGGGTGAGGTTTAAGACTGCCATCCATTTCTCTCTATCGTTTCACCTTTCTTTGTTTGTCTTTTATTTTTGGGTATTAAACCAATCTTCTCTGAGATTTCACCGAATAAAAATCCCACTAAACATCGGACGAAATGACACTCCTCCTTCAGGCTTCAAGGTTTATATAAATGAAAAATATATGTCAATGTTTGACTTTCAAAAAAGATATTGCATTTTTTTTATATAACTGATCATATCAAAACGATGGACAAAATGAGGTTTGTATAAATAGAACTTAACCTCAAATGGTTTGTAAAAATCAGAAATATTTTTAAAAATTAAAAATAAATATTCCATTAGGTAAGTAATATTGTGAGGCATCATTTATACACACGTTTGGGAGGAGTATCGTTTTGATCAACATCAAAGAAGATTGGCGCAATTTATCCATCTGTTCCTTCTCTAGCACTAGTCGTATTATATATATTCATGCAAACCGGAAGCCACATTACGATATACCAATCTCACTTTATCTCCAGTTTCAGGTTTTCTATTTAATATTTTCATTTGATTGTCGATAATGGTGCTGTTGGATTTGAATCATATTATATAAAATTTAAATATAAATGAAAATGGATTTGATATAAAATTAATTTTATGTATATTAAAGATA
Organism: Quercus glauca; assembly: GCA_023736055.1. Lineage (NCBI taxonomy): Eukaryota > Viridiplantae > Streptophyta > Magnoliopsida > Fagales > Fagaceae > Quercus > Quercus glauca. The sequence continues at coordinate 48,353,218 of CM043324.1, forward strand.
TTGTTAATTAGGTGTTGTCAGGTAATATTTTATTTATATATGATGGTAATGGCCTTTTTTTTTTCCATGAATCCGTATTACTGGATTGAACTTCTAAGTTAGTAATTTTGGTGATTCTAAAAATAATTAAAAGGTTTAATAATGTTAGATCATTGATTTTGCATAAGATTTGAAGTGTGGAAACATGGAGAGGAGGGGAAAAGAAAAGAAAGTAAAGAGAAAATGAAGTACTATTCTATTTTTCTTTTCTAGCTGGTTGCCTTTTTTTATTGTATTTTGTTGTCTTGGATGCAATAATTCTAGAGAAACAATTTTTTTTCCCATAGAATTGTTACAAGAATTGAAGTGATTTAAACTAACAATATAATAGTATAAGTTGAGAGCCTACTTAAAAATTAATAACAATTTGCACAAAAATATTGTGGAAATTATTGTGTACTTCAAAATTTACTTCATTTAGATTCCATTGCATGTGCCGTGGGTGTTGAATGGGATGGGAGTCCACTAAGACCACTGCACCTGTATAGTTGACTACAATTTTTAAAGTTTGCAGAAAAGTCTCTCCCATAAGTCCCCATCCAGTGGGGGTGCAAAGTGGAAGTAGGACAAGTAAGACTTGGCTTCCCTAAAATTTTGATAAACTAGTATTTATCTCCATGATTATGCTAAATTTGCAAGGTCAAAAAATGGAGCCACACCCACATATATGTTACGTAAGAAAACGCATCTTTATGGTGCCACGCACAATAAATTTAAGCTAAAGAGTATTTAATGCCAAAAAAAGGGCCTGATGTTCTTAAATGTTTAATAAAACCAGTTTTTTTACTCTTCTCTCGGGGTAGTATTCATCGCTTGAACCAAACATGTTTTTGATGAAGAAAATTTGCAAGGTCATATCATATATGTATAGATAGCCATGTAACGCGAGAAAATTAGTACTAATGGTACAAGAAAAATTTTAAGCTAAAGAATGTTTAATTATTGTCCATTTATGTTATAATACAAACCATATAAACATTTGTGTGTGTATATATATATAGGCAGGTGCTGTAAGTGGATCATGTATAAGCTCCAACAATTGGGCCATGAAAAAAAGAGGGCCGGTCTTGGTGTCCACATTTAGCCCCGTCAGTACAGTTTGCACAATCATTTTCTCTATGACCAGAAACCGTTAGGATACGTTTGGTACACTGAATGTAAATTACATTAGGAATAGTAATCTTTATTACTGGGAATAGAAGGCATTGTAATGGAATAATTATTACTATGCATAAGTTTGGTTGTTACATATGGAAGCTTGTAAAAGATGATGTATAAGGAAACTTTATATTTTTGAAAATATATTAATTTTAAAACTTGTTATATACACTAAGGAATAGCTATTACATACATTTTAAAGAGGAATAGCTATTCTTCAATTTAAAGAATAGTTATTCCAATGTAATAATTAATCAATGTAATAAAAATGTAACCAAATGACCAAATTGATATTGCACATGAATAATTATTCAATTACAAGAGTTATTACAGCGTACCAAACGTACCCTTAAAATTGGTAGGTAAACTAGTTAATTTTAGTGCTCATTCGGAATATTATTTGTGATGCTGGAAAATTTTGCTTTCAATGTATATCTTATTGCTAATCGCTCTTACAAAGCAGCCTTGCTGGTATGTTCCTCTTGTTCACTGGCCTTTACTTTGTGCTTTGGGCTAAAGGAAAAGAAGGTTATTATGAGGGGGATAGCCTCGAAAGTGAGTTCGATGCAGAGAAGCCTCTATTAAGTTAATATTGTAGTTAGCAAATGTGTAATAATATGTTTTTCATCGTTAAAAATTAGAAGAAAATGCTTTTCAGCTAAAATTAGAAGAATATGTTTTTCATCCACTAAGACACTCGATTACCTTTTCAGCTAAAATTCACAGACCACAAGCTTGTCCAATAGAAGGATACAACAAATAAGACAAGTATGAGCATCCATCAAATTTTTCGGCCAAAATCTGTAGGAAATTCCCGAATGGCATTGATTGCTGCTAAACCTAGTAAAAATAAAATTCAAATCAACAACCCAAGGGTAAAAGTAGGTATGGGTTGAGGTTATTTTGCTCATGCAAAGAGATCAACTAATGATATTTTTGTGTTAGTACCTTAATCCTATAGTATTTTGACTCAGCTTTTAGTTGATGGGGGTGTAATGGATCTGTTATGTACCAGACTTTGTACCCCCGCCCCCCCTTTTTTTTTGGTGGAGAATCATCCTTTTATGACTTTGGGACTATCTGGCCTTTTGCCCCTTTGGGCAAAAATATTTGGCATTATGCCCCTGTTTTGAAACTATATAGGGGCGTGCCCCTGTTTCAATACTCGCTAATTATAAAGCCGAGTTACTCATATTACTCGCATATCCGAAGACCGAGTTTTAGGCAGGTTCTTGCCACAGTGGCAATCCAGCGTGGCTTTTGGGAAATAAAATATTCCCGCGTAACTGTTTATAACTCGGCTTTGCGGAATCCTATTTATGTGCGGAATATGAAACACTTTTGAATGTAACGTCTCTAAAACAGTTTGTGTGTCTTCCTTCCTCTACAGTTTCTCCCCCTTCCTCCGTCCGATCAGTAGCCACCCTCAGTCCGTTCAGTAGAGCCTTCCCAAGTTGAACGAATATTCAAGTTCTCCTATTTCTACCCGAACCCAAACGAAATCGGTCAGTCGACGCTGGATTGAAGCTCAATCCAAACCCACACCCAAACCCACACCTTTTCACTCTCGCCATAGCCGAAGCACAACCCAATCCATCTTCAGAGTTAAAGGAGTAGAAACGTATTAAGGTAATTTCTAAATGCTGAGTTCAAATTTTCGTTTTTCCCCTTTGCATGTAATCTGAGTTAAGTGTTGATTGTGCGTGTACTCTGATTTGAGTGTGGCTTCTTAAGTTTTTGTCTGTTAGATTTTCCTCTATCTCTATTCATTATTATTGTTGCTTTTTTAGCTTTGTTGGGTTTGGTTTTGAACTGGGTTAGGTTGTGAACTGGGTTTGGATGCACGTATAGGGCAGAAATTCATGTAAAATACAGTTAGCATGACAACGGTGGCCATTGTTAGGGAAAATTGCTGTTTAATTCAACTCTATAATTTCAGGAAATTATGTTGTATGTGAAAATTGATTTTGAATTAGGGAAAATTGCTATTTAATTCAATGCTAAATGATCTTGAATTGAGAAGCTATTGGTTTTACAAGCTTCAAACTTACTGGCTTTTGCAAGCTTCCACTCTGTTAACTTATTAATATAATAGATATAATGTGTGTATAATGGATATGCACGCATATATCTACACACAGACCATAAAATGCACAGCATGGACATCCACTATCACTGAACTAAATTGAGCTAATAAATGCCCTGTATATCTACTGTTTTGGGTTCCTAAAACCTTTGCTGCCACATTTTGTGTACAGATGCATAATTGATTGTCATAAGAGACTAGAATTGTCTTAGAAGTTCTTAAAGTACTTATTTTTTTGTTATTAGAATTCCTAGTCTTTATAAGAAAGGATTTAGAAATAGCCTAGATAATGGCTTTATTGTAGTCGATAATATTGATAGATTTCAATAACATTCCAACTTTTTTCAAGCGCGATTGCTATCTCCTACCTAAGTGTGACTGCTTACGAAAGCCTAGGTGTGATTGCCTAGTGTTTTATCTTTCGTTATTTGATGTTCTTTTTAGTGCCAAAATTCCTAAAATCCTACATCAAATTTGGTATCTAAGCCTGTTGAAGCTTCTGTCTTGTGTTAGATTAGCAGTCATTTGTGGGTTATGTTTGTTGTTTAAGTACATCAATTTATTATTATTATCATCTACTACATGTGGGGTTGAAAAGGGAACTTAGTGGCCTTTGAGGGTCACCAATCCTTTCCTAATAGGTTGGATTAGGTTAGGGGAGCATTAAGATTTGCGGTGGCTTGTGGCTTGTGGCCTTTTTGTAAGGCTTGTGGCTTTTATAGAAAAATGCTAGATAATCTATTTTTTTATTCTTCTTGCAAGAAATTTAAGAAATCTTTTTCCATTTCTGTCTCGTTTGTATCCATACTCTCAAAATTGTTTAGGGGTAGTTGGGTACCTTTTAGAACTATGTTTTAGTATTTTCCAATGGTGTTTTTTGTGGTGCTTAATTGATTCATTGGTTTGCATTTTGCTGTGTTCATTTGTTGGTTTACTTTGTTTGATTTAGACATTGATTCGCACGTTGGTTGGTTGGTTAGGTTGCTTATACATTCTGCAACTATGGGTTCTTTTTTGTTTATGCCTTGCAGCCATGAACATTAGGATCAAGTTAGGCATATATGCTCAGGCTAGGTGTTTTATATTTTAGTGTTTTAATTTAACTCTTCCTTGATATGATTAAATGGATTGAAAATCAGTGTATATATAGATGCATGATGCATAATTCAGATGAGCAACTATATGTTTGCAATTTTTTGTCAAATCTCTCTCTCACTCTGTTTCTCTTTCACTCTCACTCTCTCTCTCTCTGTGTATTTGTTTCTGTCAGTTTGTTCTAGAACCCTGTTGAAATACTTGCTTGTCTAACCTGATTGCATGCATGTCAGGTATGCAGCAACTGCGAAATGTGGTTCCTGGACCCGCGGAAAATACACAATTGACACAGCAGCCGGGTCATCGATCCACGGCGCTATGGGAGATGCCTGCCGGTCAGGTACGTAGTTGTACTGAACTTCGGACATGTCGAAATCATTTGTTTTTTATTTCTGTAGGGTTCTTTGATTATTTGTAAATAGATGTTGGACATGGTAGCATTTCAGTTTTGGTTTAGGCAGAATTTTATTTAATCCAAAGAGAAAATGGTATGAAGCAGAAATAATCGTGAAATTAAAAACACTCTTTCATTAACAGCAGTACTTGAAAATGGTATGGAGTAGAAATATTCAAAGTCAGTAGATCTCATTCGGAAGCTATAGTAATCAATTAAAATGAATCTGTTGCCATTATTTTCGCAAATATGCACACACAATTAGGCGTGGCTACACATAAGACAACTTTGTTGATTCCTAATTCCCTACTCCATTTAACTAGTTAGCATACTATTTCTTGCATATCCTAATACAGTGCTCTTTCGTGTGCAGGTAGTGCCAGGCGTGCTAAAGTGCAGGCACCGATCTTGCAAGTTACCCCGGCATGGGCTAGACCCCCGAATTGCTCGGTACATAACTGAGGCGGGATTTGAAGGGTTATTCGAGGTTCCAAACTTGGAAGTGGATCATGCGTTGATCACAGCACTAGTTGAGCGTTGGCGTCCGGAGACGCACACATTCCACCTACCGCATGGAGAGATGGGCATCACCTTACAAGATATTGAGGTGATGCTAGGGGTTCCAATTGATAGGTTGCCAATGACTGGGAGTGTCAAGCTGGGGTGGCCAGCGTTGTGTCTTGAGTTATTGGGTCATCGTCCTCCAGACCCGATACCACATCCCCATGAAAACAAGTCTATCCTTGCTGGGGCGAGGCTAAGAGTGACCTGGCTGAAGGAACAATTTAGAGCTCCCTTAGCTGCGGATGCTACTGATGAGGTAGTGCAGCAACATGCGCGCTATCCCATTCTTTTCAGATTGGGGACCATTCTATTTGTGGACAAGTCGGCGGACCGGGTGTCGGTAAGGCCTCTACAGTTCCTGAACCCAAGCAGCAACGCGAAGAGGTACAGTTGGGGTAGTGGAGCATTAGCTTGGCTGTACAGGCACTTATGCAAGGCATTGGAGACGAAGGCGATGCAGATGGGAGGAGCATTGATGTTGGTGCAGCTCTGGGCGTATTCGAGGTTCCCAGTGATATGCCCTGTTGCGAGGCTAACGCAACTGCCAGTGGAGGCAGGTCCCCTTGCATGTCGGTATGTTATTTCATTAGTTTGATACAATTGTCATGCCATTTGTCATTCACTGTGCATGTCATGTATGTATTTCTGTTTTCTATTTTAAACTTTAGCTATTTTATAAGGAAAATTAAACAAATAAATGACAAGTTGTGATTAGTGAAATATAAAATGGAATACAAAAAATGGTATAAAGGATTTTTATTCACTTATTATAACTTGTAACAATTAAATTATTGAAAAAAAAAAGACTTTCTTCTTAGAACTAAAAATGACTTTAATTACGGAGGAAATTTGATTCTTTTCATTAGTTGGTTTTCTTTTTTTCCAAACTTTTGGAAACATTTTTTTATTTGACTTTTTGTATAAAATACTTTTTTTTATTTTTGGAATCAATTCAATAGTTACAAATTGTGGGATTTGCATTTTACATATATCCGTTGGTAATATCAACAAATGTTAGTTAAACTACCATTTTTGAAAACATTTCAAGGATATAGAGGCAGGGGATTTCTTTTTATTTTTTTTGTTGAGGGGAGGGGGGTAGGTACTTGGTGTTGGTGGGTTGGTTGGAAATAAGGGTTGCTTTGTCTAAACTCTAAAGAACTCATGATTTAAAGTTTTAAACACGGCAGACAATTGGATGTGCTACAATCGTATTCTAGGCTCGACCTACTCTGTATCTGGTCATTAAGCTTTAACTAATCCAACCACCCTTTTTAGGTAGTGGTTCTCTTTTGTAAGGAAACACTTTATTTTGCAGTTCTGGCCATGAATGTGAACCCAAGAATTTTAGAACCTTGTGAATAAATGTCAGAATTTAGAGTATGCTACACATGTCTAATACGGTAAGAACAAACTTCCGGCCACTGCGAAGAAATGGAAGACGAGGGCTTCTCTTAGGATTTGATCCTCGAACCTGCCAGAGTAGGACATCTCTTAGGATCTGATACTTAAACATGCCATTTTCTATTTTTGGCTTACAACAGTCAAGTGAAGAAAATTCGAACCCAGATTCTCTTCTAGGGGAGAAGCGAACACTGCCATTAAAAACTACAAGACCGTGGCAACATGCCAAGTATAAATACTTCTTTGCACCAAATGGTCCAACTTCAAAAACAGCTACAGATGTTGCTTTAGGTTAAAATAAAATGTAAACCAGCTTCCGCTCTGAATTTCCTTCAAAACCTGTAGTGCTGATATAGTGCTCTTCATATATAATCTCTCCATATACTCAATCTCTGCAAGTTCCTTTGGCACTCTGAGCAGACCGTTGTTATTGGTAGCGTCAGAAGTTGAAGGATCATCATCCCCATCAGCTATCACTGTTGAAGCTGGTGGTTCACACTTAGGGAAAATTACGTCCAGCATTGCCTCACACTCCACAAGCTTGTAGAGCATGTCAATGGTGAATAAGGGCTGTTGCAAGACCTTTTGAATGAAGGGCAAGCAAATGAGGGCACCAGTTATTTTGTCATACTTCTTGAGTATTTTGACCAAACCTATTAAGAACAAATTAAGGTGTCATTAAGACAATCTAGCCTTTAAGACATTATTATATTCTAAGAAACCAGTTACTTTAAGGGATCGACCCCCTACTGAAAATATGAAAGTTAATTAATGGCTTTATTTTTGGTACGCATTTATTGTCGCGGTAGCATTGTTGTTTGATATTAACTAATGTGCATTGTCTGAAATTGTATGTTTACTAGATGGAAGGGGCCGAAGAGCACGAAAGAGCATGCCACACATGTGCTAACTGTGTATCGAGCGTCATTGTCGAGTATACGGGCAGACCAGGTATTTTACCGCTTCATGTCAGAAGGATATAATTCTCCATATTTTTGTTTGTCACTTGGTAGGGTTTTAACAACTACTGCATGTGTATAGTTAATAATGTAACTTTGTCGATTAGACCATAGATATACAAGGAATTAGTTACGAACACAAACACAAGGGTGGGTGGGTAGTCAATATAGAGTACCTTCATTAATAATTTTACACCGATGTTTGTCGTTTTGATTCCACACATATTTAGCTTTGTACCCTTCAAATTTTTCCCTCGGTTGTAGCTATTGCTTGTGATTATTATTTTTTGGTTGCTAGAAAGAATATTAAGAACTATAGAATGCAGAACTGTAGGTAATGTTTTTACCTGTATTTTCCAAACCTGATATTTTTGAGCTTGATGCTCTTGAAATAATTGCATAAGTTTGCATATAATTTGACAGGCAAAATTGAAACACCATTAGAATTAAAGGTGAACTAAATAACCACATTGAATATTATTGTTATCAAAATATTTATGAGTCCAATACTTACAGCAGGTCTAAGATCTTTAAAATATTTCCTTACAAAATGGACATCGTTGTCTCTATATAATAAACAAAATTATTTTTATATATTTTTAGGGTAAGCACATCGCATACAAATCCTACTCCAACAAGGTATGTTTACTGGGCATTCCCCTTCTCCCTTTTCTCCCTTTTCTTAATTTTCTCCTCCTCTTTTTGAACCCCAAATCACACAATGTGCCAATTACTGATTTATAATGACAATTATATTTTGGCCAAACTAAGATTGGTAGCAACAATAAGCATCACAAAAGCTTTCAGTTCCATGCAAGGTCTTAAGATTCTGACTGAAACCATGCAACCAGTAGTATCCAGGTGCATCTTACCATGTCAAATTCAATAAGAGAGGGAAGTAGGTCAACAATGTCTTAGGATTTTTAGTGAAGTGGTTCTTCAATGGTCTTCTACATATTTGCTCACATTGAGGATTGACACAAATAAGTACATATTTTATTTTTCTCTTGTTGACCATTTATGCAGGTTGTCTGGGAGCCGTACAAGGATGTCCTAGAGTCGTTGCCCCCATATTGCACTGCCGGCCGACATATATGGAGGGCCATTGTGCCGTTGATCTATTTTTGGATAGTAGAGGGTCATCATCCCGAACGTGTCGTTCGTCAGTTTGGGATGAAGCAAGCGCCACCGGATATTGTGGATACATCGGTTGCTCTCCACAAAATCTCCCTCCAAGGTAAATTAGATAGGGATTGGGTGCAAGAGCATGCTATCCACATTGACCGATGGGCCCATAGAGAGGAACATCTGGCCGACGCACCGACATTGGATGGGGACACGACATACCTTGCTGCTTACATGGAGTCGTACCGAAGGACGACCAGACGGTTCATTACGCGTGAGTCGGCGTATTGGGAAATCCTGGTAAGGCAACAAACCCTGAACATGCTTCTTTGATGGATTGACAATATATGTGTGTTGCTACATGCATTCTGAAAATTAAAGTGCGACCACAAGCCATTGAATCAATATTTTGACATTCATTTTAGAGAACATTTCATTTCTTGCCACTAGATATGCATTTGTCACAAGCAATATGTACTGCTGTGCCATTTCAATGTTCATATGTATATGAATAAGTTCAACATGCATAATTTGTTTTCAAATCATGCACAACACAAAAGGAACCATAAAAGTTTTAACGGGACTCCTTTATTTCACAGGTTCAGTCCAACGTGGAATTACTGTCGCAATGCGAACCAGGCTCCCAAGTGTACAACCACCTAAAGAGTACGCTGGATCTTGTTGGAGAGTTGAGCCGAGTGGCATTGGAGAAAGCGCGTGCCTCGGTGACTGAGGCGAGCACACAGGCCACAGGCCGTGGTGGGGGAGGTCGTGGGTCTGGACGGCATGGACTCAGTCGAGGTCCTGGAGGTGGTCATGAGGATGAGGATGACTTCGGTAACTTCCAACTCTAATACCTCCAATTCTTACTGACTTGCACTTCTACTACTTTGAGTTGTAATTTATTTAGAGGACGTATTACAGTAGCGAAGTATATATTGTTTGGTAAGTAGTTTGTAGGGTTAATATGCATTTCCTTATGGAATTTGGTATAATTACTTACAATGTTCTCCCAAACTTTAAATATTAAAACTAAGCACTGTAAAAATCAACCAGCAGGTATAGCTTTTTAAGTTCTTCCAACCAAAATATATATGTATTGAAATGTAAGACATGCAAAACTGTTTCATTCAATCCTTATACACTACAATGACAATACTATTATCCACTTTTAGCATATACCCATCAATGCTAATATATTTAACACATTGATGACATAACAGCAAGTCTATGCAATTTTTCCATCGAGTATAAAACACAATAATCTGTTTGCTAATGTAATTCCTTTTAAAACTATTCCTACACCACCATGGAAATACACTTAGGAGTATATGAGGAAAATTCAAAGTTGTGATCGCATTCTGTAGTTCATACAATTTGGATTGCTTACGCATTTGGCATTACGCAGGGTTTACACTTTATAATAGTTATTGGATTCTACCAACTTACGTACGAATTAACCTGTCCTTTATACTGTCTAGATTCTAGGGTAATTATACATGTTGAATCTTGTGTTGAAAACAATGTTTTAGTGTTATTGTATCAGCTTTTAGCTGCTGTGTGTTTTCAGCTCTGTTGTAGCTTTGTTTTTGCACTTAGTTGTCATACATTTTCAGTTGATTGAATGCAGACTGTTCCAATTAAAAAAAAAAATTACTGTTTTTGGGATTTGTTTGAGTAATGCATTAACTGATAGTGTAAGTAATCTTTCTCCACTCTCAGTCAGAAAATTTTCTCCATCCTAAACATTTTTATATATATTTTATCACTCACCTTCAATAATTTTCTTTAATTGTATTGTTAAAGTTGAAATAATTATTCAATAAAAAAAAATTTACAACAAATAGTAGACATTTTTGCTTTGTTGGGGCAAAATCTAATACTTTAATTGCAAATGGAAAAATATGCAATTAGAATAACAAGCAATAACACCAGAAAACTTTAGCAATCATGAGGCTGCAACTGGGCCGACATTTTGTGCGTGTAGGAACTGGTAAACGAGAGGTTTCATTCCCCAAAGTAAATCCCCTGTAAAGGGTCAAATGCCATTGATTCATATCTAGGCTGCAGATAGTAAGACATTTTTTGACTCAATCCCTTGTTGTCATCTTAATAAATACAGCTGTTTTTGTACAGATGATGAGGCGTTTGAGGGCGACTGGGACACGTACATGGATGGCGTCGGGTCATCGCGATGCATGTCTGACGCTGCTGCCCAGCCATCCCACCCCGCTGGCAATGACTATAGTGCAGAACACACATCCAGTGCTCAAGCCGGCCCTCGGTCCCCACCACCCACTCGGCTGTCTCCCCCATTGTTCAATGGCTCTGCCCACGACGGTGGCTGTATATTTGTACCCACACCTGGCCGACCGACCCCACCTGTAGTTCAGGCTGAGCCCACCCAGGACCCTTCACTTCCTAACCTCGACGAACCAGCTGCATAGATTGAACAGATACAGAGTGAGAATATTGAGCCGGTACATGGGTTATGAAGATCACTCCGCACTGACATACACCCCCCTGGTTGTGGGACTGGTGACGGTAATTATTTGCACAACTAGGAAGGCATCTTTCTTAATTGCTATCTATGAATTAGACTGTTTAGATTAACAATCTTGTGATCAGTTTGCATTAGATTGTCTTCTTTAGCCAGTGCACCTCCATGCTATGTAAACCGTTTATCATTTACCTTAATAGAATGTCACTTTACTTGCATATGATGTTGTTTGCTTTAAGTGATGATCATACTCAGATCAAACATTTTCTTATAACTGAATTAAGAAGAGGGTTTGTCAACTATTACTCACTTCACTTGGTAGATATTTCAAAGGCTTCATCATCAAACACATAATCCAAGAGTATTAAGTATATCCTCTATTGTATTGAACTACTATTGCCATTGTTGCAATGCAGTTAATATATTGCTATTCACCATCATTATTCGTGGTTGTAGTAATCTAATAGTAGTAGTCATGTGACATTGGAGGTGTACCCAATTCATCACCCAACTTATTAGTGCTGTCAAGGGTGATCAATCATTGCTATAGAATTTTTTCTCCTTAGTTTTTCTTTTTTCATTTCACAAAATCCTCACAGAATTTGCCCAATGATGTAGCCTATTGAGTGTTGACCCCTATTTAGTGGATGAGTAAAAGAGAAGCTGTATAACTCCTTTCCACATCATTGTTGCCTTAGGGAATGTGCAATCCCTCTCTTTAAACTCTACTTTCGCTGTTAGGGAATGTGTGCATTCAAGTAATGTGCTCTGCTTTGCATTTCAGGTAAGACTAGACCGGCGAAGGCAACTGTGAGGAAACGAAAACAGCGTTGAGCTGTTGATGCTGTGCAGCATATGGGGGTAAAACCTTGCCCAATATCTGGACTTCTTATTTTTTTTTTAGTTTTTGATGTTCATTTTCCGATAATTACAATTCAAAACCAAAAAAAAAAAAACAGAAAAATCAAAAAAAATATTAGACAGTTGGGATTTTTCTTGACTATAAATGGAAGTGGTTGCTTTGAAGCAACTGAATTTCTCTCTCCTCTCTCTAGATATAGATAAGTCCAGCATGGCATAGAAATTGAACGCACTTACACAGCATATAAATTTCCTTCCTTGCTTTAAGCTTTCTTTGATTGGCAAGACAGTGTTGGAAAAAAGGTGCCCTGCATATGAAATTATTATTATTAAAATCTGCCTTGCACATCAAACTAGATCTATGAAATTTGATATGAAATTATTCCTTCCTTGTTTTTTCTTTTTCATTTACTGATTCATATTTGGTGGCATATTTTGCAGGCTTCAGTAGATCCTAATATTGATAAACTTTGAAAACCACCATTTTCATTGATGTCGTTTTTTGCATGGTAGTTGGACAATGTCTTGTTGTTGATGTAACAGTCAGTGGACACAACTTTGACAATATTTTTTGGACATAGAAGAGTTTGACAGATTTTTGGAGAACATAGCACCGCAAAATTGGACAGATTTTTTGGACAGCTGATTTCATCTTATTCAATTTTTTGAAACATATTTTGTAACTAATGAAGCTACTTAAGCATATTAGGTCCTATATGTATATGTTTGAGTAAGCTTCGTGTTAGGTACCAATTTTAATTGCAAAGGGTGGATATTCTCATGTCAAATGGAAAATTCATTTCTATATATAACTCGTATCTATGTATCTGCATATTTGAACAAAGGCAGCTTTAGACAAATGCAATATAGTGATGATGGTTGGAATTTTGAATTCAAGAAGTTTAATTTTAGCAATAGATTTGTTGATGTCCATTCCTTTGATGTGGCTCTATTTTCTAAGAAAAATACTCTAGTGCAAATTCAGCTATAGCAGAGACGTCAGGATGAATGCAATATAGTGTGATATGAATGGTTATACTGATGAATGCAATATAATTTTGTGGATGGAAATTTAAATTTCGGAGTTTTTAATTTAGTGTATTTAAGTGAGGCACATAATGCAATTTGGATAATAGGAATTTTTATACTCGGCTACATGGCGTGACTGTGTCGAATACTATATTGCATGGTTCTTTTAATAGCCACATAGTGGGTTGCATAAGAACACCTACAACCTAGGTTGCTTAAAAACTTATATATATATATATATATATATATATATATAATCATTATTTCATATTATGCTTTCATATTGACCAAGTAACTATGCAGGTGAATTTCTCTTTCTTTTAAGAAACACCCAACTAAATTGCATCTTAAAGAAATAAAATTAGTAGTAAGATATTGTATGAGTCTATTTAAGATTGTTGAAATATTAGAAACAGTTTTTTCTTTGCAACTTGCCACCAAGACGTGTATAATTGGTGTGAATAAATTTTTTGAAATTGTTTAATTTGAATAATTATACAAGGAGATACTAAAGAAGTCGACCCATCGAATATAATGTGTAAAGTCCAGTTCTAAAGAACTCGGACTTACAGATAGCGAGTAGTTTATACAACTCGCCACCACTGTACTTGGATCAATCGAAATGGCTTCGATCCATCGCGGAACATGCATGAGTCCTGCTGAACCTCCCTGTAAAGCACGACTGATATGCGATTGATTCGTGATTGGTCAAATAATAAACTCGGTTTTTCAGATAGCGATTACTCTTACTCGGTTTTACTATAATCGAGTACTATGCTTTTCTATATCAACACAACCCTGTAGTACTCGGTTTTCGAAGATACGAGTTACATTGTGAAATCGCTATTACAGTAGTCGAGTATTACACAATTTGATCAGTCGAAGTGGCTTCGATCCATCGTGGAACGCATGAGTCCAACTGAACCTCCCTGTAAAACTCGACTGAACAGCGATTGGTAGGGGATCAGTCAGAAATAATAAACTCGATTTTTGAGATAGCGGGTATTATTACTTGGTTTTACTATAATCGAGCATTACGCTTTTCCATGACTAACACTACTCTGAAGTACTCGGTTTTATAGGATACGAGTTACAGTTTGAAATCGCTATTACAGTAGTCGAGTATTGTGCAATTGGATCGGTCGATTTATTCGACCCATCGCGGACATGCATGGGTCCAGCTGAACCTCCCTGTAAAGATCGATTGATATGCGATCGATAGTTGATCGGTCAAAATAACTCGGTTTTCAGAATTGCGAGTATTATACTGGGCTCGACCCATCACGGAGCATGCATCAGTCCAGCTATAGTTCCCTTTTCTAACAAGAAAAAAAAAAGAAACAACAGAACATAGAGGCAGTATTGAGAAATAATCTAATTGAAAACGTTTTATATATTAAACTAAGATTGAGATCTTCTAAAATTCTTAAAATAACCATACATGTAATTCTTACAATTCATTATTAATGGTCAAATTAACTAATAACTTAAATTTTGACATTTTTCTAACGTTTATTAGTATTATATATTATTAGTACTATATATTCTTACTTCTATTTTAACAATTGGTACAATTTAAATCACTTGTCTAATAATGAACACTTAAGATTTTCATAATTTTGTAAAAGAATTATCTTCGAAACTCTAGAGATCAAAATCCCTTAAAATAATAAAAATCATCAATAAGAAATAAGAAGTTTGTTATCACTACTTCTGAACGAAAAAAAAAAATTTGTTATTACTAATTGTTCTTACAAGAAAAATGGTAAGTCTTTATATCTATTTGGACATAGGTAGCATATGATGTGTACACAAAAAGTAATAGGATTCTATTTCTATAATTTTAATCGAAAATTATTGCTTTACACATCCTGTGCTCGGATCTGAAATAGTCGAGTCCTGTGCATTTGTATCCACGAGTTATACTCGGAATTAAAGGAAGCGAGTAGTATAAACTCGATATTTCCGTAATCGAGTATAACATCAATCAAATCAGATATACATCTATTGTTCTTCCTCTCAGAGTTATGAACCTCTCGCCTCCCTCCATTCTGAATCTGTGTGTCTCTTTGTTTTCGTCGTCAGCCTTTACTCTGTGACTCTTCCTCTCCTCCTCAAAACCCCAACCTTCATCTACATCTCTACACTATAAAATCAAAAATCACTCACTGAACATGTCTCTCAACCTTCTACTCCGTCTTCCCCTCAAATCCCTAGCCGACCCCCGTAATTTAGCTTCCCCTAAAAACCGTGGCTGCCTCTGTTCTTTGTATTCAGCGTTCAACCACCGAATCCACTACCAAGGTATATTTTTATATATATTTTTTGTTTTGTTTCCTTACTAATGAACGTTTTTCAACAAATTGTAGATTTTGTTTACTGTGTTAATCATTATCATGTCGATTGTTTAGTGCTAATACTATACTTGTTTGTTTATTTTTTATTTTGATTTTAGAAAATCCCTTCATTATCTCGCCCTATGATTTCTTTTCATGTTTCTTTGTAGATGTCATCTTCAAACAAAATAATTGTAGATCCGTGCGTTTATGTTGTTAATCGCTATGATGTTGATTGTTTTTTTTTTTTTTTTGGTAGCCTTTTCTTTTTTTCTTTTTGAGTTTGAGATAAAAGATCAAAGTTTTAAAAGTGAACTCGTTTTTATTAGATGGAATTTTTGTCAGTTTTTCCTGAAAGGGGAATTTGTGTCACTTGTATAAATTGAAATAAATTATCATATCACCCACACGGTTACGAATTTTATAATCATCAACTACAATTCTATTACAAATAATTTGAAGAAAAAATAAATTTTATAATTTATTTTAAAATATTTTGATATTCTATCATATGTTGCATTTAATATAATAAAAGTTAATCTTACATATTATGTTGTGTCACTGTCAAGTAATTAACATATGCGTTATACGTTGTAAACTAATATACTTTTGCCATGTTACTTTTTAATTATTAAGATGATTAGTGTAATATATATGTGGAAAGTCTATTCTATTAACGTTTTAATTTTCAAGTGGCACGGTAATGATCAAGATACTATATAACTTTGTAGCTATTACTAATATAATTTGTTGATTGACTCATAAGTTGTATTAAATTGTGTAGCGTATGAACATACCACTGTGATCTATATAAAAATATAAATAGAATTCATCAAGTCATCATAATTGAATAAATACAGAATTAAAAAACATTATGTGGGTACTTTAGGATAACTACTGAAACTTCATATAATTAGTTCTTTAGTAGCATTATGTTAATTAAAGTCGTAATTTAACTAACAAACTAGTTAGAACTTTGGTAATGGATTCTGATTTATAGTAGAGTTAAAAATTGAAATGTACTTTATGGTGATGAGCTACTCTTTTGGGATAAGATGTCTTATTAGTTGTATAAAATAAATGGGTAATAACATGAGAGCATGGTTACATTTTTACATTGATTAACTACAGAGAATTCTTCACGTTTTGGACAGTTGCTGCACTCTCTGCCCTCGTTTTTTCCAATCTTTAGTGTGGAAAATTAACACTGTGCATAAAACTCCACTGTGCAGAAAACAGATACTGTGCAGAAATCCATTTGTTTTGTGCTTCTCACTATACTAGTGATTTATAGTACTAATAGGAGATCTTGATATACAAAATAAAAGTAGATCTGTTTATTTGTTGCTGATTTTAAAATAATCTGTCATACCTTCTCAAGTTTTTTCAGTTTTTTACAGGCCTTAACCTAAAATAATTGAAGATCCATAATCACTGTAATGTTGGCTGTTTAGTACTAATGGACTTGTTTGTTTGTTTGTTTTGTTGATTTTAAATTCATTAGTATTTTCCAACTGTTTGTAGATTTACTAAATTCCTTATCAATCATTTTTCTTTAAATTGGTCTAGATGGAAAGTGATGAGAAGATTCCTACTGACAGTAAGTGTGAAGGAAAAGACACTGACGGCTTGAAGCTCAATGAAGTGGCTGAACTTCCTCCGCCAAAGAAGGCTAAGACTGAGCTTAAAGTCTACAAAAGGAGGACGAGGACTTCAACTGTTTGGAGTTACTTTCAGATTCTTCGGACAAAAGCTGAAGGAAATCCTACATGCAAATGCAAGAAGTGTGGGAAGGAATATATTGCTGCCGGAGCAGATGTTACTGAAAATTTGAAGTGCCATTTGGACTGGGCTTGTCCACGGAAATTTGATGTGCCATTGAGCATTCCTCATTCTACTGTGCCAGATATAGGTAATGTCTTTTTCATTTATATGTTGACTGCATGAGTTCTAAGTGTTACGGGTGGATTTTTTGTCAATGTAAAAAACATATATGTCAAAAAGGTTTTGGATTTCCCATAAACTGCCAATGCCAATGCCAATATTACTATTTTATATATTAATCATGAAAAGGTGTAGATAGTTTTAAAGGGCAGAAAAGCTGCTCTATGGACAACGGATTTGAGTTATCAACATAGAACATATAGAATATGCACAATATTTATTTGATGTAGTATAAATGGAATAAATTGAGTTGGATGATGCATGATGGTATGGTTGACCAATGTAATACAAGTTATATTCATGCATCGTAAAATATAATAGTTTGTAGATTTTGTTGGCAATCGAGATAGACAGTAGACACTACAAGTTTGTTTTCTATAATTACTATGCAAATGACTTATTTATTTAAAAATATAACTGCTTCAATTGCATAACTCGAACAACGGTTTTTAAATTTGTTATTTATAATGCATAGGCATGTTTTTAATGAGGTGAGAAACAATTTATTTGATGTAGAACTTGCACATTCACAATTGGAAGAGCTCACTGAAGAGAAAATGAGCAAGGAGACAACTGAGTATGAGCACAAGGAAGGCGCCGGGTCTTCAATGGAACCCTCAATCTCTTCTAATACAGTCTCTTAATCAGTCCGCATTACTTTTACTTTTTGATATGGCACTTGCCTGGTTGGAATTGGATTTTGCGATCAAGGATATTTTGATATGCCATGTATTCACTTTGGTTTTTTATTGTCTTCATTTGTAATGTCTTTTAGTTTTTGATATGGAACTTGGCTGCCTTTTGTATAAACTTCGGGCTATAAATTATGGAACTTTGTCATATTATTGAATGTGATAGTATGGAGGGTGGAACCTTTTGGACTACTAAGTTGACTCTTTATGGTTGAATGAAATAATAAGCAATAGATTTGTTAAGTGTCGAATTTTTATTGCTTGCTTTATGGTTGACTTATGAATTTATATATACGGGAGTTGATGAACAGGTGCCTCAAGTTAAGTTTAATGTTTAATTCAACAAATTGTTCGGGTCATAATCAAACAAGTTGTTCATATGTTATTTGCAGTCACATTTGAAACTTACATTTTTGTCAATGTCATGACTACAATATCTAAGGATCTCAGAAAGTAAACAATGTCTGAATAATAAAAATGTTTTATAATTATCATTCATAAACCATATATATATATATATATATATATATCATAGTGTATGACAATGAAGATTATGAATTGGCATCTTTTATTAAACCTTCCAAATGTTTTACAACAACATTTCACTATCTCCATAGTAAAATGTTTGGATAATCAAATTTAATGGTTACTAAAATATACATTTCACTTTTATCTATATCCTAACTTGCACTATCAAATGCCAAAAAATAAAAAATAAAAAACAGAATATTATAAAAAAATATTCCGTCAAGCATATAATGCAAGTCCACTCGATGAAAATAATTCTAAAACGAAAGAAAGAAAGTAATCAAAGAAAACGGTAGGGTATTTCAATTTAAGCTCCTTAAACCATTTGTTTTTATTTAGAGATAAAGATACGTTTATTACATTAAGGGTATTTCATTAGGTGTATTTTTAATTTTCCTCCTTTTTTACTCAATGTGTGGTTTTTTTAAGAATATAATATTAGAAATGTGTGTTAGAATACGTGGGTTAACCGTACTATTTAACCTTTACGAAATGATAAATTTTAGTAAATTTTGGGCATCAAAATTGAGGTATAGATATGCATGGTTAACTCATTCTTTTGAACTCGTATTTTTTAATTCATGAATCATAATTTCATTGCTTATAAATGTCTAAATTATTATTATTTTTTTTTTTCAAAAACAAATCTATAACCCAAAATAGTACTTCATATTTCAATGTAAAATTATATGAAAAATTACAACTACCCAACATGAACGTTTAACCATATGTAAATGTGTGTTTTTGGAAGACTAGAAGTACACCCGATTGCTTTAGTTGGAACAATATAACTATATTAAATTGTATTGTTGCAAGTGGCTGGATCAGATTGCCCAAAGCCAATTACAATTACGAAAGCAACCTAGCCAAAATCAGACAACAAAACAAGCAATTACATATTTCAACAGGCCAAGACAGATTCCAAATTCAAGTTCAACAGGGAAACGACAATTCTATTCAACAACATGGAAAACTTCATCTGTAGTGCAACTTCAGGAATAGGGGGCATAGTTTCGCCATCATTTTGCACTTTCTTGACGTGTCAAATCATGAACTTCATCATCCCCCATAACATGGCTTACCACTTCACTGAGCATGTTAGTACTCAAGCTTGCAATTCTCCTTGCGTGGTCACGCTCCGCAATGGCAACGTCTAACTGATACCTCAACAATCTGTTCCTCACATCTCCATCGCAAAAGCTGGTTCCTTCACTTTGAGATGTCCCCCCTGGGCTTGGTGTCAACATAGTAGGAGATGTCCACGATGGAGAAGCACCATACTGCATGTTCCTACCATTACGTTGCAAGAACTCCATGTATGCACATTCTGCTTCCTGTCGATCTTTGTATGACCTGTGTTCAGCGTTTGCGAATTTATGAACTTGTCTACTTGCTTCTGCCCAATTGTCGTATATGCCAGGAGCACGACCAATGAAAACAACATAATATCTGCCACCCTAAAAGAGAAACATACAACAGCATTGTATGTGAAAATTGCATAGGGTATTGCTGGGGTTAGAACTTACCAAGTATCGAATCTGAGCTATTAGATAAACATGTACCATGTCGCTTTACTACAGCAGCCTTGACGTTGCTTGCTCAAAGATCTGACAAACTGTTGTATAATCTATAATTGTACAGTGGTAAATTGTTTAATCACAACTATCAAACATGGTTTTTAAATGTTACCTTTATAAGCAATGGAGGCTTCTCTTCTCCATTTCTGACTGTTTTCTTCTGCTCATAGCCCTAACCAGAATGTACACAGGAAGCTGTGTTAATATATAAAGGTCCAATACTCGGTTATTGTAGTATCGAGTACAAGAAACTCGCCTTTCCAAAACCCGAGTATTTATAACTGCTGCCCAACTGAAATAAGGTGAACAAAATATTCTCGATTTCTCCAGGGTCGAGTTCAATTAATCTGTACTGCCATCCGTACGTGCTTTTAGTAATACTCGGTTTCTATATAACCGAGTTACAGTACTCGATTTACGTAAAATTGAGTACTGTCCAGTTTATTCATCGAGCACCCTGACATTTTGGGACCACTGGCTAGAGGTCATGCACGAGCTGAGCTGTTCCCTTCTGAAGGCGGA
Organism: Quercus glauca; assembly: GCA_023736055.1. Classification (NCBI taxonomy): domain Eukaryota; kingdom Viridiplantae; phylum Streptophyta; class Magnoliopsida; order Fagales; family Fagaceae; genus Quercus; species Quercus glauca. The sequence goes on from CM043324.1 coordinate 48,374,031, forward strand.
CTGGTCTGAGCGTCCTACCAGTGTGTCAAACCATATTGGCAATTCAAAGTTCCATTGACCAGTTGCTGAACGTGCATTGTTTGTTATATACATCTTCTCCATTCTGTCAACATCTGACCGGATAGGTAAACAACTAATAACAATTTAGAACAACACAAATAATATATTTTTTGACTGAATTGGGTCTTCAGTGGGGGGTCTTTGTGAATAATTATGTGGTACATTTAACTGATAACACAAATTCCTTGAATATTGTGGGTATTTCATGTCCCATTATGTACATAATATTGTGATCCTAGGCAGATAACACTCTTGTGCTTTGAATGCTATGGGTCTTCAATGGAGGGTATGTAAATGTAATAATGTAGTATAAACTCCTTCGGTCACAAATTCTTTGAAAGAAGTGTCTTCAATGACTCGTATCAGAACAATGCATGAGTCCAATTTTTGGTAATAAGATATTCTTTGACTGAATTGGGTCTTCAGTGGGGGGTCATTGTGAATAATTATGTGGTACATTTAACTGATAACACAAATTATTTGAATGTTGTGGGTCTTCAGTGAGGGGTATATGAACATATGTACATGCTATACATGTTGCATGGTAGGAATTATTTCCCTTATTTGCAATGCTTTCAGAATTCTCATTTGTTTAACAAGGGTCTACATGAAATTAAATACTCGATTGTGCGAACATGTTTTTTTTTTCCGAATTTAGGTGTCTGATGGACTAGATGATCTACTTATTCAATAGTATTTTTTAGCATGTAAATTTTTATGACTAGCCTAAAATTTATGACAAAAAATAGGGGAAGGTTTTAGCACAATTTGCTTTGGTTTGCTTAGCTGAATGCACACCTAAACATAGGGCATATTCACATTGTATGATACAACTATTATTACTATTTGTGGTTCAGGTTCGTTATGAGTCCGCATTACTTCTACGTTTACTTCGACAGGGAGGCATATATTAATGATTTGCACGGGCTATCATACCGAGGTCCGAACCAAAAGCAAGCGCTTATTGAAGTGAAACGTGGGATACACATGAGAAAACTAAAACGGAAGATAATGTCAACTCTAGCGTTAGACAAGGATTCCCACGACATCTCCATTGTATTTCGGGCTCCTCAGCAACTGGTGGGTACCCAAGTTTTCTACAATTCAATTCCGTTACAATGCGAAAATGATGTGGACATAATGTGGGGAGTGATAAAGCGGGCACCGCAATTCATATGTTCTGACTTGTATGTCACAGTTGACACTGTTGGGTTTAATGTTGACGGGGGTTGCAGTCTGCCAGCAAAGCTGGACAGCAAGAATCAGTTCCTGTAACCATCGTGTACCCAAGTGTTACAACGGAGACGTCTTTGCCCTACAATGTTGGACCATCCAATGCGGTTGCTATGGACAATATTGAGGACACCAAAGTGTATACTCACGGAAATGAAGATATCCAAACCAACTTCGACGACGCAATCGAAATGGATGACACTCGAGACATGTACGAGGAGTTCATTGATAATGATGGACCGGAGGTCAATCCAGAATTTTTAGATGAGGTAGAAGTTGAAAATAATGTGGATGCTTGCCCCAATCCAAACCCTAACCCCGACTGGTTCACGTCAAACACATGGGATAACATTCATGACCCATCACCTTCCATGGAAACAGGTTTGATGAGTTGGCGGCCGGGGGACAAACCGAGTAAGGGGATGCTATTCTTGAATAAAGCTGCGGTTCAGCATGCGTTAACCATGTTCTCTGTGGGGCTCAATAAGAAATTTAAGTACATCAAGTCAGACCCCGGGAGATTGGTTGTAACATGTGTACAAGATGCATGTCCGTGGTCAGTTCGAGCTATCAACAGCAAAAGGCACAAGTTGTGGGAGATCACAACATGTAAAGGTCCCCACACTTGCTCGTCACTCCAGGTGGATCATGATGAAAGGATGATGGATTCGAAGTTCATTGCCATCACACTCGAGTCATACGTACGGGAAGACATTTCAAGAACAATAGCAACCCTGCGTAGTCTTCTGCATGCGAAGCATGACCATTGGGCATCTCACTATAAGGTTTGGGATGCAAAACATAAGGCGGTTGCGGCCATCTATGGGGATTTCGATGAGTCCTATGCAGAATTGCCTCGGTTTCTGGCGGCGTTGAAAGATGCAGATCCAACCACAGTGACACAGTTGAAGTGCGACAACCGTAACGTGCTCGGAACTTGCACGTTTAATTGTGCCTTTTGGGCTTTTGGTCCGTGTATTGAAGGGTTCAAGCATTGCAAGCCGGTGATAAGCATCGATGCAACGCACCTTTATGGCAAGTACAAGGGGAAGTTGTTGATAGCAATGGCAACGGATGCTAACAACGAGGCTTATCCGCTCGCGTTTGCCATTGTTGAGAGTGAGAGCAAGGAGACATGGGGATGGTTCTTGGCATGGTTGACCAATATTACAGACCGGTCCAATCTTTGCATCATCTCTGACCGACATTCGGGGATAAAAGCCTGCTTTGATGACACAAGTATGACTTGGTTGCAGTCTCCCAAGGTCCATCACCGGTACTGCCTCCGCCATGTAGTCAGCAATGTCAACACAAAATGGAAAAGTCCGGAATTGAAGAACTTGGCATGGAGGGCAGCAAGTGCGAATCAAGTCAGAAAGTTTGAAGCCACACTTGAATTAATTCGCAATGTCAAGCCGGCTGCACACAGGTACCTTGAAGCTGAAAACAAACAAAAATGGACACTTGCACACGATGGAGGGCGTCGATGCGAAGCAATGACAACCAACCTATCGGAGTGCTTTAATGGAGTACTGAAAGGTGCACGCAGCTTGCCAATAACGGCAATGGTGAGGTTCACCTTTTTCAAAGTGAACTCGTACTTTGACGCTCATCGTAATCTCACTCTAGATCAGTTGGAAGCGGGTCAAGAATGGTGCAAGTATGCCATGGACAAGTTCGAAAAAAATCAAGCAAAGGCAAAGGACCATATGGTGACACGGATGTCCGCACAAGCGCGGCTATATCAGTTTGACACACCAGGTAATCCTCTAACCGATGGGGGCGGACAACACACGCATAGGGTTGATCTTCGGAGTATGACATGCACGTGCGGGAAATGGGAAGCGCTCAAGATCCCGTGTTCACACGTAATAGCAATTTGTGCTAGGTATAAGCATGATGCACAACAGTTTATTGATCCTTGCTATAGCGTGACTCATAGGTACCACACCTACGAACCGGTATTCCAACCGTTGAAGGACAGATTAGCATGGCCGGATCCGGAAGAAACTAGAGTAGTGATGCCCAACCCACGATTGATCCGGAACAAAGGTCGGCCAAAGTCCACCCGTATCCGCAATGAGATGGACGAGGATGATAATGATAGGGAGTTGCCGGGCTCCTTATGGATCGAGAATGGACCAAAATCAAGATGTGGGTTGTGTCACCAAGAGGGGCACAACCGTAGAACATGTCCTACCCGAAATGCGGAGTCAAGAAGTGGTGGAGCTGCATCATAGGTAAAGCTTCCATTTCTTAACAACTTTTGTCATATAACTCGTGACGTACTGTTAACAACTGAGTAGTAGTAAATTGTTCTATATTGCAATAGTACGTATTTGGACTAGTTATGAAACAAACGTTGGTGTTCATGCATGGATAGGCAAATGAGTGCAATTGGTATTTAAATATGATGTTGGAGAATCGTGAAATGATGTTGTTCAATAGTTTTGTCACATTATTTGTTAGAAGTCATGGTTCTGCTAAATTGTTGTGGCTATGTTGGTTGGTAATAACTTATATAGGTCCAGTGTACATAACATATTTGAACTGTTTACAGCAGGTGTGGGAGCCAAGGTGGATGGGTGATAACGGACGTACGTTGCGCAACCAGGATGATCCCTACCGCCTAAGGAAGCACATGATCTTTGGGTATACTCGGTTTCATCATCAGAAGACGGTGTTAGATTGGTCATTTTTTGCTTGGAAGTTGATACTAAGTTTCTCTACTTTTGTTATGTACTTATGTGGTCATGCACTTTGTTAATGGCATATACAATTCAGTTACATGTAATGGGGTTTCACTAAGCTGGTCAAGCGAACAATTCAGTTACATGTAAATTGTAGCATATACAAGCAGTGCCTTATGTTTTGGTTTTTTTTTTTTGGTTGATGGGAAGCAATGCCTTATGTTTATTAGTATGATTTGTAGCTTCAACTGTCATAGCTAAATTGTTTATAGCAAGGGCAATCCCAAACATACTAGATCTATGCAATGCACAGGTGCTTCATGAAATTTATAATAAACTTTCATAGCTGCTGTATTGACAAAACTGAGCTGGAGATGACAACAAAACATGCATAGAGAGGCTGTATCTGTGTACGTCGTAGTGTCCCCAAAACTCAATTTTAGGAAAATCGAGTACTTTTAGTAACTCGATATCATAAAAAATGAGTACTATGTAGTCTGTCATTAAAGGACGATCACGACGTGCAGGAAATAATCGGTCTCAGTGAAAGCGAGTTTATTATATAACTCGATATTAGAGAAGCCGAGTCCTTCTTAATTAGATCAGTCGATACTACTCGACCTATCAAGAACGCCTGAGTCCAGCTAGAGTTTTCTGTAAGAAACGATTGCTCATCGATTGATTTTGGATCGGTCCATATTTATAAGACTCAAGTTCTGATTTAGCGAGTACTATATAACTCGATATCAAAAAAAATGAGTACTATGCAGTATTTAGACCTTGATCACAACGAGCAGGAAATACTCGGTCTCAGTGAAAGCGAGTTTTGAATGTAACTCGATACCACAGAAGCCGAGCACTTGTTAATTAGATCAGTCCAAACTTATGCGACCGATCCAGGAACGCCTGAGTCTAGCTAGAGTTTTCTGTAAGAATCGATTGCTCATCGATTGATATTGGATCGGTCTGCTTTTATAAGACTCGATTTCTGATTTCGCGAGTACTATGTAACTCGAGTTTTGTAATATCGAGTTATGTGTTCTTTGGCCATATCACATGAGACAGTGTTATTCTGGTGCTGGATTGCTGCACTCGACTCCCCAAAGAAGCAGCTGTTCGATTGCTCGCGATTCCTCAGGCTCAAAAGCGACTGCCCGGGCTCTAAACATCGATCCTCAGAATACTTAGTAAGACTCCTTTACCCTTGCCTCGCATTCAAATTAACTGAAAATGCATTAATCTCCCTCTAAAAGCTTAAATTTCGAACTATGCAAGTTTGGGGATTTTCATGATTTTGGGTGTTGTGATCACAAATGGTTTATGGGTTTTTACATATGTATGTTGTTCATACGACTTGTACCCTTTAATTACAGAAACATACTTTGGCCATATCACATGAGACAGTGTTATTCTGGTGCTGGATTGCTGCACTCGACTCCCCAAAGAAGCAGCTGTTCGATTGCTCGCGATTCCTCAGGCTCAAAAGCGACTGCCCGGGCTCTAAACATCGATCCTCAGAATACTTAGTAAGACTCCTTTACCCTTGCCTCGCATTCAAATTAACTGAAAATGCATTAATCTCCCTCTAAAAGCTTAAATTTCGAACTATGCAAGTTTGGGGATTTTCATGATTTTGGGTGTTGTGATCACAAATGGTTCATGGGTTTTTACATATGTATGTTGTTCATACGACTTGTACCCTTTAATTACAGAAACATACCTGATTTGTAAAGGAACACATGAATTTAGGGTTCATGTGTTCATATGGAATTTGGGGATTTTCATAGGTGTGGGTGTTTTGACGTGAAATATGTAATGGGTTTTATCCTATGGATGTTGTACACACGTTTTCTGCCCTTTAATTGCAAAGAACTCATGATTTGTGAAAAATGGGAAATTAGGGTTCATGTCATCATATTGGGAATTTGGGGATTTTGATGAATAAAAGCAATGTTTTGATCTGAACTGGTTCATGGGTTGTTGTGAATGCATGTTGGTGCCACGTTCTCTATTGTTTATGGTAGATAATTGTCACATCTAGGTATGCATGTTGGTTCGTTCGCCATTCTTATTCTAATAGCTCAGAGTGGGGTTTTGTTGAATTGGGTATAATGGCTTGAAATTACACCCACTGCACAATGTGCAGTGTGGGTTCGCATGTTTTTCAAATGAAATAATTGCATGGATCAAGTTCATATATTTCCAAAAAATTTATCATATCAATGCATTCATTCATGCCCAAATTGTATCCATGCATCATTTAATCTATTCCTCATGCATATGTACAGTGTGTTTATGTGATTCTAACGCAGTTCTGAATATTGGTTTTCTGTTGTGCTTTAGTTCCGTCTCTGTAGATCGTAGTCATGGCTCCTAAGAAATCTAAAAACATTAAAACCAAAGCCAAAAGAGTGTCTGCCTCCTCATCTGAGCCTACAATTGCGTTTGATCAAGTAAGGCATGAAACGGTTACAAACGAACAAAGGTTTCAAAACGTAATTCAGCATAGGAAAATTTGGCCAGAACGACAAATCAATCTAGATGAATTACCTCTTTCTGTCCATAGGAATCTACAGTGTAGGAACTGGTTGTCTCTGTGTAAAGATATACAACTCCCTCCAGCTGCCTTGATTAGAGAGTTCTACTCCAATCTCCATATTCGTAAAGATGATAAATTGGGTAGTTGGATTCGAGGTCTTAGTGTTGTCATAAATAAGTCAATAGTATCCAAGGCTCTTGATGTACCTTGTGTTTCTAGACCTACTTATCCATACTTGGATCGTTTGGAGCGTCCTCCTATATCTGATGTCATGACTATTCTTTGTGGAAGATCAGTGACGTGGGGATCTAACCGAAGACTTAACTCAAGTGAGTTAACTGAGCTTAATTATATTTTGTTCAGGATAGCTTGTCACAACATCTTCCCCATCTCCCATGTCCATACTATTCCTATAGAGAGATGTTTCTTTTTGTACGCCCTCGTCACTGATGCCTTCATTTGTTTTCCTTCCCTTTTCATTTCAAACACTTGTTGAGGCGCATAGGAGCAAGTCTAAGAAGCATAATCTATTCTTTCCAGTTTTCATCTCTAGGGTTCTAAACTATTTAGACTTAGAAAACTTTCCTTCCCTAGACTTGATCCACATCACAGCCCTTATAGGAGCCACCTTTCTCAAGCAGCGGAGTGCACAAAAGAAGAATGTTGGACCGAGTGTTGGTTCATCAAAAAGACCACGAGTACAGCCGTTACTTGCAGATGTTCATGCTGAGGAGAGTCCTGTTGGTCCTGCAGCTGCTGTTGTTAACGATGGTGATGATGAGCCCACCATTCCTCCTCCTCTCTCTCTTCGTGCTATGATGGAGACTTTTATGACAACTCAAGCAGCTCATGGACAGCTTTTAGATGGGCTTATTGCTGAGGTTGCTGCTTTGAGAGTGGAATTTTCAGAGTATAGGTGCTTTTCCACCTCCTCCACCCTCTAAGTCTTGATGTTTGCCTTTTGCAATATTTTTTGTCACAAGGGAAGTAGGGATTGTAGTGTAGTGGGGGACTTTTTGTAGCTTCCGTAGATTATATGAAAGTTATTTCATGTGATTTACAAGTATTTGTATATTATTATATGTACTCTTCAAGGTCCACAAACATGATTTTAATTTTAGGATAACTAGTCGCGGACTCGCGCGGTGCGCGTGGTTATTTTTTTTTATGATCGTGTTATTATTTGAAATATTTTTGAATGTATTACTACTTATGTTGCATTATATATGTATGCGCGTGGTTAATTTTTGTTATGATCGGGTTAGTATTTGAAATATTTTTTACTGTATTACTACTTAAGTTGCATTATATATGTATAAACAATATATTGTAGGATTCATGATGATAACACAAATTGTCTTCGAATTAGAAGTGGAAAGGATACAACTATAGTTGGCCTTGTAGTCAGTGAAGAGCTGATCATCCGACTTTCCAACTTAGTAAAATTTAAATAATTTAAAATTATATAGAAAGAATTTTATAAATTTGAAGTTTGCATCATGGTAGGTGAAAACTGTAGAGGACGGTTAGTAATACTTTTTCAAGTGTTTTTAAATAAATATTAATAATAAAAAATGATCTATTCTACATTTCTTTGATGGTAGAAGATTTAAATCAAAACATAGCGAATAATTATTTGATATGATGATTGTATTGTACTAAATAAAAGTATCAAGATTATTTTTAAAATAATAAATTAGAATCAAAGTATGGTATGGAAAATCTAAATACCTATCAATCAATGTTGCAGTTTCAGGTATTTCTACATTGATGTACACTTTTGTTGCACATGTAGATGACAAATACTGGTCCCCTGTATTGAATACAAATATGTTGATTATGTAAAAGAAAAGATATGTTTAAAAGAAGTTATTACCTCTAAATGTTTTCACAATAGTAGATGTCACTATTATGACCAATGGTCCTGGATTGTTGGTGTAAAGATTGTCCTCGATTTCATTTGATGTTAGTCCCTAGAGAGTAATTCTTATTTTGATTTATCTATGGCAAACAAATATGTAAGACTGTAAGTGATAAAGATTTTTCAGTAGTATTATGCAATGAATCCATATGTACATGCTACAGCTTATCCCATGCTCATGATATTTATATTTGTCATTGGGACAGTAGATCCTGGAACATGAGCATTTTCTACTGGTCCAACACCAACTATTTTTCCAATGATGCCTACAGTAAATAAAGTTGATTAAGTAATTTGGAACTTAATTCTTGAAAATAAATTTGACAGTTTTTAGGCTACCTGTCAATTGATTGTTATTGTCAAAGCGATCCACAATTGTTCTGTAATCAACAAATTCAAATTTATGCTGAAATATAGTAATTTCAGCCTTTGTTCGTAGAAAGTTAAACTTCTTGTCTTTAGTTATAGGCCGATAGCTATCTTTTTCCTTCTAAGCATCTACTCGAAAATTGGACAATGAATATAATTGTCCTTCTCGTACTTGTGCCTAAAACTTCATAACATTGGTTTTTTGAATTGTCGCATGTATTGTGTCATCAAATTACTTATTTAAGTAATTTGTTAGTCACAATTTTAGTTTTAAGGTGCGAGTCGAATAAAGAAAATATGAAAAAATATATTATTGTTCGAAGATCTAACCTGTTCATCTATAAGAACCATGTCCAAATTGATTAGTTCAAGATTTTTTCGGTTGACAGCTTCCCACATTCTTCAAAGTCTAACTCTTACCTTCCAATATACCACTGTTGAGAAAATTCTTCTCACCATGAATGCCCCCCTCCCCAACCTTTCCAACAAAAAAAAAAAAAAAAAAAAAGGAATTTCAACTTTTGTAGCAAAATTTGGATCTACCAAACCGAGGTGCCTCAAATTTCCAAAACTCTAACCTCAAACAAAAGCAACTCACAGTCTTAATTCAAAATTTATTAATATTTATGCCAAGGTGATAGATTTCACTTTTTTTCCCCCTGAAAAAATCAGGTCCAAAACTTGATTTAGTAAAATTCATCTCCAAAAATAAAAAAGGAAGAAAATCAAATAATCAAACTCCAAATCTTTTATTTCTTAATCTTTAATTTTAATTTTGTAGCTTAAGGGATTCATTTTTTTCTATTTGTTACTATTCCCTTACTTTACGTCGAGAGTACTTCAAGCACAATGTGAGTCAAGTCTTGAGCAAATATCTAGTGAGTTTCTAAATTTTTGTGATAAAACACCAATAACCTTGAAATTCATCATTACAAACAAATCTAATGGAATTGTTCAACACTAAAAATGTAACAAACTCCCCCTTGGCCACTTTGTGACAAAACATCACAGTACAGACTCATCTAGAGTAAAAAACTCTGAGAAGACTTGGTACTACTAAAGTGACTCAATTAAAAAAACAAAAAGAATTATATCAATAATATTTATAAAAAAATTGTAACAAAACACTTGTTGGAAGCTTGAACAAACATATTAAAAACGACTAGACAATTTAATGGGAATAAAGACACGAGCTGTAGGATCGAACAACTTTACATAAAGCTTTGATAGGAAACATACTTTCCATCTGAATTTAGGAACATTCAAGAGAAACACAATCTTGCTATCAAATCAAATTCATAGAGAGCATTAATAATTATTAGATAGCATATAGCCATGTGCTATACTCCCTATAAAGCTAAGCAAGCTTAGATCTAAGTATGCATCCATGGTCTGAAAATATACCAATATTAATGCTGTAATTAGTTGCTTCTCAGTTTGGTACCAAACAGACATAAATTGAGTTGTTGTGTCTATGGCATCCCTATTTTCTTTGTCGTTTGTTCTTTAGATTAGTTTGTGCGAAATTCTGTAAGGGGGTTAAATCAAATATAGTGAAGTGAATAAATATCTATTAAGTTTATACTTGAAACGAAGGTGCTATTTATGGAATATGAGACCCTTTTTTTGAGTTTATGGAACACAAACAAACTAAAAAAAAAGGGTCTCATATTGATATAAACAGAGCATAGACGATTTGCATCCAAAAAAAAGAATTGACATGTAGAGTTACCTCAACCAAAGCAGGGAGGTTCTGTCAATATTTATAAATCGTGTGGAAAGGAATAAAGGGAGGAAGGAAATCAGATAGGCAGCCGTTACTGAGAAACGATAGAGCAGGAAGGTGGGCAGCTTTCTTACTCTCTGTTTTATCACGCAATACTCGAAGGCTTCAACGTTTTTTTTATCAAGATTATTTTTTCCTCCCTTTAAGCTTCCCTTTACGTTTCAAATTTCAAACTCTCTCTGCTCACGTTTCTATATGGTGAAGGCTTCAACATTTTTTGAATTTTTTCTTTTTTTTTTGGTTTTTTTTTTTCTTTCTTCCAAACCGGCTTGAACGGTAGGTATTTGTAATTTCTTTTTCCTTTAAGTTGAACCTTAAAAGGGTTTAGGTTGGGCTTGATAGTGGAACTAAATAAATAAGAGGTGGGCTGAATTAATTATACAAATTTATTATAGGGTGATACTGAGAGTAAATAAATAAGTAGTGGGCTACATTTATAAGGCTGGGATGTATAGGGCTGGAAATTGTAAAAACCATATAAAAATTGAAGGATTTTTTTTTCCTTTTAAGGAAATTACATGGTAGCTGATGTGGCGCAACGTGAGAGCAGCAGCATGAAGTGCAACGTATGTAACCCGTGCGGTAATTAAATAAAACAATTCAAAAAAAAATTGCAATTTATTATTTAAGTGATACTATTGGTTTTTGTTATTTATTTATTAATCATGAGTTTATTCATATTTAAAAAGGCTCAGTTAAGTCTAAATTCATAGGATGCAAACCAGAAATTTTCATTAACAAAAATTAGCATTACATTATTTTTTTACAATTTCAGTTGGGCAGACCAGCAAACCTTATATGATATGGCTTATCAACTGGGGCTGTACTTGTAATTTCTTATAAATAATTGGCGTAAGAGTGGTTTGTGTGCATAGGTGAATTGTACGTTGGGTGTATAGGAAATGTTGTTTGGATTGTCTATCTGCTAGCTTAGATCAGTATAGTTTGAATGAATTTGTATAATTGATTTCTGGGAGCTATGGGATGTGTGACCTGTGGGGTTTACTTTTATTTCATTAATGCAAGGATAACGCTCATCTTGGTTCGAATGACCCATTCCAATTTTGTGGCATGCTTGAAAGTTTGGAATTTCATACAGGGCGGTTCCCGCAGCCAACGCTTCCCATGTTCATCATTTAAAATTTCCAAAAGGTTATGAATGCCTCCACAATTTGACTCACAAAGTCGCATGATTCCACGTAGATGAGAAGCTACAATCAAATTGCCACATGGAATAGCTTTTTAAATTAAATTTTTTCCTTCAACAACTTCTTCATTCAAAAAGTATTTCAAAGGCTTCCCACTATCAATAGCGCATCGGGATTTTCTGCTTCATAGCACCGAAAAATTAGGGTTTTCTCTTTGTCGTGTAGTAGAGCTGGGTGATTGAAAAATGGGGTTAGTTGAATTTGTTGGAGGACTAGTTTGGTTTCTGTTAACTTGTTGAAGCGTTTGCAACTAATTAAGAAAAACGAAAAAATTAAATTAATAGACTGAATAAATTATATAGAGGGAAATAAATAATTAGATACAAATCGAGAAAATAGTTTTGTATACCTTAACTTAATGTTTCCCAGGAATGTTGCCGAATCTTTGCCTACTTTCGAAAATATTTCAACCAATATGTCAGTATGAAGTTTTTCTGTTCGTATTCAATTTTTGGTTTTTTTTGTGTTTCTTTTTTTGGAAATAGTGTTATAACATTTTAGTTACTATTTATAATAAAATGATTTGTTAAGGTTCATAGTATCGTATTAAATGACAATACATAATAATAATGTGTTTACAAATTTATTATGATTATACACGAATTTTATGGTGAAATGGTTATACACGAAATGGAAGAGGGGAGCTGTATGTTAAGGTGCCTGAATTGCTAGAAAGAATATTGAGAACATGCACCATTAGCTGAGTAGGAGGGGAATGATTTTGGGTTTTGATTATTGTAGAAGGGGAGGTAAACCTGAAAATACATGGCTATGGGAAAGAAAAATAAATAAATCAATAAAGAAGGACCGCAGCTAACTTTCACTTAACTTCTATATGAAAGTGAGCGTAATTACAACTGATCCCAGTTAAATTTAGTATGATTTCCAGCAAATTTATGAATATTTCATACTTAAATTGGTGTGGTCCCCACATGAATATAGACACATGACATTATTAACATTTCAATGTTCAACATACTATTTTTCCAGCCTGTATTGACATGACAAGCCCTAATAATTGGAATTGTAATGCTTGGACCATGAAATGAGGTTATAAATGCCCCACAATAATGATCTTCTTTCTACCCCACCAACCTTGTTGATTGACTAAGCTATGAGTCGCAATGACTCAACGTCAAATCGTAAAATGCGAAACAAGTTTGGATCTACTGCAACATGTGGATCATCACAAGTTCCAGCAGATCAACCACTACATACATACACAGACCACTATGGAGGGAAATGGGTTGGAAAGAAGAGAGATTTCGTTAATATGCCCATATACACGTACGAGAGTCTTGGAAGCGTCGGGCACATCATGGTCAGCAAACCTACAAAACTAAGTACAGATACCACCGCAATAGAGTTCACCATATCAGAACCACCATGGTCAACCCTATACGAGAAGAGGTGTGAGTTGGAAGTGTATTGTCGATGGCACGGGTTACGAGTTCCTAAGGCACGCTCAGCCGAGTTACCTAGAGATGAACCTGCCAACATACTTGCTCGTCTTGAACAAGAGAACAATCAAATGCAAAGGCGACTAGACCGTTTTCACACAATCCAAAAAGCTAGGAAGCATCTAAAGGGGAAGGCACAAGAGCGAGCCATGAAGTCTATTAATGAAATTACTGTGTTAGATGATGAAAGTGATATTTCAGACTTCTCAGATTCAAGCAATGATGATTTCCAAAAATTTCTACCAACGAACATTAAACGTTGTTGTTAATGTCTACACATTTTGTGCAAGACAAAATGTTGTTGTTAATTTCTGACAAATGATGATAATGTACGTTCAACTTTTGCAAATCTAAAGATTAATTGTTCATTAGTTTTGGCTAAGTTTATATGAAATTAGTTTCTCATTTTTTCCCTGGTGTTCTTTGTTGCTACATATGAAAAATTAATATGAATCTTTATGCATATATTCAATACATACAGACTCATCCAAACCACACAGACCAACCCCTCTTTCACAGAAAAACCATATGGCTCCTAAAGCAAGGACTCACCGGAGTAGAGTGGGCCCAATTGGGACCATCACTGTCGAGGTGTAGACACTCACATTTGTTCATAATAATACTCCCTTCCACCATGCATGACATGAAACTAGTAATGTATTACATTGCTATGTCAGTATGTTACAATGTTTACAATGGATTAGCTAAGTGTATATGAAATCACTTGCTTCTTTTTTCCCAGCTGTTCTTTGTTGCTACATATGATTATTGTGCTTTGGTTGGACTATGTCCACTGCTTTGTAGTGTAGGAAAAACCTTAGATATGTTGATGTTTCCAATATAATTTGAAATGTTACCCACATAACACTCATCACCCAACTTAGATTTATTGCACATTACTTGTAGAAAAATTTAATAGATTCAATACATACAGACTCGTCCAAACCACATAGACCCCCCACACGTATGATTCAATAATACGAATAATTCATATATATGACAACGTGAGTCGCTGTATCATATACCCATTTCCGTGTATCTTAGTTATGCTACTATACTACTTTATACAGATGCATTACAGACAGACTCATCCAAACCAGACTAACCACTCGTTCTCTCTTCGTCTTTATGTACAATAAAATTTTTCCGTAACAAACTTTTCTCCGACTTCATGTTTTGTGGGCAAATAATCTTGGGGATATGTTTGTTTCATTAGTGTCTAAGTCTATTATTTCTACCTAATGATCTTCCAATTTACCGTTCTTGCTAGGTGGATATTGAATCTTAGTGGATATCTAAAGACTAAAAAATAACCATAACAGATAGGATGGTATTCAACGAAATCCTGCCAACTATTACAAAACCCAATGTTGTTATCAGCTTTCTTCAATCCCACTTGCCAAATACCACCATAGGGAGTAGTGAGTGTAGCTACGATGGATAGCTCAGCACTATTGAACCCTAACCACAAGTACCCATCCACACTGACGTGAAAACGCTGAGGCATCTTTGAAAAGTTTATGCATCGAATTTGGGGGTGAGCTGTCCCCTATTGCTACACTGATGTTTGCAATGTTGCATGTGCTACTCAACAGCTTCACAATGTAGAGACAGAGTCAAGTCATATCATCTACACGCGCTTCAATACGTAGATATGCATCCTTTTGCAATGCACCATTTTCAAGGATACAGAGCATCCCTGAAAAAGTTTATGATACATTTAACACAGCTCAGCATTGTCTCGTCAAGTCAGGTCAGATGAAGCACAGGAATGCTGAATAGTTGTCACGTGAATGAATACACAACCTCCTTCGCAGTACACATCACCAGCACGCTGCTGTAGCACAAGCTATGACATATCAATTAGCTGCCTCAGCAAACCACATGCACCAACAGGTGCCACTCTATAGCCAAGTCATGTTCGCAGTTTTCCATGTACTCCTCAACACCTCATTGAACAATACACTATCAAGTCATATCATCTATATTCACGTGAATACTTACCCTTACATACAGTCACGTCCACATGAATACTTGCCCTTGCAAAACTCCTATATAAAGTCCCATTTGCATCTACCCTTGCAAAACACCTACGCATACCGAAGTCCCATTTACATCTACCCCTTGCAAAACATCTACACATATCGATCAAAAGTCACATTTTCCAATGTCAATGCGCAATTGGATGCTACCTCGTTTTCCAGATAACTATAGGAGGGAGAGAGACTCCGATGAGAGGGAATACTATGCCGGATTGCGGCAGGAGTGGGACTTTCGCGTGAACGAGTCCAACGCTCTGCACGATGATCTCGTGCGACTTGAAGCGCCTCTTGTTGACCGTATCTTGGTCACACTGCCAAGGCAAAACATGCACCAATATGAGCATGCAGTGACAAAAATTAAAAAAAGAGAACAATCTGATGATACTGCGTAGGTTTAGGTATCACATGCTACAACTGGCAGAAGAGCAAGCCGCCGCAACGAACAAGCAACTCACTCCGGTAGAACGTAACAGTGTCCTCAACTACGAAGACTACCTTTCAGAGTGAATGCCTATATGGTATGTGTGTTATGTCTAGGGTTAAGTTAATAATGTTAGTAGCGTTAGTGTTCAATATGCAATGCATGCATATTGGTGACCTCGTGTAAGTTATTTTAAGTTTTATGTGTTATGTTCTAGGTGCTTATTGAAAAATATTATGTGTGGAAATATTTAACTTTTATGCGTTATGTGGGAATAATCTATATTACGAATAACGTGCGTGCGTGCGTGCTCCTTACAATCAATAACAAGGTTTACATAGTACAAATTCAACAACAGTGACACGCATACATTTAAAACATACTTAAGCAAAATAGTTCTCCAACGAACTCTAATTACACCACGGCACGATTACTCTTCATCTGACATTTCCACATCTGATTGATAAATGGGATCAGCAAGAAGTTATTGCATGAATTGTGCGTGCTCATACCACCCTCCCTCCATTGACTCTCGAATCTCAACTTGGGTCCGATATCGATTAAGCCGTATCTTCATTCGATTATTTTCTTCTCTTATGCGGTTCAATGCTTTACGAAGTTCGTCGATCATGTCTCTAGGCATCTGCGATGCGAGTCGCCGAGGCACTGGCAACTTAAAACCAACCAATTCATCATAAAACATTTGTTGTTCATGAAATAACCAAGCCCACTCTTGTCTCATGGTATTGTGAACGTAAGCACTATTTTGCAGATTCGGATTGATTGGATAGCTGAACTCATCTTCCAATACCCAGCAGCGACCCATAGCAGTGAACACATCGTGAGGCCTATAGAGTTGTGGGTTGCCAGAACCAGACATTGACGCTAAATGCAATAACATCAAATGATCAAATTAATAGTGTGCATCAATTGTTGATAAATAATGTAATGCTGCATAAGATGGTACACGACAAAGACATTCATAAATTTGTGTACTATTACACATACAAAATATAATACTAAGGGTCCGTTTGGATAGAACTTATTTTGCTGAACTGAACTGAACTGAAAACACTGTAGCAAAATAATTTTTAAATGTGTGAATAGTACCGCGGGACCCATTTTTAATGAAAAAGTGGTTAAAAAGTGATATTTGTGGGACCCATGAACAGTGCATAATGCACTGTTTAAGGCTGAAAAGTTAGCCTTTGCGGCTACTGTTCATGAACAGTAACCGTGAACAGTAGCCGCAAACCTTTAAAACGGGTGAAAAAAAAAACACACACACACAAACGTTTGGATCCGCAAACGCGGATCCAAACCCAGCCTAACACTCAAATTTGACCATAAACATTAGACGTTGTTAATGTCTACACGTTGTGTGCAATAGAAGATGTTGTTGTTAATGTCTCAACCAATGATGAGTATGTACATTCAACTTTTGCAAATCTAAATATTAATTGTTCATTAGTCTTAGCAAATCTAACAAATTTTATTTTGTTGTCAATGAAATTTACACCAACAAATACCCAATATAATCCAATGTACACACATAACACTTATCACCGTTTCTATAGATTATTGTACATTTCTTGTAGCACCAAACAACACCAAACAACTAATATAACCCTAAGCTACTCACATAACACTCATTCAAGAAAATACCAAAGCACAAGTAATACAACCTATTAAATGAAAATTCTTCCCTAACAAAAACATACATTATGGTTGATAAACTTTTATAATATCTACAACTACTTTTACCTACACAATGAGATGATAGAGAGATAACACCAATTTTTGACAGAAAATTCTGAAAATGAGGAGAAGCTGATCTGAAAATAATGAGCAGAATTGCATGAGAAGCTGTAAATAGCAGAATTACTCAAATTTGTAGAACCGAGTAAAACTAATAACTCGATTTCCCATTAATCGAGTTAAGCTTCACATGCAAATACGTGATTTGAAATCGGGTTAGAGTGTAGCAGAAGAACTCGATTATACAGAAGTCGAGTAAGTCAGTAACTCGGATTCCGCAAAGCCGAGTTATAAACAGTTACGCGGAAATATTTTATTTCCCAAAAGCCACGCTGGATTGCCACTGTGGCAAGAACCTGCCTAAAACTCGGTCTTCGGATATGCGAGTAATATGAGTAACTCGGCTTTAGAATTAGCGAGTATTGAAACAGGGGCACGCCCCTATATAGTTTCAAAACAGGGGCATAATGCCAAATATTTTTGCCCAAAGGGGCAAAAGGCCAGATACCCCTCAGACTTTGTACAGCTTAACTTCATTTAATTAATTTATATTCCCTCTCACCAAAAAAAAAAAAAAATATTGATGATCCCTTTCTTTGAAATAAAGTTCCCCCCCCCCCCCCCCCTCCTCTTAATTAAGACAAATCACATCACATGTACATAAAGGGTCTGTCTTTCTCAACTTGTCAATTCTCAAATTGACAAATTATAAATAATAAAAAAATACCATTGATCTTTTCCAAAAAAAAAAAACCCATCATTGACTTCTCTCTATCATTGTACCTTTCCTTGTTTGTCTTTTATTTTTGGGTAAATTAACCAATCTTATCTGAAATTTCTCCCAATAAAAATCAAATCCCACTAAAATTACTTCTTTTAGATTCCATTCCATATGCCGTACGTGTTCAATGGGATGGGAGTCCACTAAGACCACTGCACCTGTATAGTTGACTACCATTTTTGGAAAATTATTGTGTACTCCCGGAGTACAATAAATGCGTACTCCCTCCTCTCACATGAATGGTAGGTCCCACAAATTAAATTTATGGTGGGACCCACCATTCATGTGAGAGGAGGGAGTACGCATTTATGGTACTCCGGGAGTACCTAATAATTTTCCACCATTTTTAAAGTTTTCATAAAAGTCTCTCCCATAAGGCCCCATTAAGTGGGGGGTGAAAAGTGAAAGTAAGCTTATTAAATCATCATACATAATTACATAACAACTTTAACAAAAATATTGAGCAAAAATAAATAAATAAATAAATAAATAAATTCAGGTCAATTTTGAACTGATTTATTTTTGGTTCAGATTATATTAGGACTAAACAAATTTTGTGGTTTGTTAAACACTTTCTACTAGTTGTGCCTTACCATTCCTGGCCATGCACAACTAGGAAAAGTAACAAATGAAAACAGGCAGTTGTTATACATGAAGATCCGAAAAAGCACTGTGAAAAACAACGCTTCAAGCACAACTTTTCTTTCTTTTAAAAAACGATAAGGCAAATTGTGGGGTGACTTTTGACTCTCAATTTTTCTATGATTTCGTCCTCTTCGTTGGCTCTGGCTTGCAAGGTGTGGGGGTTTCTTCTTCTTTTCTGTTCTTGACATTTTTAAAATGTTCTTATGTTTTGTTTAGTAATTTAGTTTAGGCGTTGAGAAATTGAAACTTATAACGTCTTGGATAGTGAAAAGCCCTCTCTGTATGTTCAAAATATTCCTATTCATTGGAAGACTGATCAGGCATGGTCACCTGTTCAAAATATTCCTATTCCTTCTTCACCGCTCTATTGACTTGCAGAGGCTTGTAATATGGCTTCAAATATTCCTATTCAAATTGTTTCATTATTGTGGAAGATTTTAGAATTCATATCAGGGTCTAAAATAAGGAAACAATTTCTCTCAGCCAGTTGCAAAATTGACACCTGAAGAGGCAAAATTGACCTTAAGTATCTTGACACCAACTTGCTTTCTACAATAATTGTAACAAGTTATTAATATCTTAAATAATGAAATTTTGGTTTCCTAAATATTCTTTTCAATTCTACATGAATAATGAAATTGTTACTTGCTAGATTATTTTTGTTGTAGAAGTTAGGAAAACAATATCAAAATGCTGATAGTGAATTTGGTAACCATGTGGTGGTTATATGATTAATTAACTCAAAATGTTTGAATTTTGATAGGACTGGGTGCGCTCCTTGACGAATTCTTAACGGTGATGCAGTCAGTAAATTGTGTTTGGGAGTCAATGAGAAAATGAGAAAGTGAGAAGAATATTTTTTTTTCCCTATGTATAGGATGAAGTTTTGACTTTAAAACTCAGAAGTGTATTATCTATGAACGCTGATAATGAGTTAGGAAAACAATATCAAGATTGGCAACCATGTCATGGTTATATGATTAATTGACACAATGTTTGATAGGATTAGGTGCCTACCTTGACAAATTCATAACATTGATGGAGTCATTGTGTTTGGGGTCAATGAGAAAATGAGATGAATATTTTTTTTTCCTATGTATAGGATGAAGTTTCAACATTAAAACTTAAAAGTGTATTATTTATGAATTACAACCTTCCTTCCTTTTGAAGAATCAATCAATAGTTTTTAACGTGCCTAAGGATCTAGATTTTCAGATTAAATTATAATCCATTAAATGCAATGACTATGATTATAAACAATTACTATAAGGTTAAGAGAAAATTTAGGACTACAATTTCTTTTGTCACAATTCTAATGTGGTAGATTGTGAGTGACGGAAAAAAAAATAGTGATTTTTAAGAAAATGATGAGTAACCACTCATAGTTGTGACAAAATTGTTGCAAAAAAAAAAAACTTGTGTTACTAGACAACTAAAAATGGTTAAGTAGACAAACAAGCATATACTTCCTCTCTATATGGCTAAGTAGACATATAAAAGGTCAAGTTGCAAAATTGACCTTTTATATGTTGAGAAAATTGGAATGTTTGGCTAATAATAATCTCTCTTAGCCAGTAATCATAAAACTCAAGCATACACTTCCTCTCTATAATTAATAACAATCATTAATCCTTTCAAAGAAGAAGACTTCAAAAGTAGCGAAGAAGAAGACTTCAAAATTAGCGAAGAAGAAGACTGAATACTTCAGAGGCCAAAAATGCAGAAACAACATCGGTAAGAATGAAAAATGCAGAAAGAGAAAGAGCGCAAGCAAGACGGAGAATAAGAACAGAAAGATGGCTGTGTGGTCTCATCTGATAACATCTCACGTGGTTGAAGCTTCAGTAGGGACGGACCCAAGATTTTAAGCTAACGGGCCGAAATATAAAGAAAAGAAAAAACTTCAAATAGACATCCATATAGTATTAAAAAATTATAAATACACAAAAATGTTATTTCTAAATACGTTAAGATGCAATTATTTACCAACAAAAACAAAAACAAAAACAAAATAATGTTTTTTTTTAATATTAGGTTGGCTAAGTTTTTTTTTTTTTTTTTTTTAAGTTAGAGCAATCACAATGGTGGTGCTCAAAATTTTAGTTTTTAGCATCTCAAAAAACTATTTTATCTATTTTACCACCTCACTATACAATACACCCAATATCAAATGTTCTATTTTATTTTTTTTATCACTTCATTTAAAGTAATATAAATAACTCATTAAAATTATAAAGGAAGAGAGAGAATTTGAGTTTTTTAATTTAAGGAAGAGATATAATCTTAATACAATATTGTATTTTATTTTTAACAATTTGCTACAGTCAACTGGTATTTATACCAGTTAATTGTAGTTGTAAAAAATTTAGCTTTAACTTCTCCAATAACACATGATTTTTTGGTTCTTTGGTGATAAAATAGTTTTTTTTTTTTTTTTGTTAAAATACAATTACCATTGTGAATATTTTTATTGTTTCTTGTTAAGTTTTTGGGTTGGATAGTTGCTATTTGGGTGAGGCTAGCTAGGTTTATTGAGGAGAAGGAGGGCCTAAGGTTCTGGAAGGAGGACCTAACTACAAAAATTAAATCTATAATAACTATAAAAAAAATAAAAATAATAAAAATTGGACCCAGGGGGGCCTGGGCCCCATTGGGCACCCATCTGGGTCCGTCTTAAGCTTTAGCCTTCAACAATGGTTGTAAACCTGTAAGTATCCCAAAAAAAAAAAACCTCTAACGATCTGACCTGTGAAAACTGTTTACAATTTTAAACCTAGAAGGTTCAACCGTGGTCAAAACAGTTCATTGACTTTCTCACATAGACCGATTCTTGGGTTTAAAGAACTGTGTTTATGAACGGTTTTCGGTTAACCCGATTGGGTCGTATGGTCCAGTTCGGATTTCAAAACCATACCCACCACCTACCACCTCTCTCCTCGAGTCGGTCCAGTTTCAATTTAGGTGGCTCTGGGTCGGACGGGTTTGTCAGGTCACAGTTGAGGATGGACAGACCTAACCATGATTACAAGTTCCAATAACTAGTGGGTATCATGCTCTAGAAAAAAGACATAGTACCACAAAATTTCAGACTAATTTATTAACTTTGAATTGACACCTCCACATATACAATGTGCTTGAAGGTTTAGAGGAAAAATGATTCAAACTGTAGGATTAGAAGAATATTGTAATTATCCCAACAACAAAAATGATTAACTAGTGAAGTTTAAATTAATGAATAAAAAACAATTAATAGTAATTTTTTAGTATATGTATTCCATTGTCTACACTTTTTCACTTTCTTCATTTTTTCTGTTTTCAAACATACCTTTAAATAAAAACATAGTTTTATCGATAATTAATTTAATTATATTTTGGAGAAAAGACGGTTTGGCTTAGGAATTCCTGGCTCTACCATATTTGCTCATATAAACTCATATTACAAGGGATGAGAGTCATTTATAACATTACAGGGCTAGCTCAATGCAATTTGATACCTTTAAGACAATAATTTTGAATGGGTCTTTTTATATTTAAATATCACTTAAATAATATTTATATTTTTAACTATTAATTAAGTTAATATTTTATATTATGATTTTTTTTATCTAAATTTCATTGTTCTTATTTTTTAATTTGAGTAATTCACTTGAGCAATTCTAATTGAGGATATTACAAATTTTACTACGTAAATCTTATAAACCGATATGTCGCGAATAAACTTTTTTTAATCAATTCAATAATTCATCCATCTCCTTAAATCCCTATATGATAAGCTCCTTGTCCAAAATCTAGCTTTAATTTTACGGAAAACATGGCAAAGGTTTGTTCCAAACTTCTCTTCCTATCTGCCATTTGCATATTCATTGCTCAAGCCTTTGCTCAGCAAAGCCTCCTAGACCATGTTTGTTTACACAATGGTTATAACTATACAAGCAACAGTACCTACAAAGTAAACCTCAATCACCTCCTCTCCTTCCTCACTTCCAACACTCAAATTGACTATGGGTTCTACAACTTTTCTTATGGCCAAGACCCTGACAAAGTATATGCACTTGGACTATGTAGAGGAGATGTTAAGCCAGATGTTTGCCATAGTTGCCTCAATAACGCTACAAATCTCACACAGCTTTGTCCCAATCAGAAGGAAGCAACAATATGGTATAACTATTGCATGTTACGCTACTCATTTCGCAACATATTTGGCATCATGGAAGATAGTCCTACTTTCTCCATGTTGAACGCTAATAACGTATCAGCCAATGTGGATGAGTTCAATCAAGACCTCAGGACCTTGTTGGATAGTCTGAGAAGTCAAGCTTCAGCTGGTGGTTCTCTTCGTAAATTTGAAGTAGGAAATGCAACAGCACCGAACTTCCAAACACTATATGCACTTATGCAGTGTACCTCTGACTTGTCTCAGCAAATTTGCAGTGATTGCTTGCTTGGGGTTATGGGAAGTATTCCGCAATGTTGTAATGGGAAGCAAGGTGGGAGAGTTGTCAGACCCAGCTGTAATTTAAGGTTTGAACTCTATCCCTTTTATGATCCAACAGCTGATACTGTACCACCACCACCACCACCACAGTCACAAACACCATCTCCTCCGCCAGCATCACCAGTAAATACACTTCAATCTTTAACAAATACCACTGCTGCGAAAGGTATCTAAGACAGGTTTTCTTTTTTGCTTATATTTTTTATTAAAAAAAATGGAAAAGGGGAGGCGGTTTGTTTCCTTATTACTTGCCCTGCAAATTTTTTCTAGTTTCCAAACTAACGAAAACTGTATTACACTTTAAAATTTTAAGATTCATCATCAGTCACAGTATTTTTATGTGAACATATTTCGGGTTTTTGCAGGAAATGAGAGTAACAAATATCGAACTGTCACTATTGTTAGTCCCTATTATTGCTTTTGTGGTACTAATAATCTCCTTCTGCATCTACCTAAGGGTCCATTTGGATTGAATTGATTGTTGCTGAAATTGAAAATTGAAGACTGAAAACACTGTAGCAAAATAATTTTTAAATGTGTGAATAGTGCCATGGGACTCATTTTTAATATTTTTTATTGCGCAAACAGTGCATAAACAGTGCATGAACAGTGCACGCACTGTTCATGCACAATGTTTTTTTTCTCTCAGAGTCAACATAAGCGGCTGAAAAAAAAAAAAAAAAAAAAAAAAAAAAAAAAAGGAGAGAAAACGCAGACCAAAACGCAGACGCAAGAATCAATTCAATCCAAACGCTCACTAAGAGTCCGGAAGCAAGGGAGAATCCAGAAAGTAAGTTAAAGAGTTGGTTTTTTATTGTTGTTTGTTATTTGTTAATCAGTAGGACGATTTTTTCTCAGCAATTATTAGCTTTAAAAAAGACATAATTTGGAGAATATTTCTTATAAAACATACTTAGCTACTACCAATTAATTAACATTAAACGTGATCTGTCAAGAAATGACTTCAACTAAAACAAACAGAAAATTATTATATAACAATAGTTTTTGAGAGATCAATGCTTTGCATGTGCGTATTTTGTGTTGCTATTCAAATAAAAAAAACTAACGTAATATTCAGGCGAAGCAGTGGATGAGATTGGAAGTGTGGAAAACTTGCAGTTAGACTTTGAGACCATCAAAGTTGCAACAGACAACTTTTCTGATGCAAACAAGCTTGGACAAGGGGGATTTGGAGCTGTTTACAAGGTAACACGACATTATCATTGACCTTAAAGAATAGTATCCTCTCCATTTACATGGAATAGAGAGGACAGAAGCTTATAAACCATGAGTGTTGTATTTTACATTTCATTCAAACACAAAGTTTGCAATTACATGGTACACTCATGGTCGCTCCAGAAGTTTATAAACCATGAGTGGGAGGGTTACTTAGGCGATGTGGGACAATCCCACCCCTTCGTGACAAAACCGTGAAGGCCTGACTCCCTAAAGCGGACAAAGCCTTCTAGTGTGGTGCGAAGGTGTCAAGCTCGCAAATGGTGAAAATCTTGAGCTCCCACACACACACACACACACACACACACACACACACACACACACACACACACACACACACACACACACACACACACACACACACACACACACACACACACACACACACACACACACACACACACACACACACAATCTTAACATTTCATTCAAACACAAAGTTTGCTATTACCAACATGTTTCCATTTAAGTTTGCTCTTTTGTTTTTCTTTTTCTTTTTTATAAATATTTTAAATAATGAGAACCTTATTTTTAACTCTTAAACTTTTTTTTTTAGGTTGACACATCCACAATTGTTTTGGATTGCACAAAGGCTAGGGCACATTGGAATATTGGATTAGTCCAGGTAAGAGACTTTACAAAAATTATTGTATGATTTAAGCCTCACATGAAGTGATTGTTATCTAAGAAATTGTTATTAAAGATTTATTTTGTAAAAGAAACTATATTTATCATTTGTGTAATTCTATGTAGGATTCAATTTACTATTTTTTGATAATTACTAATTTACTACCACATCAAAAATGTTACGTACACTTTTTATTTATTTATTTTAAAGGTAGTTGCTAAATCTAAAAAATTTAAGCTTTTTTTTTATTTTTTTATTTTATAAATGTGGAGTAAGTGGGTAAATTTTAGGATTAGAAGTAAGTTGATAACTCTCATAAATAAATTAGAATTAGCTTTTAAAAAAAATTATCAACTAATAAAGGAAAGAGGTGCAAATAAAAATTTGGACACATGAATCATTTTAAATGATTTATTATTTTTCTACACTTTACAAAAAAAAAAAAAAAAAGACAGTGCATGCTCAGCCACTGTTTTAATTTTTATTTTGTAAAGTTTAATAATTTTCATTAATTATTATTTAAAATTGCTATATTTTCTAATTACAAAAATATCTAGAAAAATGATTAGATTTATGCATTTATGGGTGAAATATTTTTTTAAATATAAATTTCATCACATCTCTACATATTTTTGTTAATAAAAAAATATAGCAGACTCTTTTAAGTAAGCACTATCTTTTTTTTGTTTTTCCGTGAACTTCTTTTTCTCCCGCTTTTTCCACTTTTTAAAATTTAATCAAGGTACTAGTTTAACAAAGGTACAAGTACTCTTAGCAGCAAAAAGTTTTTTCAAGGTACAAGTTTTTTAAAGGTACAAGTATTCTTAGAAAGCTTATTAGTAGTTTTTAGCTTGACTATAAAAGCAACACTCGTCAAGTCCGTTTTCGAAAGACACATATACTAGTTTCCTTTTTATATTCCTTCCCTCTCTTCTCTGCTTTCAAAAATGGCGGACAGAAGGGGCAGACACCACAGAGCCTCAACGATCGCCATTACCGTCTTCTCCAAGACCTCTCCGCTCCTCCAAGCACTCTTTCGGTACTCACTCCTTCATATCTCTCCCTCTCTAAGAAATTATTCAAAATTTACCCTAATTATTGAATATTGTGTCTCTTTCTCTCTCCTCACTCTTTTTTCCATAAATATTTTTGAAATGCCTTAGAGTAAATGTTGATTACTTTACCGTGTAGAAGTAGGAGAAGCGAAGCCATCGATTGTCAACGAAGACGATGATTCTGATTCTTTGCTCGGTATTTCTTTATTTATTTTTCCCCTTTTATATCTTGTACGCCATGTGCATGTATAAATTTCTGTGTTTTTGTTGTTTAATTATGTGGTTCATTTTGAGTGGGTTTGTAGAGAAAGAGAAGCCGGTGAAGGTATGCGGCGTCTATGTTCAGTTTCGACTCGAGATAACGATAGTGCTGATAAAAAATTTTATGCACTCTTCCATGTCAATTTCATTATATGGTTGGGTTTATCAACCGTATTGTCGATTTTCGTTGTTGGTTAATGAAAATCGACATTACAGTCGATTAACCCAACTATATAGGATAGAACGGTGAAGAAGAATTCATATGGTCAATCTCGATTAGTCGGTTAAAGATCTATAGTTGATTTAGGATTCATTGGTTTTTTTGTGCAGAAGTTAATACCTATTGAAAGCTCGAAAATGTGTTGAAAACACACGAGCGGTTTAGACCCCCAAATTCAAATTACGGCTTGGTTGATTTTACACTAACTTAATAACAAGTGCGGAATAGTGTAAACACAAGCGTATAAACAAACAACTACTCTAATCCATAATTTAAAGCAACTCAGCAGTAAAAATGAAATGAACAAGAGTAGGGAAGAAGGATGCAAACACAAATAACACCGAGACGTGTTATCGAAGAGGAAACCGAAGAACTCAGCGAAAAACCTCTCCGCCGCCCTCCACGCGGAAATCGATCCACTAGACAATCAGTTGGGATACATGGATTAGCAAAAGACCCTCCAAGCCTAGTCTACCCGATGTACCTAAGCCCTCCAAGCTCCTACTCCAACAAGGCTTCTCAGAACCGTGTCTTATCCTAGTTATCCGGATCCCGCAACAAGCTCCATGTTGCATCTGCCATTCAAGGCTTCTTCCTATGCTTCCCAGCAGCACCAAAACATCACTCAGCACTCTCAAAGGTGTGTCAAGTGTTTGGGCTATCAACCTCTCAAAGATATGGACAATGGAGAGTGAAGGGTTGAGGAGATACCACAAGCAAATTGTTTAGAGAAGGTGGGGAAGACAATCTCTAATTACCAATGTGTTTGGCTAGGGTTTTCTCTCTGAAGCATTCCTCAACAAATGTGGGTAATGATGGTATATGTAGGAGGGGTGCAAAAGGTGTGACTCAAAAAGTACAAGCTGGCAGAACAGCTAGTCTAGCGGGTGTCTCGCGGGAAGGCCTTACCCGCGAGATACTCGCGAGACACAGTTGTCTCCACCTAGCATGACTCTTCGCATTCCAGCATGTGCCTGGCACATGTTTCACTTCGCGGGAAGCTTGGTCGCGATATACCCGCAAGATACCCGCGAGACTCCTTCACTTCTTCAAATGCTTGAGTCTTCAACACTCTTTCTCTCACACACCCCTTACATCAAGTCCCACAACAAATACAGGGTTTTAAACGATTGAACATAATTACAATCAAATTTGGCACGGAATAAAAGCCAACAAATACACAGTTGTAAATTACAACTTTACACCTATTTTGAATTTTATGCCTACATAAATAGTTTATGCTGCAAACTGGATTAATGGAATGTTTGGAATATTTTTTCTCTACGTTGAATTTGTTTCTCGACAATATATTTTTTGCAGAGGCTTTTTTTATTAGCAGGAGTAGATGCCTGTATGAGATTTTCCCTAGTAAAGGGACTGTTTAGATGTTTATAGAATATGCTGGTGATATTAGTTTTCATCTTGGAGTGTTTGGCTGTTGATGTGGAAATTTTAACTTAGTATTATATCTCGTATATCGTCACAAATAAAATGAACATTTACTGTTAAGAAAAAAGTTTTCAAGTTTGATAAATTTAGATAATGGAGAAGAAAAAAAAAAAAAAAACGAAAGTTGATGAAGACTATATAAGGGGAGTTATCTATTTGTATTTCATCTAGTGGAATGTGCTTAGATTTTCTGGCTCTATAACTGGTAATATAGTTATTTTTCTCTTTTAGTGGTATTTTTTTTTTTTTTTTTTTTGCTTGTGCTTTTAAATAGTTTCTTTATAAGGTTGGGATTAAAAAAAAAATCAGAAAATAGATGGTGAGATTACTTCAGTGTTAGCTTTGCCTATGGAATTATGGAACATGGATATTTTGAGTTATCCTCTAGACGAGACTTTTCTTGTCTCTGTTCTATTAAGTTTATGAAATAATGATGTCTATCGGTTAATTTTACAATTCACAATATTAACTGCTACTATTTTATAGATTCAAAACCTCATTAAAGGTTAATATTACCAAAAATAGTAATATCTGTGAGAATGGATGACTTTCAGCTAACATTGACAGTCACCGTTTTCATAAATTGTTTATGTCAACCACATCTCTTTACTATTTCCAAACTTGACTGAACTGCACTTTCTCTGAAGGAAACTATCTTATAAGCTATCTGGCAAGCAGAGGGCCTGACTTGGAGCCTTTTGTGGTTGGATCTCTAATCCAACTACTTTGTCCTGTTACAAAGTTTGGGTGGCTTGATGATGATAGATTTAAAGAGGCGATGAACTTTTTAAGCAAGGTGATGATTTTTTTTTTCCTTTTTTGTTTTTTTTTTTTTTTTTTTTGTTTTTGGGTTTGGTTTGGTTTGGTTTTGTTTTTGTTTTCCTCCTTATTTTTTAATGATTGCTTCTAGGAAATATATACAATTGTCTTCTCCTGTGTCATATTTGTTTTATTGTTGTGTTAGGTTGTTAGTATAGGTCTTAGTATATAAAAACATTTTGGTTACGTTATTATAGTGGTATTTTGTCATTAATTGTATGCACTGATTTGTTTATGTCTTTTGGGTTGATACCAATTATCTAGGTAATTGGTAATCACGTTGTCTCTTGGTCTAAACTACTAGGGTTGACTTGGGCTAAAAGGCCTATTCGAACCCAAATTCAAGTTTTGGACAATTGCCTACAGCCCTTTTATGATAAGTAATAAAATTATATTAAAGCATAGGAACCTCCTCATGTATATATATATGGTGTATAGAATGGTGAAGAAGAATACATGTGGTCAATCTCGATTAATATATGATTAAGATATGTTTGCTTACAAATTATATGCTTTCATTAGGCACCATATCATTGTGCCATTGTTTCTGAGATGAATTAGGTTAGTAGCTTAAATTTCTGATTAAGATCTTCTAGTGGATGCTATACTAAAAGAGCACAAATTCTGAAACATCAAGAAGTTCTTCCTGACATCTCATGATGTCATTTGTGTATATATATATATATATATATATATATTTTTCTTGTGTCTTGCATTTTTTAGTGAAGGTTATTTTTCTAGGATAGAATGTAAACTATTTATTTCTTGTTTTACAACCTTTATAGATAATATGCTTGTGATCTTTTAATTGAGGAAGCCGGTTGCTTTGAGCAATGTAAATTTATTGAAAGGAGTTGGTTTTATGTCAGATCCTCTTTTGGCTGATTCTTCTTCAACAATCCTGACTGCGTCTTGTTTGATATTTATTGGGTCCTTGTCTTTTTGGCTGGTTGGCCATCCTTGACTGATTGGGAGTGGAGGAATGCTTGAATTTCCAAAGAACTAATTATGTTCTATCTTTTGTTATGTGATAATTTTTTGTCTAGAATTGGGAACTTAGGCTGTGTTTGTTTCGTGTAAAACGTTTTCCGGAAAATACATATTTTCCGGAAATGCTATTTTCCGAAAAAAGAAAATTACTTCAAGTGTTTGGCTGCATTATGAAAATTGTTGTGGAAAATATTTTTATGTGTTTGGTTCGATTAGGAAAATACTATTTTCCTACGCAACAACAACAACAACAACACAACGCAAATTCCAGCGACAACAACGCAAATTCCGGCGACAACATAAACCGAGTCGTCGATGAGATCGAGGAAGAGAGAGCGATGGGTCGCCGGCTCTGGTTCTGGGTTTGGGTTGAGCGATGGGTCATCTGGGTCTGGGTCGGGTGTGGGTTCGACGTGACGGCGACGGCGTGTGGGTCGGGTGTGGGTTCCAAGGCGACGGCGACGGCGACGGCGTGTGGGTTCGGAGCGATCTGGAGCTCGGAGTCGATCGTTGCTTGGAGTCGGAGCGATCTAGAGCTCGATCGTTGCTTGGAGGCGGAGCGATCTGGAGCTCGATCGTTGCTTGGAGTTGATCTAGAGCTCGAAGCGATCTGGAGCTTGATCGGAGTTCGCTGGCGATCTGGAGCATCCAAGCTCTCTCTTCTTTCTCTCTGCGTTCTCTCTTCTTTCTCTCGCTCCCTCTCTCTGTTGCGTTTTCTGGAAATCGTTTGAAGGTAAAATAAAAACGTAAAATGATTTCCGGGTCAAAGCCACATTTTACACGGTCAACGGAAAATAATTTTCGGAAAATGCTATTTTCAAAGCCAACCAAACAGCCTATTTTACGGAAAATGATTTCCTGAAATCATTTTCACCCAAAACAAACACAGCCTTTATATCCTCTATTTTCAGTTGTAGCTAGTTTGTAAAATGAATGTGTTGCGGTGATAGCTGGGCTGTACTTCGACAAGTTTGTTCTTAATATTATTGACAATAATAATGAAGATAAATTTTGGTTGCTTACTTGCTTACAGTCTTGATATTTTGCTTATACCACTTGACATATTGTTTTATTGTAATTTCAGTTCAACTCAACTTGACTAAGTCTTAATCCCAACTAATTCATGGTTGACTATATGTATCTTTCCCTATCATTATATCGTATCAAAAGTTATACTCTCTTGTTAACCTAAGTTGAATCACTCTCTCATTTGTGCTAGGATTCTCATTCATGCATTGTGAGTTGTGACTAAGTTTTATGCTAGCTATCAATTTATAGCACCCACCACAAGCAGCTTGTGTTTCTATTTAATTAGGGGTCACAGTTGTAATTGCTGATCTATTTAATTAGGGGTCACAGTTGTAATTGCTGATCAGGTTTTTAATATAAACTCTTTCAGTTAAATTTTTCTTCTTTTTTCCTGTTTTTATTACAAATATGTCATCTTGGTTCATCAATTGTTAGCCCAATTATGGATTGCCTTCTACACTTCAACATAAGATAGCTATTTATTTCAAGGGTCAGTTAGTTTTTCAAGTTTTCCAGATATCCTAACTTCACTACACAAACTTAAAAATGATGGCAAACACTGTTTGATGAAAGTCAGATGAGATTGGTATGGTATAGGTACATTTAACTTTTTTTTTTAGGTAAACTATCTTGGTATAACTCATTAGCCTTTTATGTTTTTTCTATTTTGGTACTTTTTAGTTAAAACTATTGTTGCCTTGTGGTGTATAAATTCCAATTTCTTGGAGGCCAATTATTTAGGATCCCTTGACACTTCAAATATTTTTTGATTGTGATGTCGCGGAAGCCGGAAGAGAAGCACACACGATGCTCTCTTTGATGGACAGAAACTAAACTGTTAGTTCCTGGGTAGTAAACCTCGAATCCACGAGGGGTTCCTTGAATCCACAAGGTGATAGGTCTGGAATCCACCAGAGAACACAATAGACACAAGTCTGAATTTTTATTGATAATAAACTATGAAAAAACGTTTACAGACTTAGGGGCCTATTTAAGAGCTCCTTAAAACTTGACAGACAAGAAAATATAATCTAAAATAACTCCTAATTGATACCTAACCATAACAGGAACCAAATTTGACCTAAAAAGCATTAAATGCACCTAAAAATAAGGAAATAAATCACATAAACCTAAAATAACGTTTTTTTACATAAAAACACCAAAAATAATAAATTACAATAATTAAATAGTAAATTGTGTCCTACATCAGACCCCTCCACTTGAAACAAACTCGTCCTCGAGTTCATCTTTGAAATCTGAAATCTCCCATGCCAAGAGAACAAATATTTTGAATACTTCATCTTCATTGTCTTCTTGCCAAACTTGAAAGTCATTAACTGGGCAACTTGAACTTCTTCTCCCTTGATCTTCATGTAATTGACAATATTCACCAAATAGGAGTCAATGATCAAATCAAATCTTTCCAGCCCAATAAAATCAATAAACTTTGTTTCAATGTCTCCCAATAAAATAATAGAAGCTTGAACATTGCAATCATCAAACTTGACTTCATCTAGATCGTTGACAACTTCTTCTATGATTTCTTCTTTAATGGTCTCTACTATCTCAACCTCAAGATCTTTCTCTATAATGGGATCTTCATTAATCTCCTCCACAATCTTGATTTCAAACTCTTCTTCCATAGTAAGACCTTCTTTAATTTCTTCAAAAATCTCTATATTTTCTTCTTTGACTTCTCCATATTCTTCAAGAACGATATTTTCTTTAACATGTAATTCTTCCTTTAACGGTGGAATATTTGGCTCTTCAAAATAATTCAAGTATGAACTCCTTGGCCAATAATAATCTTGTATTGTATACGACAAGATTTCTTCACAATCCAAAGGATAAAATTTGATAGCAAGCATCTTTTTCATCCTCGGCCATGATCGAATTTTGTCTTTACCTTGTCGGATTCTATCAGATTGTACTCGTTCCCACCAACATAAGGCATACTTACTAAGTTTATACAAAGCAAGTCCAATTTTTCTCTCATAACAAATATTCTCATAGTCAAATAAATCCTCTAGATCAAGTAACCAATCAAGAAAATCTTCTTTTAAAAAATAACCATTAAAACTTGCAATTCTCTTATAAGGTCTATATGAAATTTGCTTACCAATAGGTTGCCCGTGAGTTATGTCTCCGTTGCAGTTATCCCTATTGTTTCCATTCTTCAACGGTGCCATCCTAGCATAGATATTTGTGAGTGCTTGTTGTACGTCACGTAATACTTGCTAAGTTATTCGTCGTTGTTGTGGTGGTGGTTACCGTTTCGCCGGTTAGCAATCAGACCAGGGTAAGTCAAGGCTCTGATACCAACTGATGTCGCGGAAGCCGGAAGAGAAGCACACACGATGCTCTCTTTGATGGACAGAAACTAAACTGTTAGTTCC
Source organism: Quercus glauca (assembly GCA_023736055.1). Taxonomy (NCBI): domain Eukaryota; kingdom Viridiplantae; phylum Streptophyta; class Magnoliopsida; order Fagales; family Fagaceae; genus Quercus; species Quercus glauca. The sequence goes on from CM043324.1 coordinate 48,407,522, forward strand.
TGGGTAGTAAACCTCGAATCCACGAGGGGTTCCTTGAATCCACAAGGTGATAGGTCTGGAATCCACCAGAGAACACAATAGACACAAGTCTGAATTTTTATTGATAATAAACTATGAAAAAACGTTTACAGACTTAGGGGCCTATTTAAGAGCTCCTTAAAACTTGACAGACAAGAAAATATAATCTAAAATAACTCCTAATTGATACCTAACCATAACAGGAACCAAATTTGACCTAAAAAGCATTAAATGCACCTAAAAATAAGGAAATAAATCACATAAACCTAAAATAACGTTTTTTTACATAAAAACACCAAAAATAATAAATTACAATAATTAAATAGTAAATTGTGTCCTACATCAGATTGTTATGCAATCACTTAAAGCCATTTTTTGAAAGAGGTTTGTATTTATTATATCCCTTTTGTAAATTAACCTTTTTCTTATTAATTATTTTAAAGCTGTCCTAGAGAGATATGTTCTTTACGTTGTATCCTGTTGCAATATCTAAATTTACTTTCGTTATAATACTTTTTTTGATATGCAATTAAACTTTGGTTGTTAATTTGTTGGGACTAATCTCCTAGACATTTTAAATCCCATTTACTATTATATAGTGGTATGGTTGAATAAAGTATTCATAGATGATTAATGTTACAATTTATATCCCATGTTGAATTGACCACAATGTTTTTAATCATGCTATTGGCTTGTCACAATTTTTGAATCCTTTTAATTTTGCTGATCGCTTGACAAGTTGGCTTTTTGACAAAAATGCATTTCCAATTTTTCCATCTTTGTGTCAAATGGTTCTTTTGGAAGGAAAGGAATTACCGGACATCCAAAGGCACTGAACAACCTATGGTGGTAGTGAAGTTGATTTTTCTGCGCACTTTGTACAATTGGATGGCTACTATGGGTGGTAAATCCTTCTCTAGTTTGTTGGATCTTCTTGATTGAACACTTTTACATAATTTAGATGCACCTCCAGCACACTGTTTCTGTTTCCTTGTCTTTCTTTTCATGTTGATGGGCAAGTCCAAGGGGTTCTTCCTTTGAAAGAATCCATGTGTTATTTATTTAAAAAAAAAAAAATCTAGTTAGCATAAAAATTATATAGTTTAGACTTGTGATGAGTTAAAACCAAACTGTAAAGTCATGGGATGAGATGGACAGGTCGTAGGGGGAGGGGGATGTCGGCTTGTCTCTTGTGAGGAGATGCTTGTTGATTTCATTAGAGAAGTCTTTCTTTTGGTATGCTTGCGAAACAAACCATTCCAACAATCACCATGATGTTTTGATTGTTGTTTCTTTTAGGATATGTTTTGTTTCCTTGCTATTTATTTGATGGAAATTTCTTTCTTAAGAATAAATTCCTTGGTTATTTTCCTTTTTGTAGCTAATGGAAAATATATGATGAATTTACTTAAAGATTCATAAACATAAATCAAGATTATTGAACCAGTGATCTTTTCCCAAAAAAATATTTCTGGAAATTTTATCCAGCAAAGCAACAGGAGCCCTGGGAAAGCTAACTCATAAAAATTAAAAGAAAAATTATTTGTTTTCTGTAATTCTCAATACTTATCATCTTGAAAATTGTAATTTTTTTGCACATTGTAAACCAATCATGATGGGGAGTTGGGAGAATTCATTTACATAAGTGGAATGTGTTGATTACTTTAAAACTTAGGCTGTTCTTGTTCATTTTAAAATTTGCTTAAATATTTAACATTTATTGCCTGTCTATATACTAAAATAATAGGATATTGATTATATTTATTTATGGATCATTTTATTCTCATTGAAATTTTTTTCTTTTTGGTTTGGAGGCAGGTCTTGCTAATGATGATAATTATCATGCATTTTGTCATCTGCTTGGCCACTTTAAAGTGAATTATCAAGTGATTTTGACCATATGCTCACTCAATAGATGCATTCAACTGCTTCTGTTGCGCCTTATGTCATCTGTTTGGCTTAATTGCATCTTGTTTATTGGTAATTTGCTTAATCTCAAAATAATATATAATTATAAGATGCCATTGTTTATAATATCCATTTTAATTATTTGGCTAAAAAAAAATTGAAAAGCAATGCTTTTTCACATCAAGAGTTTGTTCTCTTCTAGGAGAACATTTTTTTATTCTAGATGTTGTATTTCGTGGGCATATATTTATGCTATTTTTTGAAAATTGTTTGGAGGAAGTATAAGAGAAGTGTAATCATGAAAAGGAACTTATGGCAATGCATATCTATCTTCGTTTTGGTGCAAAATTTTCTTTTTAAGATGAAATGCAAGTATATAGATTACACTTATCCAAAAAAAAAATGTAAGTATATAGATTTCCTAATTGTTTTGCTCAAAATGCCTAGCAGGACGAACAGTGTTATGTGAGTTATTATAAATTTTCTTGATGGACAGCTTATACTGTGGCAGGGCTTATTGTTATGTCTATTGGATGGACTTTATCAGAACCATGTTGCCTATTTCCAATCTCTACAATTGACCTAGTTTCCTTTCTAAAATTTTCCCTGAGACAATTATAGACCCAGCATTGTAGTAACCTTTTCAATTTAAAGGGTGGTTGTAGAACCTAATTCTTGTTTTCAAGCTTTCTTGAATGAAAATCAATGGAACAATGTTAGTTGGAATAAAATTTTATAACAGTGTTAATTGTAGAAGGAAAAATGAGTGTGGATTTAAGACTCATTGGGTGTGTATGTGTTTCCTAAAAATAAAAGAATTGAAATGATGTTCCTAAAACTTCAATGCCCTTTTGGCCAGTTGGTGGAAGTTGGTGCCTGTTTTGGTGGTTTTTTCACACTGTTGACAGTGATCTGAGGTGTAGGGATAGTCACAATTTAGTCATCCTACCAATCTTGATGAAATTCGACTCTGCTTGGGTCATGTGAGTGGTGGCTGTGATGTTGATGTTAGAGAGGGTATAAATATCTTGGTCTGTGTGTGAGTATGGTCACTGAAGCCTAGGAAGAGGAATGATGTCATTGCTGGAGTTGGATAACACCGAAGTTGCAGAGAAGTTATGGCATTGGCTGTGAAAGGGGGCTTTAGTTCTCTGATACAATGTTGTGCTTTGGGAAATGTGTTTAGGTTTAATTAATTTACCCAAACATAAATACGTATTAATTTTTTGGATACATTTTAAGTGAGAAGGGGAGATTTGAACCCTGAATATTTTTGTAAACACTAAGAAATGCTATTTGACCTAAAGGTCACTTGCACAAATACATATTTTTTAGAGGTAACAATATTACAAATTTATTCTTCGCTTATACACATTTATTATGGTCTGCATTCTTTGTTGCCAAAGGTAATTACGAAGTTGGTGTTGATTTACATCCATCAAAGGAAGTTGTTGGTTATAATTTCTTATGCAACAAAAACAAAGGAAGGGTTGGGTGGTATTTTTGTGATTGGAAAACGTAGCAGGCTCTTTTGAGCATGCGCTATCTTTTTTTAGTTTTTTAGTAAAGTATAGAAAAAGAATACATCATTTTGGTTTTAGTTTTTTGGGTGAAGTATAGAAAATAGAAGAGCTTCTCAACTTTTAGCTTTTATGTAGAGTTTTTTAAAACTTCACTTTTTCTCGCTTTTTTCACTTTTTCAATTTTTTTCAAGGTACAAAATCCATCTTCAAAAGACACACAGAATTTGCTTTTATATTCCTTCCCTCTCTTCTTTGCTTCAAAATGGCAAACAAAAGGGGTAGCAGGAAGACACCACTGAGCCTCAACAATCACCATTACTGTCTTCTCCAAGACCTCTCCGCTCCTCCAAGCACTCTTTCGGTACTCACTCCTTCATCTTGCTCTCTCTCTCGAAGAAATTATTCAAAATTTACACTGATTATTGAATAGTGTCTCCTGTAGACAATGATGGTATTCCCCAATCTCAGGGATCACTGATTTTGATTCTCCTCCACTTGGTACTTCTCTCTTTCTCTCTCCTCACTTCTTTTTTCCATCAATATTTTTGAAATTTTTTAGAGGAAATGTTGAGTACTTTACTGTATTGAATTAGGAGAAGCGAAGCCGTCGATTATCAACAAAGACAATGATAATATTCCTGATGGTTCTGATTCTCTGCTTGGTATTTTTTATTTTCCCCATTTATATCTTGTACGCCATGTGTATGTATAAACTTCTGTATGAATGGCAGTGTTTTTGTTGTTTTATTATGTGGTTGATTTTTATTTTTATTGAGCAGGTTTGTAGAGTAAAGAGACTGTTTAGATGTTTATAGAATTTGCTAGTGAGATTAGTTTTCTTCCTGGAGTGTTTGGCTATTGATGTGGAGATTTTAACTTGAATAATATCCCGTATCTCATCATAAATGAAATGAACATTTACTGTTATGAAAAAAATTTACAAGTTTTATAAATTTAGATAATGAGGAAAAAAAAAGAAGAAAGTGAAATGTGATTAGATTTAGTTATCTATATGGATTTCATCTAGTGGAATGTGATTAGATTTTCTGGCTCTATAACTGGTAATATAGTTACTTTTCTCTTTTTGTGGTACTTTTGGATAGTAAAACATTACTTTGATAGTTTCTTTATAAGGTTGGGAAAAAAAAATCAGAAAATAGATGGTGAGATTACTTCAGTGTTGGCTATGCCTAAGAAATTATGGTACATATATATTTTGAGTTATCCTCTAGAAGAGACTTTTCTTGACATCTAGGTTAGTTTTATTACTTACATTCCAAAAGATGACGCTGTTGGTGGACTTTATAAGCTCAGCCACACTAGCCTTCTTATTCCTGCAAAATTTAAACAAGTCAGGATAGCCAACTGCAAGAGATGTCGGTTAATTTAACAATTCACAATATTAACTGCTGTATTTTATTGATTCAAAACCTCATTAAAGGTTAATATTACCAAAAATAGTAATAAATGGGGGCAAAAGTAGAAATTTGGGAAGTTTTTGGGTTTCACCTTTAATATTTGTGAGAGTGGATGTCTTTTAGCTAACATTGACAAAAACCATTTTCATAAATTGTTTCCTTTAACCACATCTCTTGATTATTTCCAAACTTGGCCGAATTGCACTTTGTTTGAAGGAAACTATCTTATAAACTATCTGGCAACTAGAGGACCTAACTTGGAGCCTTTTGTGGTTGGATCCCTAATCCAACTGCTTTGACGTGTTACATTGTTTGGGTGGCTTGATGAAGATAGATTCAAAGAGGTGATGAACTTTTTAAGCCAGGTGATGATTGCTTTTTCTTTCTTGATTTTTGTTTGTTTAGTTTTGTTTTTTTTTTTTTTCTTTCCTCTTTATTTTTTTTTTAAATGATTGCTTCGAGGAAATATATACCATTATCTTCTCATGTGGCACATTTGTTTTCTCATTCTGTTAAGTTGTTAGAATAGGACTTCTTATATAATAACATTTTGGTTACATTATTATAGTGGTATTTTGTCATCATCATTGTTTATGTTTTTTGGGTTGATACCAATTATCTAGGTAATTGGTAATCACATTGTCTGTTGGTCTAAACTACTAGGGCTGACTTGGGCTAAAAGGCATTATTCAAACCCAAATTCAGTTTTGGACAATTGCCTATAGCCCTTTTATGATAAGAAATAAAATCATATTAAAACATAGGGACCTCCTCATGTATATATAGAGCAAGTCTTGTGTAGGGGTTGCAAAGTAAGCCCAAACCCATTTGCACACTTAAACCCACCCACTCTAATTGAACTCAAACCCACCCAATTATTAGTTGGGTTAAATGGCCATCAACCAAATTAGACCTAGTGGAGGGGTGTCCCCACATGGACCCACCACCATCCCTTCACCAACCACAACTCGCCACATGGGTGAGTTGTAGCATTTGTTGTGCCACTTTATGTGGCACAAGACTTATTTGTATATTTATGGTGTATAGAATGATGAAGAAAAATACATGTGGTCAATCTCGATTAATATATGATTAAGATATTCTTGCTTACAAGTTACAAATTATATGCTTTCATCAGGCACCATATCATTGTGCCATTGGTTTGAAGATATTGAATCAGCTTGTTTCAGAGATGAGTCAGGTTAGTAGCATAAATGTCTGATTAAGATCTTCTAGTTTCAACTTAATTATGCTGTTTTGTAGTGGTATTTTAGTTATGTAATGTATTATAAATCTGTCTTACTATTTCCTAAAAAAAAGTCTTCAAAATACAGGTTAAACTCTCATTAGTAAGGTGTCTTCATCATCAAGTCCTACTTGGATGTCTGATCACACTACAATATTGATCATTATTGGGAAGCATAGACGTTTAGAGCGAGTGGCCATACTTGGACCACAAGGGAAAATTTTATGCCATCAATCGTAGTGGTAGAGATTTTATATTAATATTTTTAACACAAATTCGGGTCAAGGAAGGGAGTCCAAATAACCATGTAGTTGACTACCAAGTCTACCAGGTACCAAATTCAATGTTTCCAATAAGTTTCTCCTACTTGAATGGGAGTTTCATCTAAGGAAATTATTGTATATACTTTATTATTATTATTATTTTGTTAAGTTTATTGTATATACAAAACAGGGCTGTTCCTAACAGTCGATGACTCCAATTAGTTGTGGTTCTCAACTAACTGCGCCAATAAGTTTAAAGTTGCGCCGATAATCTTGTAATTCAATTAACACTACTTAATATTTAATTGGAAGTGTTTAATATTAAATCCCCTCTCCACCCAAAAAATAATAATAAGTTTAGAGTCACAACACAAATCCCAGCCACTCCCCACCAAATTTTAAAAAAAAATAAAAATAAAAAAATAAAAAAAAAACCTACTAACTCAAAAGTAATAATGGAAAGTATTGACTAATTAAAACAGTACGTTCAGTAGAAATATATCATATATCATAATTTTTTTTTTTTTTTTTTTTTTGAGAAAGAAGATGGTCAAATATTATTAGCCAAAATCGGTGAAGAGAATAGAATAAAGACGTGGAGGAACATTTTCCCACCACACCGATAAACCTCTAACATGTCGAGCTAAGTTATGAGCAATTTTATTACCAACCCTCCGTACATAAGAGAAAGAAATACAACTGTTGGTAACTAAGGAGGATTTGGCCAAAGAAATAATGTGCCCAAAGGAAGAGAGGGGTTCTTCATCAGATTTGGGGGTGTTGATCACAACCTTTGCATCCCCCTCAAGGATATAGGGACTGATACCGAGCTCCTGGGCAAACCGGGTTGCTCTGGCTGCAGCCATGGCTTCCACAATTTCAGGTGAGAACGGAAGAGGGGCTTGTTCTGATAGGGATGCCACCACACTACCATTGCAATCTCTGACCACTACACCCAGTCCTGCCTCGCCTAGTTCAGGGAATGTAGCCCCATCAAAATTTATCTTAAAACAATCTCTTGGAGGGGGAGACAAATGAGAGCGAGCTTGTGAGTTCCCGGCAACAAGTCGTTGAGGTGGAAGTGAAACACTTATGTGCTTGAAATTTGTGAAGGCTTGCGTGGCATAGGGAAGCACTTGTGAGATAGGAAAATCACATGAACTCACTTTGATTTGATTTCTTCTGTGCCAAATTGACCACATTACCATTGCCATCAATTCCAAATTCTCCCCTTCCGTATGCACGAAAGCAATCAGGTCTTTAAAGGATTGGAAGTTTTGAAGCTGTCGGAATTCGAAGCCCTGCAAACCCTCCCAAACTTCATCAATCTTCGGGCATTCCCAAAGGGCATGACATACTATTTCAGAGGTTGAATGACAGTGCTCGCATAAGTCCTCTATTAGGATTTTCCATTTCCAAAGATTTTGCTTAACGGGGATTGCATTGTGACATGCTCGTCAAAGAAAATTCCTGACTTTATTGGAAATAGAGAGGCGCCAGATCCGCTTCCAAATGTCTTCATCATGCTCGTGATCAATCCATGGGGTTGAAATATTGTTCTCTTTAGCTAAAAAGTTTGTGCCCGATTTCACTGAATAGGCACCTAAAGAGTTATAAGGCCAAATAACCTTGTCTTCCTTGGGGTGATGACTGAGTGGAATGTTTAAAATTAGCTTCGCCTCTTTTGGTAGAAAAAGCCCATGGATTAGATTAGACTCCCACCTTCTTTGAATCGGGTTTATAAGGTTTGAAACCTTAGCATCTTCGAACCCTGGTACAACCTATGAGAGTATTTTTGGATGATCAATGGAAGGCAGCTAGGCATCATTCCATACACTAATAGATTCTCCACTCCCAACCCTCCATCTAGCACCTTGGAGAAGAACATTCCTTCCTTTTAAAATACTTCGCTAGGCATGTGATCCCGAAATAGAATCTGTGGCTTCCAAAACAGAGTAGTCCGGAAAAAACCTTGGTTTAAAAACCCTATAGAATAGAGAGTTTTTATCATGTAGCAATCTCCATGCTTGCTTTGCCAAGAGTGCATCATTAAAATTTGCAAGGTCTTTGAAGCCCATCCCACCCTCATTCTTAGATTGGCAAATTGTGGACCACTTAACCCAATGAATTTTCCTTTGATCTCCATTTTGACCCCACCAAAATCTTCTAGTAAGACTTTCAATTTCTACACAAAGGCCTAGTAGGAGTTTGAAACAACTCATAGTATATGTGGGAATTGCTTGGACCACCGCCTTTATCAAAACCTCTCTCCCTGCTTGTAACAAGAGCTTTTCCTTCCAACCTTGCATTTTCTTCCACACTCTCTCCTTGATGTAATTGAAGCTAGCTTTTTTATTTCTCCCCACAAGGGAAGGTAGACCTAGATACTTCTCATATTGTATAATTTCTGGCACTCCCAAGGCTGTCTTTATATGATTTCTGGTGTCTTCACAAGTTGCTTTGCTAAAGAAGATTGTTGTCTTACTGCGGTTAATCAGTTGGCCCGAGCATTTTCCATAAACCTCCAAAATGTCCATGATTTTTTGGCACTCTTGAATAGTAGCCCTACAAAACAAAAGGCTATCATCTGCAAAAAAAAAAAAAAAGGTGAGTTAATCCTGGGCTATATTTGCAAAGTGAATAACCCTTAATTTTTCCCTAATTTGCAGCTTGGCTTATGAGCCCATGAAGACCTTCTGTGCACAATAGGAATAGGAAGGGTGAGAGGGGGTCTCCTTGACGGATGCCTCTAGATGGTGTGATCATGCCTTTAGGTTCTCCATTTACCAGGATCAAGTAGGATACTGTTGTCACACAAAGCATGAGAAATTTAATCCAATGCTCTGAGAAACCCATCTTCACCATAATTGATTTCAGATAGTGCCACTCCACCCTATCGTAGGCCATGCTCATATCAAGTTTTATTGCCATATATCGTAATTTGGTAACGAGGAAGTCATGACCTTTCCCGTAATATTTTTATCCACCAATTAAAACCTACTTAACAAACTGAATTTCACATGTTAAAGGATGGAGTGGGTTCAAGCTATCCATGCCTGGTGCCGACTGCCGAGCCCTATTTCCAAGAAGTGACCTAATCTTAGGGCAAAAAAAAATGGCAGGGCTAAGTAAGTGGGTGAGGGTCACTTGGAAATTGGGTATGGCATATTGATTAGACACAGTCAAAGAGCTTAGGCCTAAGAGCTAGAGGCACCAACGCACCTTCCTAATGGTTGATGGTCCTTTGGCATCTTCGGAAAAAGTTGACCACGAGTTTGACTCCAAATTAAAAAGCTAACATATTTCGTTATTCAATTTATTTTTGCTATTATTTCTAGGTTCTATTACACTTTTTGGTACTATTCATGGGTCTTATTGTATTATTTCAGCTAATTTTTACCTTTATTTACAATATTTTCAATAAAAAATTTTCAATTTCAGCAAAATAAGCGGATTATCCAAACAAAGAAACAAAAAATAGAAGAAAAAAAGAACAGGCTATTCAAGGACAATTGCTAACTCCATTTATCCATTCTACCTCCATAATATTTCTTGGATATCAACCTGAGTGCATTAGCCAACATAAGTGTATCTCAATGAGAGAGAGAGAGAGAGAGAGAGAGGATATAATGTTTTTGAAAAAAATAATTAACAGAATTAAAATTTTGAACAACTTAATTAGAATGAAAATACTAACCTGAAATTGAAGACCAAAGATTTGTTTGTCGATAGCGAATGAACACAGCACAAAATTTATGTCCGTTCTCTCTCTCCTCACTTAATTTTCTTCTTTCTCTTTTACACAGAGTAGAAGTGTAAATTCTTACAAATCAACTTTTTTTATCTTCTCATTTTTCTTCTCAACTAAACAAGGTGAGTTGATTTTAATCATCCTTCTACTTTTCTATCCCCAATCAAACACTTACGATGAAAAATAAAATCTTTTATATCTTCTTATGCCCTTACAGTCTTGCACTCATATTTACATAGAAATATTGGCCAAATGGTTGAGTGTTTCAAAAAAATCATGGGACTTCCTGTTCTTCAAAGTCTTTACTCAGCTCACTAGATCACCCCTCTCTCTAAAAGCCTAAATGATTAGTTTCTTAACCCAAGTCTTACCTTAAACACATGGCAATGGTTTCTTCAAGACTTGTCTTCCTCTTTTCCATTTGCATACTGATTTCTCAAGCCATTGCTCAGCCGAACTTCCTATACTATTCCTGCTTAGACAAGGGTAACTACACAAGCAACAGTACCTACAATACAAACCTCAATCAAGTCCTCTCCTCCCTCTCCTCCAACACAGAAATTGAATATGGGTTCTACAATTTTTCTTATGGCAAAAGCCCTGACAAAGTATATTCACTTGGACTTTGTAGAGGAGATGCCAAGCTAGATATTTGCCGTAGTTGCCTCAATAACGCTACAAATCTTCTCCCTCTGCTTTGTTCCAATCAGAAGGAAGCAATAGGATGGTATGACTATTGCATGTTACGCTACTCATTCCACGACATATTTAACATCATGGAAGATGGTCCTTTCTATATGTTCAACACAAATAACGTATCAACTAATTTGGTTCAGTTCAATCAGGACCTAAAGACCTTGTTGGACAGCAAAAGAGTTCAAGCCACAGCAGGTGGTTCTCTTCGTAAGTTTGCGGCGGGAAATGCAACAGCACCAAACAATCAAACACTATATTCACTTGTGCAGTGCACGCCTGATTTGTCCGATCAAGATTGCAATGATTGTTTGGCTGGGGATTTTGGAAATATTCTGCAATGTTGTGGAGGCAAGCAGGGAGGGAGAGTTATTACAGCCAGCTGTTATTTTAGGTTTGAGGTCTACCTCTTCTATGATGCCAAAGCATTTTTTTTTTTTTAAAATCCCAAAATAGGAGTCTTTATGGTTATATTACACCCCCGGGCAGGGCGCCAGGTGGCAATCAAAGTCAGCGGACGATCTCGCCAGCCAGATGATCTTACACACCTGTGTGGGAGTCACCCCCCACTAAGGATGCCCACCAACGGACTCTTACTGGTAGCGGGATTCGAACCTAGATGTGTTGCACAAAGCGTCCGAACCTTGCCAGTTGAGCCAAGCCCCCATTGGCTTCTATGATGCCAAAGCTGATAATGCATCATCACCATCACTGTCTCCTCCACCCAGGGGCGGCCCAACAAATTTGGAGGCCTAAAATGATATAATTAAATGGGGCCTTTTTGTTATCACTTAAATAATATTTAACTAATATTTAATATCATAATTTTTTTTTATAACAAAAATCTATTCCTTTCATTTTGTAATATGCTTTTTTTTTTTTTTTTTGGGAAAAATGCTAAAGCTATAACAAATTTTACTAAAAAAATTTCAAACAATGTAGAAATAAATGCGATTAATGACACCTCAAGATGATAATAAACAAGCATTTGAATGAATGATGTTAGGGATATTATAAATTTTATAACATGAGACTTACAAAGATGTATCACTAATCACAAAAAATAATTCAAAAATGCATTTAATAGGTTATTGATGTCCACATATGATATTAATTGTCACATCAATTTGTAAAGTTTTCAAATAAAATTAATAATATTTCTAACATTTTCTTATCTGAATTATTTCTTGTGATTAGTGAAACATATATTTGTAAAGGAAAATGAAAAAGATACAAATTCTTTTACAAAAACTTTTACAAACTGATGATGTGGTAAATGATTATAAATAATAAAAAAGTGATGTTATCGGTGGACTTAGATGAGAACCAGTAAGAAGTTGGCTATAACAACAAGTTGTAAAATAGTTTGTAACTGTAACATTACTTTATTATTTTTTTTCTATATCTCCATTTAATATATATATATATATATACACATATGTATCAATTTCCCCCCCAAAATTTGGGGCCTTCCTCTAGTAGGGGGCCCTAGGCGGTGGCCTAAGTGGCCTAGGCCTAGGCCTAGGGTTGGCCCTGCCACCACCACCACTAGTCAGTGTGTTCCTATACTATTTCCCACCACGACATAATTTGGGGATTATTTTTTACTATTTTTTTTTTTCATAAAATGATACTTAGCTACTACAAATTAACAATAGTCAGTGTGTTCCATCAATAAATTAACTTGCACTAAAACAAACAAAAAGTTGTTATATACTAATAGACATGACTTTCTTATCTAGAAGATTTTAATAAATAATTAGTTTTTGAAAGGTCATTGCTGTTGCATGCACATATTACAAATTGTGTTGCTTTTTAAATAATGTACTAATGTCTTGTTCAGGCGAATCTGTGGATGAGATTAGAAGGGTGGAATCTTTGCATTTAGGCTTTGGCACTATTAAAGTAGCAACAGATGACTTTTCTGATGCAAATTAGCTTGGGCAAGGTGGATTTGGTGTTGTTTATAAGGTAAACCTAAAATTATTGTGATGCAACAGATGACTATTGATTCAAGCAGTTTCCCTCCCATCCCAACCCCAAATTGTAAAAGTTTGTAGTTAGGATGTACATGTTAAGTCCAAAGGGTTAAATATGTTTTATTCTAATACGTTTTTAGGGTAAAATCTCTAATGGACAAGTTATTGCTATGAAAAGGCTTTCAAAAAATTGAGGACAAGGAGATCTTGAATTTAAGAATAAAGTTTTGTTAGTGGCTAAGCTTCAACACCGAAATTTAGTTAGACTCTTAGGAATTTGCTTGGAAGGAATTGAAAGGCTTTTAATTTACGAGTTTGTGCCTAATGGAAGTCTTGACCACTTCATTTTTGGTATGATTTAATTTCTACCTTTATTTCAAATTATATTCATTGTAATTTATTTTGATCACATGTCTTTTGTGGATAGATTTCCCTCACATTTTAGTCCAATATAATATATTTGATTGACTTTGTGTAGATCCAATCAAGCGTGCACAACTAGATTGGGCAAGACGCTACAAAATAATTGGAGGCATTGCTCGAGGTCTTCTCTACCTTCACGAAGATTCGCGACTTCATATTATTCATTGAGATCTCAAAGCAAGCAATATCCTATTGGATTCTGAAATGAATGCAAAAATTTCAGATTTTGGCATGGCAAGATTGTTTGAACTTGATCAAAGCGTAGGCAATACAAGTAGAATTGTGGGGACCTAGTAAGTATTGTACTCTTTTTTTTTTTTTTGACAATCTAGTATCTATCTTACATAGGTATACTTGATGATTACATTGTACCAAAAGAAACAATATGAAAGTACTAATAAATATTGTTGAAAATAATTGTGAATGTGCAATGGATTTGTCTTCGGAGTATACAATGCATGGGCAATTCTCAGTAAAGTCTGATGTTTTTAGTTTTGGCGTGCTAGTGTTAGAGATAATAAGTGGATGAAAGAATAGCTCCTTCCAAAATGGAGAGAATATTGAGGACCTTCTATTTTATGTAAGTATTTTTATTTTTGGGTTTGGAGAGGGTAAAATTTAAGGTTGATGGACCAATTCAAATGAACTTGACGGTACTAAATTAACGAGTTATCAAAATAAGATGACGAATTGAGGTACTGGATGAAGAGATCACATGACAGATGGTCCTCTTATATGGACGGGTTCTAGGTACATGGGCCTTAAGTCGACTGATACCAAGGCCATATGGCACCCATATGGCTTAAGTAAACTCCAAGGAATCTTAAATGGAAATATCTTGCGCCTTACGATAGCCCCTAGATAACGGAGTCCCCATATGGGAAGAATCTCACAAATTACGTACATTAAAGATGATCTTTTCTAGAAGGAAAGTTCTTTCTACCCAAGAAACAGGAGTCAGTTTTATACTACTATAAAACCCCAAGCTTTCAAAAACAAGGTACGCATAATTTATCCCAGTTCTGGTACCCTAGAGTTGTGAAGAATTCTCTAACTTAACCTTTAGAAGATATTTGGCCGGTACCACACTAGTACTCTCTGTAAGGTTTTCTTCTTTTTCTATGTTGTGCAGGATTTTGTCTAGAGCACGTGAGGACTGTGCAACTTACTGACGATTTTCGGCTTCATCAATTGGTGCCGTCTGTGGGAATGGTCGATTGGAAGTAAGCCATACTACCACTTCCCAAACAAAATGTTGCATGGTACTTACTCGTTCGATGGCAACCACCAATAACCATCAAGGGGACGAACCGCGCACCACTGCCCTTAAAAGATAGGTTCAAACTCTCGCTGCAGCTATAGAACACCTCACCAAGCAAAATCATGACCTGGAAGAGCAACTGTGCCAAAAGAATGCGACATTTAACACCTAAGAGGAAGACCAGGAAGGTACCAGCATTGAAAGGAGGAACTAGGAAGGGCCAGAAGGCAGCAACGTCCCAAGTAGACAAGAGTGACAAGATACAAGCCATCCATTCGCTGCAAATACTGTTCCACTGCACATGGTCACGGAAATGCAGATGATGTAAGATAGGATGGACTTCATGATGAATGCCCTCAGAGGATAGGTATCAAATGACCTTGACGAGCTAGTCCATCAGACGGACTCACCTTTTACTGCACCCGTCACTTCATTCCCCCTCCCACTGAAGTTCCACATGCCACAGGTAGAAACCTACGATGGGTCAAAGGATCTTTTGGATCATCTAGAATCTTTCAAAACCCTGATGCACTTGCAAGGCGTGGCAGATAAAATTATGTGCCGGGCTTTCCTGAGTACATTGAATGGTCCTGCGAGGGTATGGTTCAGCAGGTTGACACCCAACTTTATCAGTACCTTCAAGGAACTGAGCACACAGTTTGCTTTGCATTTTATAGGTGGCACAAGTATAAGAAGTTCACTGCATGCCTAATGAATATCAAGCAGTGAGAGGAAGAAACACTGAGATCCTATATAACTCGTTTTAACAAGAAGACCCTCTCGATTGATGAGACTGACGACAAGATACTAGTTGCTGCATTTACCAATGGGTTACGGAAGGGTAAGTTCCTGTTTTCACTATACAAAAACGGCCTAAAAACCATGTCGAATGTGCTTTACAGGGCCACCAAGTACATGAACGCGGAAGACGTGTTATTGGCCCGAGAAGAGAAGCCCAGGAAAAGGGAGAGACTAGAGGATGCATGGCAAGATAAAGGTTGGAAGATGGCTAGGACCAGAGACCGATGAGAGGAAAGGCACTCCAAACCCCCCACTGGAAGGTTCACTAGTTTCACCCCACTAACTGCCCCAATCAACTAAGTCCTGGTGCAGATCAAGGACAAAGGAGCCTCGACATTCTTAGGAAAGTTGAAGAGAGATCCTAGTAAAAGGTCTAGGGACAAGTACTACTGTTTTCACTGTGATCACGGTCATGATACGTCTGATTGTTACGACTTAAAGCAGCAAATAAAAGCTCTCATTAGACAAGGAAAGCTGCAAAGGTTCGTTAGCAAGGAGAGGACGGGCCCACCATAAGAGCAGGCTGCCCGAAATCAAAACGAGCGTCCTAGGCCCCCCCTAGGAGACATAAGGATGATTGTAGGGGGAACCACAATTACTGGTTTATCCAAGAAGGGGCGCAAAACCTACCTACGAATGGTGCAGAGCGTCCAGCTGACGAGTTTCGTCCCAAAGATTCCATGGATCGACAACTTTGTAATTGGGTTCACAGAGGAAGATGCCCGTTGTCTCCACCACCAATATGACAAAGCGCTCATAGTTAGCATACGATTAGGGGACTACAACACCCACTAGGTCCTTGTGGACAATGTGAGCTTTGCCAATATCTTCTACTACCCGGCATTCCAACAAATAAAGATAGAAAGATAACAATTAGTTCCAACAAACGCACCGCTCATCGGATTCAGAGGAACAAAAGTATACTCCCGGGGTTCAGTCACCTTACCCGTGACGATCGGTGATTACCCTTAACAAATTTCCAAGGATGTCACCTTCTTGGTTATCAACTACTCGTCTACCTACAATGCCATCTTGGCTCGGCCTACCCTTAACTCGTGGAAGGCCGTAACATCAATTTATCACTTGATGATTAAATTCCCCACTAAATACAGATTAGGAGAGGTACGTGGAGATCAAGTAATGACTCACGAGTGCTACATTGCCATGCTGGAGATGGATGATCATTTACAAACAATGTGTATAGAGGAGTAACGAACAATGGCAGAACCCATGGAAGGATTGAAAAAGGTACTCCTTGATGATTCTAGGCCCGAGCGAATGACCTGGATCGGCACTCTTGCCAGCCCACTAGTAAGATAAGCGCTCACTGCATTCCTAAGGGAGAACTAAGATGTCTTCGCCTGGAGCCATGAAGACATGCCTGGAATTAATCCTTCGGTTATTGTCCACAAGTTGAATGTATCGTCCTTTTTTCCCCTATCCATCAAAAGAAGCGTGTATTTCCACAAGAGCGAGACAAGGCCATAGTGGAGGAAGTTCACAAGCCACAAGAAGCAAAATTCATAAGAGAAGTGTACTACCCCGATTGGTTGGCCAACGTAGTGATGGTCAAAAAGGCCAACTAGAAGTGGAGAATGTGCGTGGACTTCATGGACTTGAACAAGGCATGCCCTAAAGATAGCTACTTACTCTTGCGAATCGACTTCTTGGTGGATTCGATAGCAAGACACCAGTTGCTGAGTTTCATGGATGTATTCTCTAGTTACAACTAGATCAAGTTGGATGAGGCTGATCAAGAGAAGACCTTATTCGTCACTAGTCAAGGTCTCTTTTGTTACAAAGTAATGCTGTTCGAACTCAAGAACGCAGGTGCCACGTATCAAAAGCTGATGAACAAGATGTTTGCACATCAGATCGGGAGAAACGTTCAAGTTTACGTAGACGACATGTTAGTGAAAAGCGTCTGGGAAGAGGACCATCTAAATGACCTCAAGGAAACCTTCAATACCATTCGTTCCTATAACATGAAGTTGAATCCAAACAAGTGTGCATTCAGGGTGACAGTAGGAAAATTCCTGGGGTTCATGGTGTCTTAGAGAGGTATGGAGGTCAACCCAGATAAGATACAAGCTATAATGATGCTAACTCCGCTAAAAAGCACCAAGGAGGTACAGAGCTTGAACGGTAAGATAGCTATACTAAACAAGTTCATCTCAAGAGCAACAGATAAATGCCTACCTTTCTTTCGTGTTTTGAAAAAATCCTTTGAGTGGACAACCAAGTGTCAGCAAGCATTTGAGGGCCTCAAGGCATACCTTTCTTCCCCACCATTGCTGAGCCTATCCAAGTCTGGAGAAGAGTTATTTCTCTACCTAGCCATTTCCATGGCTGCTGTCAGCGTAGCTTTAGTCAGAGAGGAAGACGGGGTGTAGAGACCTGTATACTTCATGAGCCAAGCACTCCGAGGTGTAGAAGAAAGGTACCCTCCGATGGAAGAGCTAGCCTTCTCCCTGGTAACCGCAACCCGCAAGCTCAAACCTTACTTCCAAGTGCACACAGTGATCATTATAACGGACAAGCCCTTACAGAGAGCAATGAACAGCCTTGGAGCTGCTGGATGGATGATGCTATAGGCAATTGAGTTGAGTGAATTCAATTTACAGTATCATCCACATGTGGCCATAAAGGGACAAGTTATTGTTGACTTCATCGCAGAATTCACCAACATGGAAGATCAGGGGGCAGGAGTGAATCCGCAATGGAGTGTCCACATGGATGGATCATCTAATAGACTGGTAGGCAGAGCTGATGTGGTACTCCATAGTCTAGAAGGGGATGAGGTCGAATGCGTGATTCAACTTGATTTCCCCACGACCAACAACGAGGCAAAGTATGAGGCCTAAATAGTAGGACTAGATCTCACGAAAGCGACGGGAGCCGCAAATGTGGTCCTATATTGCGACTCTCAAGTAGTCACCAATCAGATTAACGACGACTATGAATGCAAAGGCGAACGAATGAAAAAATACCTCGAGCAAGTGAAGATTCAAGTAAATGACCTCCAAGCAAAATTTGTTCAAATCCCAAGGGAAGAGAATGAGCACGCCGACCATCTCGCCAAAGCTGCATCGGCGGGGCATATGATTATTCCTAGTTAGGTACTATCCTTTGTTCAAACTTCACCATTGATAGAAAGTATTAATGTACAGGAGATAGGTTCCAAGAACAATTGTACGACGCCAATAATATCCTACCTGAAGGACTGTGTATTTCCTAATAACAAAGAGGCTACAAGGAGGTTGAAGGTTCAAGCAACACGGTTCATGCTAATTAAAGACATCTTATACAAAAGGGGCTTCTCACGCCTATACCTGAGGTGTCTTGTCCCCGTGAAGGCAGACTATGTCATGCAAAAGGTCCACGAAGTGGTCTACAGAAATCATTATGGATCATAGTCCTTAGTGCACAAACTAATTTGGGCAGGATACTATTGGCTAACCATGCAGAAGGACGCCATTGCATATGTTAAAGCTTGCGACAAGTGTTAGAGGTTTGGTAATCTCATCCGACAGCCAACAGAGGAGCTCACACCTATGACGGCCCCGTGGCCTTTTGCTTAATAGGGATTAGACATCATGGGTCCGTTCCCAATAGCAATTCGACAACTAAAATTCTTGGTGGTCTGTATAAACTATTTCACCAAGTAGGTAGAAGCCGAATCTCTGGCTACCATTACGAAGAAGAATGTGTGAAATTTTTTATGGAGGAACGTCATCTGCAGGTACGGTATACCCAGAGTACTGGCCTCAAACAATGGGAAGTAGTTTAACAACGATGCATTTAAAGACTTGCTCATAACTAGGGATCAAGAATCACTACTCATCGCCAACCCACCCTTAGGCCAATGGATAAGTTGAGGTCACGAATCGATCCTTGCTAAAGATCAACAAGACTCGGCTTGAGGGGGGCAAAGGGTATGTAGCCGTAAGAATTGTCAAGTGTTTTATAGGCATATAGGACAACAGTAAGAAATTCTATAGGAGAAACACCGTTCCGACTAGCATATGGAAGCGAGGCAGTCATCCCGACTGAAATAGGACTCCCAAGCTATAGAGTGGGAAACTACGACAAGAGTAGGAATCATGAAGCCATCACCTACAACTCGATCTAGTAGACGAGGTCAGAGCAACGGCTGAGCAAAGGTTAGCACGATACTAGGACCTCATGGCTAAGCACTACAACTCCAAAGTTAGACACAGAGACTTCCAAGTTGGAGATTTGGTCTTGAGAAAAGTGATGGGTGCCACAAAAGACTCCTCCCAAGAGAAGCTAGGACCTAATTGGGA
Organism: Quercus glauca; assembly: GCA_023736055.1. Classification (NCBI taxonomy): domain Eukaryota; kingdom Viridiplantae; phylum Streptophyta; class Magnoliopsida; order Fagales; family Fagaceae; genus Quercus; species Quercus glauca. The sequence goes on from CM043324.1 coordinate 48,427,113, forward strand.
AGGACTATACAGGATCGCGTCGTGGCATAGGAAGGGAACTTATCACCTGGAGACACTAGACAGGCAAAGATTGCACCACCCCTAGAACGCGAAGCACCTGAAAAAGTATTACCAATAGGCAAAAGCATGGACAACAAGACTCCTCATATCCAGTTTATTGCTTTTTAGTTTAACTTTTATAATCTATAGTGGTGTTTTTTTTTTTTTTTTTTTTTTTTTTGTTGTTAAGCCCGAATGGCAGTTTTTTTGTTTTCCAAAAACAATTTCTATATGCACATCTATCATAATAAGAGGAGTTATTCAAAATACCATGTGTATGCTATTTACATTTCTGCAAAAAATTATTAAGTCCATACGTGAACGGGTTCATCTCAAGGGGTGAGGTGGAAATTATTAAGTCTTTATGTGGACGGGTTCATCTCAAGGGGTGAACTAAAAATTATTAAGCCATACATGGATGAGTTCATCTCAAGGGGTGAGCTGAAAATTATTAAGTCCATATGTGGACGGGTTCATCTCAAGGGGATAAGCTGAAAATTGTTAAGTGAACGGTTTCATATTAAGTCCATACATGGACGGGTGAGCCGAAAATTGTTAAGTGAACAAGTTCATATTTAGTCCGTACGTGGGCAGATGAACCCCAAGGGGTAATTCAAGATTAATAAATCAAATTCCATAGGCGCATTAAAGTCCAAAAACGGACGGGTCCAACTAAGGACTTCATCCCATGGAACAGGCAGAAACATCAAGATAACTAAATTGGTGTGCAAAACATATATTCAAATAAATGGACAAAGCAAGAAACGATAAATAAAAAGCCTAAGAAAGGCAAGTGTTTATAGAAGCCCAAAAACAGGGGTGACGGAAAGAATAAATATTGTTCTCTCAAATGAACAAAAATTTATAATATACAAAGTAAAAAAGAAAAAAAATAATAATGAAAGACTACTGCTGGTCAACTTGAGGCTTTGATCTGACCTGTTCCGGTGTGAGTTTACATCTTTTGATCTCATTCCAGCGTTCTTTTGCACTCTGTTGCAGGTCCTTGGTAAGCCAACAAGCTTGGTTCATCCTAGTTTTATTTCTCTGATGCCATATACTTCATACCAGGATAGCAAAGAGCTCCATTGACTTCCCATTCTCAACCATCCATCTGCATAATTTCTTAAAATCAGCAAATACTTCCCTTTGCCTAAAGTTCCATCTGTCACCTTCCCATTCCTCATCCAAACCCAAACAACTCCAAAGTGCATGCAATGAATCCTCTGCACGTAGAGAGCATCGGTCATAGATGGGGTTGTCTATTAATGTTCTTCGGGTTAGATTTTGTTTTGTTGGAAGGGAGTTCCTACATGCACGCCACACCAAATTCTTGAACTTGTTTGGAAATTCTAGGGACCAAATACTCTTCCAAAACTTCTTGTCCACCTCCGGTTGAATACTCACCTCGGAATCCATCTCCAAATCCATGAGAAATTTATACCCGGACTTGCAATTGTACTGTCCACTTGCAGTGAAAGGCCAGTACAAGACATCCTCTGTTTGGCTTCATGGCAGAGGTATCTTTTTTGCAATTTCTGCTTCAGCTGGTATAAGAACTCCTTCAAGCATTTCAGCATCCCATTTGCCTGTGTTCTCGTCAATGAGGCAGTCCACAGTAGCATTCTCCATAGACTCTATGATTGGTGAGGTGACTAATGGAGGGTGCTTTATGGGCAGCCAGTGGTGCTGTCATATTTTGATGCTTTTTCCATTGCCCACCCGGAATCTTGAACCCATTTGTATTACCTCTCTCCCTTTCAAGATGCTTTTCCAAGCATAGGAACCAGTTGTCGATTCTTTTGCTTCCATGAACGAGCAATGAGGGAAAAATCTTGCCTTGAAAATTTTGCAATCATCATGTAAAGAAAACATGTAAAGTTTTATTAGTAATTATCCCTTATACCAAATCAAACATTGGCCTCCCTTATTATTGGCCCCTGCAAGTTATTCACTTTTTTTTTTTTTAATTGAGAAAGAAATTGAAGAATAATTTTCTTACTACAAAGCAGATATAAAATGAAATTCAAAAAAATTTTACTTAATTTTTTTTTCCCAATCTTCTAGGCCGTCACTAGTGTCAAAAGATTAGATAGTTAATATTTGGGTAAATTACAAATACCACTATATTTGTGGTATACCCTTAAAATATGGAACTATGATATGTTCTATTTTAAGACACTTACCTCTCTTGTAATTTTTTTTGAAGCATTTATCTCCCTTGTAATTTGCTAATTTGCTTTATAAGACATTTCTGTTAATTTATAGAATTTGATGGTGTGGCAAGTGCGAATAATACCCCTTCGAAAGAATTAAAGAAAAATATTGTTCTACTTTAAATCTAATGTCTTGTAAACTCACAAAAACTAAGGGTTGATAATAAGTCGGACCAGCCCATTTTTACTATGCCCATGGATTAGATGTGTCGAGCATGGCAGGATATCGATTAGCGATGAGCCCAACTCAAGAGAAAAATCCAAGCCCGTGGCCCAACCCATGGTATGCCCATTAGGCCTTTAGTGGGTTCTCCTCCCTTGTATCACAGGTTCAACCCATCCTAAAAAGTTTTCTAATAAATTACAAGTTGATGGGTCGAGCTAGCAGGCCAGCCCAACGGGTGCGGATAGGCAGAATAATAGGCCAAAATGGCCTAATACCACTTTTTTTTGAAATTTGTAGCATAAAATCACTGTTTCGGAAATAAATAGCAAAGTACCACTTTTTCTGGAAATCGAGTTTCAGAAACTCGAGTTCTCCTCAATTCTGCCACCGTGGCATTGCTGACATGGAATTTCTGTGATTAAAAAAAAATTATGTGGTACTCGAGTTTCTCAAAATTATGTGGTACTCGAGTTTGAGAAACTCGAGTTCCATGCAACATATAAAATGCAGAAAAAAAAAATTTACACAGTACTCGAGTTTGAGAAACTCGAGTACTGTGTAAATTTTTTTTGTTTTTGTTTGGGGATAATGAACAAATAAACATAAATGTAAAAATAAGTGACTTTTTATGTTTTTATTTATTTAAACAGAAACATTGTAAAATATAGAGATTTTAATTTCAAAATATGAATTTAATTTCTACATTAATTAAAATTGTTCATTGTTTTCTCATAAAAATTGTTCACTGTTTTCTGTATAAACTATTTCTACGATTTTGCATAAAATTATTTTCTGTTCAGCATTATTTAAGAAATTGTTCACTCTCTTTTCTGCATAAATTATTTTCTATTTACTGTTTAAAAAATTGTTCATTGTTTTCTCATAAAACACCTAGTGAAATCGTGTTTTCTAAATTTAAATGCCAAATCTGAATGCTTTTTCATATTTGAATTTCACAATAATCGAATATATTTTTCTGCATTGATAAAATCTGTTTCTACATTAATAAAATTTTCTCTTTGCACATCATATTTACTGTATATTCAAATCTGCATTCATTAAATTTTTTTTTTTTTTTGCATTAATTAAAACTATTCACTGTTTTCTCATAAAAATTGTTCACTGTTTTCTACATAAACTATTTCTAGCATTGGCGCAGTTATTGTACTTAAATGGTTTTTGTGTTTTTTTAAATATGTAACCATATGTATAATGGACAAACTCCATGAAAGAAAAATGAATGATTCGTATAAATCATGTAATGGTAAATGCCTTGAAAAATTCGAATTTGTAAAAAAGTTCAAATTAGTTGAATGTAGAAATTTGAGAAAAATCGATGGAAAGTCAATGAACGTACCAAATCATGAAGGTGTACATAAGATGTACAGATAGTCTAGACTTGTTGAGAAATTTGATTTCATTGAAAGTACAAAATAATAAAAATTCAATGGAAAAGTATGTACGTTAGATGTATAGATCGTATGAATTTGTTTAAAAATTTGAATTCGTTGAATGTACAAAACTGTGAAAACTCAAGGAAAAATTGTTTACATTAGATGTACAGATAGTACGAATTTGTTGAAAAATTTGAATTCGTTGAGTGTGTAAAATCGTGAAAATTCAAATGAAAATTGAAGAACATACCAAATTGAGTAAACTTAATGGAAAATTAATTACATTAGATGCACAGATCATCTATTTTTTTGCATTGATAAAATCTGTTTTTACATTAATAAAATTTGCTCTCTACACACCATGTTCACCACTTTCTCATAAAAATTGTTCACTGTTTTTCTCATAAACTGTTTCTAGCATTATGCATAAAATTATTTTTTGTTCAGCATTATTTAAAAAATTGTTCACTCTCTTTTCTGCGTAAATTATTTTCTATTCACTATTTAAAAAATTGTTCACTGTTTTCTCATAAACTATTTCTAGCATTCTACATAAAATTATTTTCTGTTCAGCATTATTTAAAAAATTGTTCACTCTCTTTTCTGCGTAAATTATTTTCTGTTCACTATTTAAAAAATTGTTCACTGTTTTCTCATAAACTATTTCTAGCATTCTACATAAAATTATTTTCTGTTCAGCATTATTTAAAAAATTGTTCACTCTCTTTTCTGCGTAAATTATTTTTTGTTCACTATTTAAAAAATTGTTCGCTGTTTTCTGATAAAACACCTAGTGAAATTGTGTTTTCTAAATTAAAAAGCCAAATCTGTATGTTTTTTCATGTTCGAATTTCACAATAATCGAACTTTTTTTTTTTTTTGCTTTGACAAAATCTATTTTGATACACACTTTGTCAAAATTATCCAACAATGATGGATTGTGATTGGTTGTTTATCACTTTCTAATAAACTCACTATTTTTTCTACTTCACCTATAGTCTACCATGTAAAAGTATAGAACAAGTGTGACAAAATGAGTAGAAATTAGAGATGATTTGAATACAATGAATCGTAATGTATTGAAAATTTCCCTTTATTACATTTTATTATTATTATTACTATTACTCCTTATTTAGTTTATCTAAAAAGTTAAACATTTTTGGGTTTATCCAAAAATCTATGCCACAAAATACATGGTGGGAAATCTAGACCAAAGAACTGCCAAAATAAAAAATTGAGTGGCATTGTTGCTGTACTTAAATAAGTTGTCACAAGCAACATAAATTACCAACCAACCAAAAAAAAAAAAAAAAACAGAAACTACATCCACCTGATCAAATAAAGGTAGTAGGTTGGGTTTTCAGTTTTCACATACAACTTCAAAGCAGGTTCTTGACCAAATATTTTGTTTTTTTAAAGTCTTTCAATATCAGATTTGTTATATACTTTCCCTCTGTCTAGGGGCTGAGAGAATAGAATCTATATGTCTGGAAAAAAAAATGTTTGTAATAGAATCTATGTTGGTTTAATGGCTGCAATCGTGCCTGAAAAATAAAATAAAATGTAGCTCAATAATCAATTTTCTATTATGACTTTTACCTCAAAGCATGTTTTGAGTGTCCATTTGTGTGTGTGATTTTGAACTTTTTTCTGTGTTTTTTTGGTGTTTGAAAGTAGTTGTGTCTGTTAAAAGTACTGAATATTGATGTTATGATCCTTAACACTCAAAACTGTTTGTAAGATGGATTTTGGCTCAAGTAGGACATGATATACAGTTCACTATTTTCTGCATAAAATATTTCTAATATTCTACATAAAATTATTTTCTGTTCAACATTATTTAAAAAATTGTTCACTCTCTTTTCTGCGTAAATTATTCTCTGTTCACTGTTTAAAAAATTGTTCGCTGTTTTCTCATAAAACACCTAGTGAAATCATGTTTTCTAAATTTAAACGCCAAATTTAAATGCTTTTTCATTTTTGAATTTCACAATAATCGATCTGCATTGATAAAATCTGTTTCTACATTAATAAAATTTGCTCTCTACACATCATGAGTTAGTACAAATTTAATATTGATGATTTTTGTGATTTAAAAGAAGGTCGTTTTTTCTTTTAATAGATAAATTGTATTTTAATATATTAAGAAATAATTATTTTGTATTTTTTTATTTGTTGATAGTTTTTTAATACTAAATAGATGATAAAATTTTTTTTATATATATTTTAATCCCCTCAATCAAACTTCTATCTCCATCTCTGAATCCAAAATGGCCAAAACACATTGGAATGACCCCGAAACACATCGGAATGACCTGAAATTATTCCCGAGGTGGAACATGGGGTGTTACTACTGAAACAAAATGGTAATATAATAGCAATTTCTAAGGTTCTACTATTTTTAAACTTAGTTTCCGTTTACAGCTTATTTAGCTGTTTGCTAAACTTTCTGCTAAAAGTGTGCTAAAGTATATTTGTACTTTGAAAAAATTTGAAAAGGTGAAAAATAATGCAGGAAAAAATGAGGTTTTAAAAAGCTGTACACAAAAACTAAAAGGTAAAAGTTGAAATTGATGCCAAACAGACTATGCAAATGCCAAATAGATTATTAAGAATTAAATCCTTCACTAACCAATATTTCACTATGCAAATGGCTCAATTTTGCTAGATAGTCTAGATAGATACAGACAGATGTTCAAAAGTTACAACTGTTTACTAGCATGCGTAAAAAGAGATCTATTAGATTCCCAAGATTTGAAAGATTCTCAGACAGACGCAGACAGACTATTACTCATCAGTACTAATTTCCATACCACCAACAGATTAACTTAAGTTCAATTTACCTACTCAAGTTACTTTACCATGGTTCATTTCACCTATAAAAGAGACGGACTATGATGACAGAAGACAAGTTTCTAAGATTCTAAGCTTTTAAGTTCCAAGTTTTAGAAAGCCTTTTGTAATAGCCTCCCATCTCCCTCAGAAAGACTTTTGTATTCTCTCCCCTCTTGTAATCTTGTAACCTTTCTCTTTAGACAGTTTTATTTGCAAGCTTGTATCAAAGACAACAGTTTGTTTTCAAGTTTATCAAAGACTGAAGTTTTTATTCAAGTAAGATTTTACTAGTTTAAGTAAGATTTTACTAGTTTCTATTTTCATATTCCACACTGTATTTTAACCTTATTTTGAATATATCTATTTTGTTATTTACTTCTTTATTATCTATTTTATCATTGTTTATGCTTCCATATTATTGCTGTGCTTTTTCCTGGGTAGTCATTGCTATTAGAGCATCCAGATCATAAAACACCTAATGGACATTGAATAATTTATGCAGAAAAAACAGTGAACAATTTTTCAAATAATGCTGAAGAGAAAATACTTTTATGTAGAATGCTAAAAATAGTTTATGCAGAAAACAGTAAAAAATTTTATCAGAAAATAGTGAACAGTTTTAATTAATGCAGAAAATAGATTTTATGAATGCAGTAAGCAGATTTGAATATACAGTAAACATGATGTACAAAGAGCAAATTTTATTAATGCAAAAAAACCAATTCGATTATGGTGAAATTTAAACATGAAAAAGCATTCAAATTTGGCTTTTAAATTTAGAAAACAAGATTTTACTAGATGTTTTATGAGAAAACAGCGAACATTTTTTTAAATAGTGAACAGAAAATAATTTACACAGATGCCAACTATAGTCATACGAACCACATGCAGAAAACAGTTTGAATTAATATAGAAAATAGATTTTATGAATGCAGTAAGCAGATTTGAATATACAGTAAACATGATGTAGCACCAACTACGGCATTTGAAGACACGTCACTAGCTTGCTGCTGTAGCACCAACTGTAGTCATACGAACCACATGCGCCAACAGACTATAGATGAAGTAGAAAAAATAGTGAGTTTATTAGAAAGTGATAAACAACCAATCACAATCCATCATTGTTGGATAATTTTGACAAAGTGTGTATTAAAATAGATTTTATCAATGCAAAAAAAAAAAGTTCGATTATTGTGAAATTCGAACATGAAAAAACATACAGATTTGGCTTTTTAATTTCGAAAACACAATTTCACTAGGTGTTTTATGAGAAAACAGCGAACAATGTTTTAAATAGTGAACAGAAAATAATTTATACAGAAAAGAGAGTGAAAAATTTTTTAAATAATGCTGAACAGAAAATAATTTTATGCAAAATCATAGAAATAGTTTATGTAGAAAACAGTGAACAATTTTTATGAGAAAACAATGAACAGTTTTAATTAACGCAGAAAACAAATTTTATGAATGCAATAAGCAGATTCGAATATAGAGTAAACATGATGTGCAAAGAGCAAATTTTATTAACATAGAAACAGATTTTATCAATGCAGAAAAACAAATTCAATTATTGTGAAATTTAAACATGAAAAAGCATTTAGATTTGGAGTTTAAATTTAGAAAACACGATTTCACTAGGTGTTTTACGAGAAAACTGTGAACAATTTTTTAAATAGTGAACAAAAAATAATTTATGTAGAAAAGAGAGTGAACAATTTTTTAAATAATGCTGAACAGAAAATAATTATTTTGTATTTTTTATTTGTTGATAGTTTCTTAATACTAAATAGATGATAAACATTTTTTGTTTATATTTTAATCCCCTCAATCAAAATTCTATCTCCGTCTCTGAATCCAAAATGGCCAAAACACATCGGAATGACCTAAAATTATTCCCGGGGTGGAACATAGGGTGTTACTACCGAAACAAAATGGTAATATAATAGCTATTTCTAAGGTTCTACTATTTTTAAGCTTAGTGTCCGTTTACAGCTTATTTAGCTGTTTGCTAAACTTTTTTTTGAAAGTGTGCTAAATTATATTTGTACTTTGAAAAAATTTGAAAAGGTGAAAAATAATGCAGGAAAAAATGAGGTTTTAAAAAGCTGTACACAAAAGCTAAAAGTTAAAAGCTGAAATTGATGCCAAACAGACTCTTATCTCTCTAAAGGTTTTATTTTTTTGCACAATTTTTTTCTTCTTTTTTAGATAGTTGTAATAAATAAAAGAGAGAAAAAAATGTTCTAGAATTAAATAATTTAGCAAGCAATAACTATGCAGTAATACCATATTTTTATTAGAATCCAACAACTCCTCAGCTATAGTGTGTGTATGTATATTTTGCTAGCACATAGAGTATTAGAAGTGAATTTAACCCAACGAAAGATTTGTTAAAATTCACATCCAACAAAGAAATATTGCATGATGTAAAATAACTTAGAGTTACACAAAGTGTAACTAGGACCCAAATCCACATGTATATCATACTCTCAAATCTAACGCCGTCTCCATCTAAATAGTCTCCCCTCGATCTAGCTACCAAAAGCTCGAGCTAATGAACTCACATTCTTGTGTATTTTTTTTAAACACATCTGTTTTTCCTACATCACCAAACAAAAAACATGAATCTATTAGGGCTACTCTTAGTTGTGTCCTGATCTGATCTTAATGCTGGCATTTTTTATGTTATTTTTGAAATAGAGTTTAGCAAGTCATCTTTGGTGATCTGAAGCTCCTCAGGCAATTTGCTAAGCAGTTTGCAAGTACTTTCAATTCAGAGCAGACCCATAATTTGATTGTTAGGCTGCAGCAAAATGTCATAAGAACTGAACCATTGAAAAATATTGTTTTGTTCTTTTCAAATTAGTTGAGCAAGTCCATCTCTTCCTACTAAAATACACTAGGCAATTTATGTGTTTGTCGCAATTTGAGCTATTTTATGTTTTAGAAACTATATTTGTCTATACTTTGAACATAGTGAAATAATGGATTTGATAAACAATTTAATAAGGTGATTTGCATTATGATGGAAAGGCGCAATTCTATGTTAAATATAGTTTTTCTTATGTTCTTTATATCTTCCCTATTTACTTGTATTGTGGTTTGCTTCCAACAATTTTATTCTCTGATTGTAAACATTAGAAAGCAAGGTAAATGTGTTTCATTTATTTTCTCTTTTGTGTATATTATTCACATATTTCAATTAAGTAGTCAAAAGTAATTTGGCTGGTATTAAAGGTATTGTTCTTTAGTGCCAAATATTTCTTTGAATTGGAAGCCTTAAGGAAAAAATTTCATGAACAAGGAACCCTCATTTTTTTGGTATATTTTTTGTTCAACTGGCCCTTGGTGTTATATGGCTTGATCTTAATGAAAGATTTTTATCAAGACAAATTAACTAGGGTTTTTGTACAATTGTTTATCTCTGAGTTGTGGACTTCTTTTATTGTAATTTTGGATGGTTCTAGCTTCATGTTGAATGAAATTTCTTGAATTTTCTGCAAACCTTGATGGATTTTGCTTAATGAAAAGTTATTTGTCTCATATATGTAGTCAACTACAACTATCATGGCCATTGCACTTGCACATGGAGGGGTAATTCCATATGACTTAATTTTTTTAAAAAAAAAATTATCTATCTTTTATAGCAAGCTTAGCAATCTATCATTGACCCAAAAAAAATGAAATAAATATGACTCAACTCTCAAGGCTTACTTTGTCTTTAAGATTTTCAATTTTTTTTTTTAAATGTATACAATATATGCTTACATTAATGATTTTTTTTTTCATATAGCAGATAATCTATTTTTGTCTTTTTAAGACATTTCAATGAGTAATATAATATTTTTGTCTTGGTTTGTATCAAATTGTAATTTATAGGTTTTAATTTTCTGTTTTTAGTTGGGCTATAGCTATTGATTTGCAGATAATTTTTGTTTGCAGCAAATATTTTTTGAAATTCATGATAATGTCTTTCTAATCATGACTGAGGTTATGCATTTACAAGTTTCCAATTATTTGAAGAATGTAGTAGTTTCATTCTCAAAGATTCTTGCTGCAATATATTGAACTGGACATGTTTGTGTTCTGAAATTAACTTGAACTCTTATTAAAAACATGGTTTTGTATCTACTCTATGTGAAACACTGTAAAGAAGTAAACTTTGACCTTTAGTTTTAAATTATTAATTTTTAAAAAATGTTTGTCATTCACTTTGATTTCTTTGTAGTCAAACTAAGAAGGGTGAAGGAATTTTTTTCTTAAAAAAAGAAAGGAAAAAGGCTTACAGATTTTATGAGATGTATACATGTTGATTGATCTCATTTTTAGCAAAACTTCCAAAGTGAATTTTAGGCTAGGACATTTTGTTTTGCATTAAACATGTCTACACTAGGGGCATTGGCCCATTGGTTTTGGAATGCAAGCATGTCATCAATTTTCTGTGCAAGCATGTCTAAACTAGGTCTCTGCTTATTCATTTGAATATGAGGGTAATACTTACTATTGACTATTGGGGTTTGTGCACTTTCTCTAAGTATGCAGGTAGCCTATAAACTAATGGTTATGCATGAAGGATGTTTGGAAGGGAAGTTTCAGTCTATTGAAAGACTAAGGGAAACCAATCAGGAGAAAGCTATTGTTCATCATGTCAGACAGGTGATTATAAGTAGAAATCTTGCCTTGAATCATTTATGCTCCTTAGAGAGGTTCTGAGGGTCCCGTGGTTTAGTTTTTTGACAGTTATGTGGAAATACGATATTGTTTTCTTTGCAAGTTTCCAGAAATTATCATGTAGCTTTCTGTTTCTGTTGTTGCACTTGATGTGATTAATTAATTCTTACCTTTGGAACCCTAATGAGTGTTGTTGCATTGTTATCCTTCATCTCTATATTTTGTATATATATCAATTTATAGTAAATTCATTATTAAATTTTTTTTTTTTTTGGTTGGTTGTAATTTCAACACTCTTTTTGCTATAACATACTACTATTTAATCAATTAAATCATTTGGTCTCCTTACATGTTTTGTGTTGATTTCTTACTTTATGTAGTTACTTCTTTTCATTTATAAGATGATTTAATAATGCAGTCACAAGAGCAACCCTATTCAGGTCCTTATTCATGTGATCAATGCTACTTTGTTGTTGCTTTCCTACTTCTTAATGTTGCATATTGAAAACAAATTTGAGAATGTTGAGTGAACTTCCATTATAAATATATATATATATATATATATATATATATATATATATATAAAAGAAAAAGAAGGCAGAAAAATTAAACAAAAGGGAGATCCAGAAGTGGATGAACCTTATAAATGTTGGCTAATTTTGTTTTAATTAGATTTTCTTTTTTAGTTGGGGAGCTGTATTAAAATGAGTACTAGGTGTTCGATGAAATCCTGCAAAGAACTTGGGATAGAAAAGGTTATGTTTGGGTTATTCTAAAACAAAATTAAAAGGAATTGGATTGGGTTACTCTCTACAAATTTGCTTCCAAGGAAGGATGATCACACCATTCTCTTTAGCTGGATTTTTTTTTTTTTTCAATTGCTAGAAATATTTTTCTCTCCATCATAGTGGATGTTACGGTTTTAGTTGTTTAGAATAGGCTTAAAAGAAAATCTATTTGTAAGACAACACATTTTTATGGATAGCATACTGAGTGTTATATACATTTTAAATTTGAAATTCATACCAAGTGCTATTTTTTAAAATTTATAAATTCAATTGCATTAGCTACATACTTATTTAATTAAATTTATTTAAGTATGACTTTTGAAACAAAATGTTTCTCTAAATATTTACCTAAAATTATTTGAATATATTTTCTTTCTCGGATTCTAATTATTTCTATGTACAAAAATTTATTTGTGGACTCTTACAAAATTTACATTATTTTTATTTCTATTTTGTTGAAAATAGATGTATTTTTTTTTCCAAGAACCTAAAAATACATGTACTTATGTAATTCCCGTGCATTTGCAAGGGTTTAAAAGCTAGTTTCCTTAATATGCCAATGTACACGTACGAGAGTCTTAGAGGCGTCGAGCACATCATGGTCGACAAACCTACAAAACTAAGTACGGATACCACCGCAATAGAGTTCATTTAAACATCAAATTTAAACATGAAAAACAAATTCGATTATTGTGAAATTTAAACATGAAAAAGTATTCAGATTTGGCTTTTAAATTTAGAAAACATGATTTCACTAGGTGTTTTATGAGAAAATAGTAAACAATTTTTTAAATAGTGAACAGAGAATAATTTGCACAAAAAGAGAGTGAATTTTTTTTTCAATAATGCTGAACAGAAAATAATTTTATGCAAAATACTATAAATAGTTTATGCAGAAAATAGTGAACAATTTTCATGAGAAAACAGTGAACAGTTTTACTTAATGCAGAAAACAGTTTTACTTAATGAACAGTTCTACATTCAACTAATTCGAAATTTTTTACAAATTCAAATTTTTCGAGGCATTTACCGTTAGGTGATCTATGCGAATCATTCATTTTTCTTTCATGGAGTTTGTCCATTATTCAGATGGTTACATATTTAAAAAAACACAAAAACCATTTAAATGCAATAACTGCGCCAATGCTAAAAACAGTTTATGCAGAAAATAGTGAACAATTTTTATGACAAAACAGTGAACAGTTTTAATTAATGCAAAAAGAAAATTTTATGAATGCGGTAAGCAGCTTCGAATATATAGTAAACATAATGTGTAGAGAACAAATTTTATTAATGTAGAAACAGATTTTATCAATGCAGAAAAACAAATTCAATTATTGTGAAATTTAAACATTAAAAAGTATTCAGATTTGGCTTTTAAAGTTAGAAAACACGATTTCACTAGATGTTTTATGAGAAAACAGTAAACAATTTTTTAAATAGTGAACAGAGAATAATTTGCGCAAAAAAGAGAGTGAAATTTTTTTTCAATAATGCTGAACAGAAAATAATTTTATGCAAAATACTATAAATAGTTTATGCAGAAAATAGTGAACAATTTTCATGAGAAAATAGTGAACAGTTTTACTTAATGCAGAAAACAGTTTTACTTAATGAACAGTTCTACATTCAACTAATTCGAACTTTTTTACAAATTCAAATTTTTCGAGGCATTTACCGTTAGGTGATCTATGCGAATCATTCATTTTTCTTTCATGGAGTTTGTCCATTATTCAGATGGTTACATATTTAAAAAAACACAAAAACCATTTAAATGCAATAACTGCGCCAATGCTAAAAACAGTTTATGCATAAAATAGTGAACAATTTTTATGACAAAACAGTGAACAGTTTTAATTAATGCAAAAAGCAAATTTTATGAATGCGGTAAGCAGCTTCGAATATATAGTAATCATGATGTGTAGAGAACAAATTTTATTAACGTAGAAACAAATTTTATCAATGCAGAAAAACAAATTCGATTATTGTGAAATTTAAACATGAAAAGCATCCAGATTTGGCTTTTAAATTTAGAAAACACGATTTCACTAGGTGTTACATGAGAAAACAGTGAACAATTTTTTAAATAGTGAAGAGAAAATAATATACGCAAAAAAGAGAGTGAACAATTTTTTAAATAATGCTGAATAAAAAATAATTTTATGCAGAATGCTAGAAATAGTTTATGTAGAAAACAGTGAACAATTTTTATGAGAAAACAGTGAATAGTTTTAATTAATGCAAAAAAAAAAAAATTTAATGAATGCAGTAAGTAGATTTGAATATATAGTAAATATGATGTGCAAAGAGCAAATTTTATTAATGTAGAAACAGATTTTATCAATGCAGAAAAATATATTCGATTATTGTGAAATTCAAACATGAAAAAGCATTTAGATTTGACGTTTAAATTTAGAAAACACGATTTCACTAGGTGTTTTATGAGAAAACAATGAACAATTTTTTAAACAAGTAAACAGAAAATAATTTATGCAGAAAAGAGAGTGAACAATTTCTTAAATAATGCTGAACAGAAAATAATTTTATGCAAAATCATAGAAACAATTTATACAGAAAACAATGAACAATTTTTATGAGAAAATAATGAAAAATTTTAATTAATGTAGAAATTAAATTCATATTTTGAAATTAAAATCTCTATATTTTACAGTGCTTCTGTTTAAATAAATAAAAACATAAAAAAAAGTCACTTATTTTTACATTTATGTTTATTTGTTCATTATCCCCAAACAAAAACAAAAACAAAAACAAAAACAAAAACAAAAAAAAAAAATTTACACAATACTCGAGTTTTCCAAACTCGAGTACTGTGTAAATTTTTTTTTTCTGCATTTTATTTATAAAACGTACCCGAGTCTGGTATACTCGAGTACTGTGTTGCATGGAACTCGAGTTTCTCAAGCTCGAGTACCACATAATTTTTTTTAATCACAGAAATTCCATGTCAGCAATGCCATGGTGGCAGAATTGAGGGGAACTCGAGTTTCTGAAACTCGATTTCCAGAAAAAGTGGTACTTTACTATTTATTTCCGAAACAGTGATTTTTTGCTAAAAATTTCAAAAAAAAGTGGTATTGGGCCATTTTGGCCCAGAATAATATGTCCACAACTTGTCCCACCAAACTAGTGGCCTACCCATAAGACTCAATAGTATCAAGCTCAGCTGCCCATTAGCGGGTGGGTGGATGGGCTATTGAGTAGGACCATGGATTGTGAACTTTTCAGTGACACTTAGTACAAGCTCAAATGAGGGTTGAATGAGAAAGCTAGAGAGATAACCAAAAATGTGATGATAGAATAATATTTTTTTTCTTCAATTTTTTAAAATAATTTTTATGTGTGATGTTGGTACTTGCTACATTATCAATCCCGTTAAAATTAACACACAAAGGCCTCATAAAGCAAATTATAAGGGAGGTAAATGTCTCATTAAACAAACCACAAATGGAATAAGTGTCATAAAATAAACAACATAACAATTCCATATTTTAAGGGTATACCATAGGGTATGTGTAATTTTCCCTTAATATTTTTTTACTATATCTATATAAATATATTAAATGATTGTGTATTCATTCTATTTTATTGAGTACTATTAACTGCACACCTCTTTCCACACTGCTTTACATGAAAAAAATTCTTGCTTTCATCTTGTCATATATTGTCATAGAGGTTAGGCCTTAGTGTGATCACAAGTGCCTTTCATTAGAAGCGATAGGTCAAGAGTTTAGATTTGGGAATCAGCTTCACACCAAAAAAAAAAAAAAAAGAGGGTAAGGGTGGCTACCTATCAATCACCTTTCCTAAACCCCAAAATAGTAGAAGTTTTGTGCATCACTTACGCTCCACTTGAGGCATTAGTTTGTTTATATATGAAAGCTCAAAAATGTGTTAAAAACACAAGAGCTGTTTAGACCCCCAATTAAAATTACGACTAGATTGCTTTTACTCTAACTTATCTAAGTGCAGAAATAAGAGTAAATGAAGTGCAATAAACCGATACTACTCTAGTGCATAAACATAAACAACAAACATTAAAAGTAAAGCATAAGAGTAAGGAAAGAGAGAATGCAAACACAAGATAACACGCTGATGTGTTATTGAAAAGGAAACCGAAGAACTTGGCGAAAAACCTCTCCGCCGCCTTCCAAGTGGTAATCGATCCACTAGACAATCAGTTGGGATACATGGGTTAGCAAGAGACTCTCCAAGCCTAATCTACCCGATGTACCTAAGCCCTCCAAGCTCCTACTCCAACAAGACTTCTCGGAACCGTGTCTTGTCTAACTTTGCAGATCCCGCAATCCACCCGATTGCATCCGCCAAGCCTCACCAGTTTCTTTTGGCAATTCCCCAAAGCTTCCCAAGTTCCAAAACACTCTCTATACTCTAAATAGGTGTGGGTTGTGTTTGGGTACAAATCTTCTCTCAAGGTATAACAATGGGAGAGGGATAGAGAAGAGAATACAATGATTTCTCACTAAGGATGAGTAGCTCTCTCTTAAAAAGATGGGTGTGTGTTGTAGAAAACCTATCTAGGGTTTTTCTCTCTGAATGGTCTCATTTGTATTTGTGGGTAATGAGGGTATATATAGTATGGGCGAAGGGTAGGAAAGTCACACTTAAAAATTCTCTAGGTAGAATGTTTCGCGACTGTCTCATGGGAAGGCCTTACCCACGAGACACTCGCGAAAACGACAGTCTTGCATGACTTTTTAGCTTCTAGTCATGTGCTCTTCACGTGGCTCTTTCGCGGGTTAGCTTCTCACAAGCTTCTTGCGAAATCCACTGACTCTTCATTTAAACTTGAATCTTCACCAACTTAATACTATACCCAATACAATAAAATCTCGCAAAGTACAAGGAAATAAATTAAAGTAATTACAACATTTTTTGTCATGAAATAAAGCCAACATAAACATAGTTGTAAATTACAACTTTACAATATATAAATAAGACTATACAGCTATTTTTCCCCAGATCATATGGTAATAGGGGGACCATAAGTATAATATAATACAACATCATCATTTTGTTGAAGAAAAGGTTTTGCTTAGGATATATATCAAGGGAAAAAAAATAGTTTTCTTCTAGTACCTATCTAGCTGTGGAATATTGTTCATTATTAACTCTCCCAGAAGGACTTACGTGGTAGGCCAATTCCGCTTATGCCCTTACAGCCTTGCGCTCACCAAACAGGAAGTATATTTCTGCATATAAAAATTGGACACGTTAGTTTGGAAGAAAGCAATCGAGAAACAAATGGTTGAATGCAGCGGTGGCTCCAAAAAAAAATTTCAAGTTGTTCTTTAAGAAACATATATTATATAATCTAATAAAAAGATAAATTCATATATTGACAACAACAACAATAAATAAATAAAAACATGCAAATACATCAAGTTTATAATTGTCTTTTACGAGTTTTCATATTTTGAAATCATTGCATGATAATCTAATATCAATGCTACAAGTTACATCTCTTTTAATGTACATAACTAAACAATCATTCATTCACTGAATGTAGAACAAATTATAGAGCAAAATTTAATTTTAATGGCATAAAAAAAACTGAGAGTGTTCTCATATTTTTTTTGAAGAATAGACAAATAAATTTTTAAAAATTATTATATATAAAAAAAAATTCAGGTCACCACCCTGAGCTTAAGGTGGCGCCGCCCTTGTTGAATGTTTCAAAATCATGGACTTCCTGTTCCTCAAAAGTCTTTACGCGGCCCACTAGCTCATCTCTCTCTATAAAAGCCTAAACGATATATAAGTTTCTTCACCCAAGTCTTGCCCTAAACGCATGGCAATGGTTTCTTCAATACTTCTCTTCCTGTCTGCCATTTGCATATTCATTGCTCAAGCCTTTGCTCAGCCAAACTTCCTATACCATTTCTGTTTAGACAATGGTAACTACACAAGCAAAAGTACCTACAATGCAAACCTCAATAACGCACTCTCCTCCCTCTCTTCCAACACTGAAATAGACTATGGGTTCTACAATTTTTCTTATGGCCAAAACCCTGACAAAGTATATTCACTTGGACTTTGTAGAGGAGATGTTCAGCCAGATATTTGCCGTAGTTGCCTCAATAATGCTACAAATCTTCTCCCTCTGCTTTGTCCCAGTCAGAAGGAAGCAATAGGATGGTATGACTATTGCATGTTACGCTACTCATTCCGCGACATATTTAACGTCAAGGAAACTAGTCCTTCTTTCTATATGTGGAACAAAAATAACGTATCAGCCAATTTGGATCAGTTCAATCAGGACCTGAGGACCTTGTTGGATAGCAAAAGAGTTCAAGCTGCAGCAGGTGGTTCTCTTCGTAAGTTTGCGGCGGGAAATGCAACAGCACCAAACAATCAAACACTATATTCACTTGTGCAATGCACACCTGATTTGTCCGAGCAAGATTGCAGTGATTGTTTGGCTTGGGCTTTTGGAAATATTCGGCAATGTTGTGGAGGCAAGCAAGGAGGGAGATATATTACACCCAGCTGTTATTTTAGGTTTGAGGTCTACCTCTTCTATGTCGCCAAAGCTGATAATGCATCTTCACCATCACCGCCTCCATCACCACCACTAGTACCATCCGTATCTCCTCCACCATTGAACAATACCGCAGCTGCAAAAGGTACCAATGAATTACTTGCTTTGCTGAATGTTGATTGAAGTATAGTTATATCTTAAAAAAAATGACATTAGAAATTTGTATAGAAGCAAATAAGGTCAAAAGCTTACAACTCTTTATAAACGTGTCCTTTTTTTTTTTTTTGGCTGAATTATAAAGGGGTCCTTGTTACTTTCTTATGTATCCACTTGAAAATTTTAACATACATCTGTCAGAATTTTTTATGTAAACATATTTCTGGTTTTTGCAGGAAAGAAGAGTAACAAATCTCGAACTGTCATGATCATAGTTGTATCCATTATTTCTTTTGTGGTACTACTAATAATCTCCTTCTGCATCAACTTAATAGTCAGGAAACCAAGGGAGAAACCACATGGTAAGTAAAATAATTCGTTAATTAATTTCTTTTTTCTTATCCAAAAATTTGAATTATTGCAAAGATAATAACAAAGAAAGTTAGAAATTATGTGCTTGTTTACATAGATGTGCTTCCTAAAGTTCTCAGGTATGGGTGATATTTGTGGGAGTAAAAAATTCCACTTATATTTTGAGCCTATGAGGACAAATTTCCCAGCAACTATTAACGTAAAACACGACATAATTTGGGGATTTTTTTTTTTAATTTTTTTTATTTTTCATAAAATGATACTATACTAGAAATTAATAATAATTAATGTGTTCCGTCAATAAATTGACTTGCACTAAAGCAAACAAAAAGTTATTATCTACTAATGGACATGAGTTTCCTATCTAGAAGGTTTTGATAAATAATTAGTTTTTAGAGGTCATTGCTGTTGCATGCGCATATTTTAAATTGTGTTAGTTTCAAATAATGCACTAACGTCTTGTTCAGGTGAATCTGCAGATGAGATTAGAAGTGTGGAATCTTTGCAGTTAGGCTTTGGCACTATTAAAGTTGCAACAGATGACTTTTCTGATGCAAATAAGCTTGGACAAGGTGGATTTGGTGTTGTTTACAAGGTAAACCTAACATTATCAATAGCCTTAAAAAGGATAATTTAATGGGCAGGACCTGCCTCATGATTGAAGTAGGGTATTGATTCAAACACTTTCCCTACCACCCCCACCCCAAATTGGAAAAGTTTGTAGTCAGGATGCACATGTTAAGTCCAAAGGGTTAAATATGTTCTAATCTAATACGGTTTCAGGGTAAACTCTCCGATGGACAAGTTATTGCTGTGAAAAGACTTTCAAAAAATTCTAGTCAAGGAGATCTTGAGTTTAAGAATGAAGTTTTGTTAGTGGCCAAGCTTCAACACCGAAATTTAGTTAGACTCCTAGGATTTTGCTTGGAAGGAATTGAAAGGCTTCTAATTTATGAGTTTGTGCCCAATGGAAGTCTTGATAACTTCATTTTTGGTATGATTTTACTTCTGCCTTTATTTCAAAATTATATTCATTGTAATTTATTTTGATTACAGGTCTTTTGTGGATAGATTTCCTTCACATTTTAGTCCAATATAATATATTTGATCGACTATGTAGATCCAATCAAGCGTGTACAATTGGATTGGGCAAGACGCTACAAAATCATAGGAGGAATTGCACGAGGTCTTCTCTACCTTCATGAAGATTCTCGACTTCGTATTATTCATCGGGATCTTAAAGCAAGCAATATCCTATTAGATTCTGAAATGAATCCAAAAATTTCAGATTTTGGTATGGCAAGATTGTTTGAACTTGATCAAAGCGAAGGCAATACTAGTAGAATTGTGGGGACCTAGTAAGTATCAAACTTTTTTTTTTGGACAATCTAGTAAGTATCCTACATAGGTATACTTTATGTTTATATTGTACCAAAAGAAACAATATCAAAGGCTAATAGTATTTTTGAAAATAATTGTGAATATGCAGTGGATATATGTCTCCAGAGTATGTAATGCATGGACAATTCTCAGTAAAGTCTGATGTCTTTAGTTTTGGAGTGCTAATATTAGAGATAATAAGTGGACGAAAGAATAGCTCCTTTCGAAATGGAGAGAATTTTGAGGACCTTCTAAGCTATGTAAGTATTTTTATTTTTGAGTCTAATGGCACATACACCCCATAAGTATGGAGTGGTAGGTCGGACTGCATGTTCAAATCCCACCATGTGGTGGGGTGGGGGTGAGAGGATTAAATGGCTCAATGGGAGTGGAAAAAATTTGAAACAATACCCTTTTATCTTTAGGATGTGTAGTATCAAGTATTCTACCCATTGGCCTGTACCTATTAGTATGTCACTAATATTGTCCATATAGTTACAAATTATTAATGTAGCTTGTATAGCTAGTTGGCTTTATACCAAATACATAGGAATCTAGCACAAATGAAGGATGAGGAGGTTAAAGGAAATGAAGAAATACATCAAGTTGTGTAGCCCAAATATATTTCTTTTTTAAAACACAATAAAATAATGTTTTCTTGATGAATACTAAATTACTCAGTTCAAATTATCTTGCAGGCTTGGAAAAATTGGAAACAGGGTATAGTTTCAAATCTTGTAGATCCCACATTGAAGGCAGGTTCGACAACCGAAATAATGAGATGTATTCACATTGGATTACTATGTGTTCAAGAAAACGTAGTTGATAGACCAACTATGGCATCTGTTGTTCTCATGCTTAATAGCGTCTCTATTACTCTACCAATACCTTCAAAACCTGCATTTTTTATGAACAGTGGTACTGAATTAAACATTTGCTTGCAAGGTGAGCATGATTCAAGGGTGACAGAGTCAGATCAATCTAAAAGTAGCTCTATCCAAGCTTCAATAAATGAGGTGTCAATCACAGAGCTATCTCCTCGCTAGTATTTAATGAATTTGAAATGTTATACTACTATTTTCTTTCTTTATTTATTTTAATTGATGAATACACAATGTATGAGTTATTGATGATACATTAACAACGTAGCATTCTTTTCAAAACCCAAACTATTTAGAGACCCAAAAGAAAATTGGTGTAATTTATCCATTTGTTCTTTCTCTAACTCTAGTCTTATTCAAGAAAACAGAAAGCCACATTATGATATACCAATCTTACTGTCTCCAATTTCAATTTTTCTATTTGAATCATATGATATAAAATTTAATTATAAAAAAAAAAAGGATTTGATATAAAATTAATTTTATGTATATTAAACATATTGTCATGTGATGTCTTGTAATATTTTACTTATATAGGATGGCAATGGCCTTTTTTCATGATTCCGTATTACTCGATTGAAATTCAAAGTTAGTAATTTTGGTGATTCTTAAAAAAAAAAAAAAAAATGGTAATGTTGGAAGATTGATTTTGCATAAGGTTTAAAGTTTGGCAACACGAGGGAAAACTAAAGAAAGGGGGAAAAAGTGGAGTACTTTTCTATTTTTCACTTCTTGTCCCCATTTTTTATTGAATTTTGTTGCCTTAGATGAAATAATTCTAAAGAAACAGTTTTTATTTTTAAAAAAATTATCAAAATAATTGAAGTAACAAACTGTTATTGATAAACAATTAAAAAATTAAATTAAATAAAGTATAAGTTATTGTTAGCCTACTTAAAAATCAATAACTCAGGCATCTTCAGTCAACAAAGAAAAATTAAATAAAATCAATAACAATTTGCGCACTCCATTTAGATGCCATTACGTGTTGAATGGGATGGGAGTCCACTAAGACCACTGCACCTGCATGTTGATTACCATTTTTAAAGTTAACAGAAAAGTGTCTCCCACTAGTCAGAAGAACGTGCATCAATCGTTGGAGTCATGTTCAACTTTTATGGCCTGTCCGCTGTCCCCATCCACTGGCGGTGTAAAGTTGAAGTAGGTGAAGTAAGAGTTGGCTTTCCTAAAATTTTGATAAACTAGTATTTACTGATTTATCTCCATCATTATAAACCAATCTGATATGAAAAGCTTTCTCAAAAAAAAATCTGATATGAAAAGTATAATGCATATATTGATTAATGATTATATGTGATAATTATTGCTATTTAGTAAAGGTAAGACTAAAATGATAGGAGTCTTTTAGTTCAATAAATACCTCCTGTAGTCATGACGTTGAATTCAAACTACCCTCAATTATAAAATTATAAAAATAAATAATAAATAAAAACATAAGCACAAAAGAGACCAATATAATGGTTGCACTCTGTAATAGGCATGGTTTTAAAACCCGAATCCGACCGTACGGTCCGACCGGGTTAACTAGGAACCGTTCATCAAAACGGTTCTTTTAGCTTCCAAACCGGCATATGTAGAAAAAGCAGCAAACCGGACGAACTGCTATTGAACCTGCCGGTTTTAAGAAACGTGGACGGTTCTCAAAGGTTTAACTTCAAGTCAGAAATTTTTTTTTTTTATACTTACAGCCATTGTTGAAGCTTCTCAACCATAATGAGATGTTGTCAGACCTTGAGCTTGCATCTCCATTTCTTCTTCTTCAATTTTCTTCTTCTTTTTCTTCTTTCTCTTTCTTTCTTTCTTTCTTTTTTCCTGCGTTTTTGCGGTATCTGCATTTTTGCTCTTTCTAAAGTCTACTATTCTTCACTCGTTTGCCGATGATGAAGATGAACTTTTTACTTTTTTCTATCACAGTCTTCCATAAGTTAGTAAATGCTTGGCTGTCAAAGTGTAAAGTATCAATCCTTCCTTCTTTTACTTGTACCAGATCCTTGGCTGTCATCCATTTACTTGGACCTTGTATTAATAATTATTATTTAACTAATTTTTGAATGGGCAAGTTGGCCACTCTTCTAGTTTTACGGTTTATTTTTTTGAAATTTAATACATGGTAGACTATTTAAATGGACTTGGTCTGTTGGGCATAACATAAGATTAATTTAAATGAGCTGAATGTTCCAGTCAAGACTTCTTTTTCAGCTTTGAGCAACCTTGAGCCCAACGTGAATTGCCAATTTGCCACAAGCCCACAAGTTCTTACATTATAATAATTATTGTACTATTATTATTATTATTATTATCAAAGTTTTACTAATTAACATATAAATAAATACTTTCTCAAAAAAAAAACATATAAATAAATAAGAGTAGCAGTAGATCTATAATTTTAGCTATTTAGCAACAACAAAAATTATTTTATCTATTTTACCTACACACATGCTGCAACAGTGGATCTATTTTAGCTTTCAATACAATAAAATAATATATACATCACAATAAAATAATATAACCACTACAATAAAATAATATATTCTACTAAAAAAAACATCCACACCCCCAACCACAACCATCTCTACCATCAGCCATAGCCACAACCACAGCCGCCACCGCCGCCACCAGTCCATAGCAGGAAAAAAAAAACTACCAACCCAAAATAAACACAGACACATTCCAAAATCACCCAAAACCAACAAATAAACTCAAATAAGATGAACCCAAAACTAACGATTCAAACCCAGCCCACACCGATTCAACAACCCATAGCCACCACCGATTCAACAACCCAGCCAACACCCAAACAACCACCACCGATTCAAACCCAGCCACCACCTAAGGGACCCACATCGATTCAATATTGGAACTAAAATCTAGCCAGCACCAAACCCAGCAACCATCAAGTCTCCATGATTCACCACCCACGGCCATCCACCACACCAACCCCAGCTGCACAAACCCACTGCACAACCCTAGTCCACCACTACAAAAACCCACCACCACACAAACCCACCGCATAAACCCACTGCACAACTCATCCACCACTACACAAACCCACTGCACAAACCTAATGCCGATCCGAAGAAAAGAGAAAAGGAAGAAGAGAGAATGAGAGAAAGAAATAAGAGAAAAGGAAGCAGAGAAATAATTTGAAAGTGAGGAAGAGATCAGAGGTTTAGGCGCATATGATTGAAGGCGGCGTGGGTGAGCTTCGATGAGCTTTAGATCGGAGTAAAGAGACCGGAGTTGAGAGAGTGAGCTTGAGAGGGATGAGTTTCAGAGATGAGGAGAGAGTGAATGAGAGAGAGAGAGAGAGAGAGAGGGGCACGGTGTGAAAAGAAAGAATAAAAAAAGGAGCAAGGCAGAATAAATTTTTTTTTTTTTTTACCTTTGAGCTACAGTGCACATCTATCTTTAGATGTGCACTGTAGCGGAGAAGCAAAAAAATTTGCTTATAACTCCACTGCTGTGCGCTTCTTTTGTGTGCAGTGGTGCTAAAAAATAGCAATATAGCTATTTAGCACCACTGCTGTGAATGCTCTAAATATTGTATCTATATTTGCTAAATATTTGATATTTTTTAATTTATTTTGTAAAAATTATGATATGAAAAATATATTTGAAATTTGGATTTTTATTTTAATTAGACTATTTTAGTTAATTTTTCAAATTTTATTAATTTAATATTTTTTTATATATTTAAAATAATTATTAAATTAATTATGACGTCATTACGGTTCGACTCCGGTTCAATCTCAGTTCAACCTCAAAAACTTTGAACCTCTCCCTTTTACAGTTCAATAAACGGTCCTAATTTCAAAACTATGGTAATAGGTCAAGGTACGCATCAATTCCGAACATCATGAAATTGATATTTTATTATATTTTCTCCTTGAAACTTGATTTGCTTTAATGTTTAACAGCATAGTCAAATGATTAAAATAAATACATTTTCCCCTTTTGTTTTGTGTTATAAAGTGAGTAGTATGATGTGTTGAGGTTTGAGTACAAAGTGGATTTACCTGCTAGGCTGAACATTATTTTAAGTTACGTGTGTTTTTGCTGCTGACAAAATGCATCCATCCGGATAAATTGACTCAAGAGTCTCTAATAAATATATATAGGATGATTTGGATCTTGACCAGATAAATTGACATTGAGAAACGAAATTTGCTGATTACTTAAAATGAGGGATTCTCTTTTGTGATCAAATGATTATTACACTTTTTTTTTTCATTTGCATCCTATTGATCTGATTCTAAACTAGATTTTATGGAATGTGTATGGTTGTGGTGCAGTGCGTATTCTTTGCTTAAGGATCCCCAGTACAACAAAGGACTTACCAATGCTTTGGTCATTCAATTGATTCCTTGCTATCAGTCTATACTTGCTGTCATGCTAGCAAAAAAAGGAGTTGCAACCGTTTTTCCCTATTATTGGATTTGAACCAATGACTTACTACTTACTATTCAAAGGGGGGTTGAGAGCTAAGAAAAAGAAAGTGTTATCACTATTCGAAATGATGCAGCAGCTAGCACACTAAGATCAAAAGGGAAAATAGCAACTACAAAATACAATTTAGTTTTCAGTTTCTATTTTCCATCCTATTTAATTTGTTGTTTTTAAAGAGTGATTGAAATTGTAGAACTTTGAAATTTGAAAGTGAAATGTTTTTTATATAAAGTTGATTACCACTTAGATTTTAGTTAATATTCCACTCTATTTACATAATTATCAATGTCAGCTAATTAAATTTAAAGAACATTTTTAAAAATTGTCTGTCATTGATCATATGGAATTTTCAACTTAGTGTTATTTTTACTATGTTTTTAACATGTGAAAGCAATCAGCTGAATAAAATTTCAAAAGATTAAAATAATAGCCAAATTCCTCTTCTGCTTATGAGATTTCAAATGATCCCGCCCATTGCGCGGATTAAACGCTAGTAATAAATAAATGTTTTTTTTTTTTTTTGAGAATGAGTAATAAATAAATGTTGAATTATTTTTTGTAATCAATGATACATTAGTTTGTAAAATTTATATAATAAAATTTATAATATTCCAACTTCCAAGCACGTACCACTCTATTGTTATTTGTTATTTATTTTATTAAGAGGAAGACTTTTCCTAGGGATTATAATTTAAACCATGACATAATTTGGAGAATATTTCTTATAAAATGATACTTATCTTTCACCAATTAACATTCAACGTGTTCGTTCAAGAAATGATTTCCATTTTAACAAACAATATTTTATATACTAATCTATTTGGCATCTAGACTTTGATATATAATTAGTTTTTGAGAAGCTGTTGTTGTTGCATGCACTTATTTTAAAATGCGCTGCTCTCTTAATAAGGAACTAATAACATATTGTTCAGGCGAAGCTGTGGATGAGATTGAAAGTTTGGAGTCCTTGCAGTTTGACTTTGACGCTGTTAAAGTTGCAACAGGTAACTTTTCTGATGCAAATAAGCTTGGACAAGGTGGATTTGGTGTTGTCTACAAGGTAATGTCACTTTATCATTAACCTTAAAGGCTATTATCCACTCCATTTTACTTGGAATGAAGAAAATTGATTTAACCAGTAAATTTTTTCCCCCTGGATCTAATAGCATCAGAGTGCTTCAATACACAATTAAACTTATAATATTTTAATTTGAAGCATAAAATGGAATCAGTCCCATGTAGAGACAGTTGATTCAAACTTTCCCTCTTTCTTTTAGGAGTCAACGATGCACAGCATGTTATATGAAAAAGTTTGTCATCACGATGCACAGCATGTTAAATAGGGGAAAAAATAAGTGACTATTATATGAAAAAGTTTGTCATCACGATGCACAGCATGTTAATTCCAAAAGATAAGTGACTATTATATTTTAATCTAATACATTTTTCAGGGTAAGCTTTATAATGGACAAGATGTTGCTGTGAAAAGGCTTTCAAAAAAATTCTGGCCAAGGAGATCTTGAATTTAAGAATGAAGTGTTCTTAGTAGCCAAGCTTCAACACCAAAATTTAGTTAGACTTTTAGGATTTTGCTTGGAAGGAAATGAAAGACTTTTTATTTATGAGTTTATGCCTAATGCAAGCCTTGATCACTTCATATTTTGTATGAGTTTACGTCTACCTTCATTTCAAATTATATTCATTGTAATTTTATTTTGGTTTACATATCTTGTGCATAGACTCCCTAAAAAATTTTAGTACCATATAATATTTTATTAAATATATAGATCCAATCAAGTGTGCACATCTAGATTGGATAAGACGCTACAAAATCATAGGAGGCATTGCTCGAGGGCTTCTTTACCTTCATGAAGATTCTTGGCTTCGTATTATTCATCATGATCTCAAAACAAGCAATATCCTATTAGATCCTGAAATGAATTCAAAAATTTCAAATTTTGGTATGGCAAAATTGTTTGCACTTGATCAAAGTGAAGACAATACAAATAGAATTGTTGGGACCTAGTAAATATCTTTTTAGCTATACTTGATGTTTACTTAACCAAAGAAACAACATGAAAGTCCTAACAAGTATTGTTGAAAATAATTGTGAATATGCAGTGGATATATGTCTCCAGAGTATGCAATGTATGGACAATTCTCAATGAAGTCTGATGTTTTTAGTTTTGGTGTGCTAGTTTTAGAGATAATAAGTGGACAAAAGAATAATTGCTTCCAGAATGGAGACAATGTTGAGGACCTTCTAAGCTACGTAAGTATGACTATTTTTAACTAATGTTATATACAACTCGTAAGTATGGAGTGGTAGGTAAGATTGCAAGTTCAAATTTGTGTATTACATATTTTGATAGAATCTCTCTCTCTCTCTTTGTGTGTGTGTGTGTGTGTGTGTTGGGGGGGGGGGGGGGGGGGGTATTTGATTAAATAGATTCAAAAGGAGAAAGAAGGGAAATTTCAACGAACACCCTTAGCTTTTTGATGTGGAATATGCTAATCTGTTTTTGGGTACATGTCCCTTGTGCCTACTAGTATGACACTAATAACATCCATAAATTAATATGATATCTAGGTGGCTTGTATAGTTAGTTGGGATGAACATGAAGGATGGGGAGTGTATATAATATCTAGGTAACTTGTATAGTTAGTTGGGATCAACATGAAGGATGGGGAGTTTAAAGGAAGGGAAGAACTATCTCCTATTTAATAGAATTTTTCTCTCTTTCTTTCTTTCTTTTTAAAACACAAAACAAAATAATGTTCTCTTAAATATTGTGTTTTTTGGTTTAAATTATCTTGCCGGTGTGGAGAAATTGGAAACAAAGTACAACTTCAAATCTTGTTGATCCCACATTGAAGGCAGGTTCGACAACTGAAATAATGAGATGTATTCACATAGGATTATTGTGTGTTCAAGAAAATGTCGCTGATAGACCAACAATGGCCTCCGTTATTCTTATGCTTACTAGCTTCTCTATTACTCTACCAATACCTTCAGAACCTGTATTTTTTATGCATAGCAATACTGAATCAAACATTTCCTCACAATGTGGGAGGATGATTCAAGGGTGATAGAGTCAGATCAATCTAATAGTAGCTATGTCCAAGCTATTTCCTTGCTAGTGCTATGAATTAGTGCTATTTCCTTAACCATTTATTGACTAAAAAAAACATATCTCGATTAAAATCATTATTTAACTATCTTGCTAAACCTTAGGATTTGGATCCAGTGCACCGGATGCAATTACAATAATTCATCTCACATCAATTTTTATCATCCTATTTTTAACTTTAACTTTTTAACTCTTAAACACTCTTGTTTAACTTTTTTTAATTTAATGATTGAGATTGAAAGTTGAAAATTCAACTTTTAGTCTCAGTCATCCAATGCTATTGCATCAGGTGCAATACCTTAGGTTAAAATCATTATTCAACAAGGATTGATCCATGACTTCATCATGACAGCACTATTATTTAGTATTAATTGCTTTGAACTAATATTGTATGTTTAAAAAATGGATATTTCTATGATCTATGTTCCGGTTTATGGTTTGGATTTTTTTTTTTTTTTGGGGTAATTGTTATGTGGTGTCAAATTGGCAAAGTCCTCTATACTAAACTTGATTCTTGTTCCTCATATTTTTTGCATCTCAAGAAAACGTTTATGGCCCGTTTGGATTGAGGGAGAGAGAGGGGGAATAGAGTAGAGTAGATAAGGATTGGCCAAAATTTAGCCTATTTTCAACCAACTCTATTCTACTTCCCTCCACTCCCCTTCCCTCCCCCCTCAATCCAAACAAGCCCTTAATGCAAAAACCTAGGTCTCAAAATAGTGCCAAATCACTCAATCACATTGCCAACACTTAATCAAATTTTTTTTAAAAAAAAGGCTTATAGCCCAATGGCCCCAATCTCTTTTCCTCTTCATTGTCGCACTTCAATACCATCTTAGCAACCTTCTATAAAAATTCTTGAATCATGTTAAACTCAATGGTGTTTCCAAGTTGAAAATACGGTTCAAAAAAAAAATTAGTTTACCATATAAAAATCAAATCACGGACAAAATGGGCTTTTGCCCTTTTCAGGCAAATTAATTAGCTTTATACCCTCTTTCCCAAACTAAGTAGGGAAATGCCCCTCTTTTAAAACTCGATTTATGATAAATCGAGTTAGGTCCTATAGTGCCAAATCACTCCAAACAAGCCCTTAATGCAAAAACCTAGGTCTCAAAATAGTGCCAAATCACTCAATCACATTGCCAACACTTAATCAAATTAAAAAAAAAAAAAAAAAAGGCTTATAGCCCAATGGCCCCAATCTCTTTTCCTCTTCATTGTCGCACTTCAATACCATCTTAGCAACCTTCTATAAAAATTCTTGAATCATGTTAAACTCAATGGTGTTTCCAAGTTGAAAATACGGTTCAAAAAAAAAATTAGTTTACCATATAAAAATCAAATCACGGACAAAATGGGCTTTTGCCCTTTTCGGGCAAATTAATTAGCTTTATACCCTCTTTCCCAAACTAAGTAGGGAAATGCCCCTCTTTTAAAACTCGATTTATGATAAATCGAGTTAGGTCCTATAGTGCCAAATCACTCCAAACAAGCCCTTAATGCAAAAACCTAGGTCTCAAAATAGTGCCAAATCACTCAATCACATTGCCAACACTTAATCAAAATTTTTTAAAAAAAAAGGCTTATAGCCCAATGGCCCCAATCTCTTTTCCTCTTCATTGTCGCACTTCAATACCATCTTAGCAACCTTCTATAAAAATTCTTGAATCATGTTAAACTCAATGGTGTTTCCAAGTTGAAAATACGGTTAAAAAAAAAATTAGTTTACCATATAAAAATCAAATCACTGACAAAATGGGCTTTTGCCCTTTTCGGGCAAATTAATTAGCTTTATACCCTCTTTCCCAAACTAAGTAGGGAAATGCCCCTCTTTTAAAACTCGATTTATGATAAATCGAGTTAGGTCCTATAGCGGCATTTTAAGGAGCCTATAGTGACGTTTTTTAAGACCTATAGTGGCGTTTTTTAACTCGACCTTAATGAAATTGGGTTATATGTAAAAAAAAATTGCCTATAACTCGATTTTATTGAAGTCGAGTTAAAAAACATCACCATAGGCTCATTAGAAATTTTTTTTTTCTAACTCGATTTATCATAAATCGAGTTTTAAAAGAAAGACATTTCCTTATTTAGTTTGGGAAATAGGGTATAACGCTAATTAATTTGTCCAAAAAGGGCAAAAGCCCATTTTGTCCATCAAATGACAGATTACAATTTATTCATGTGGTTTGACCTTGTCATTATTTAGCATGTAAAGTTTTATTTGTTACATTTACACCCATAAAATTTGAACTGAAACTAATCTGTTAATTATTCAACCAAATTAACGGATATTGCACTAATCTGTTTGGCAAAAATTATTTTTACCAACTTATTTTACCATTCAACTTATTTTTGCTATTATTCATGGATCTCACTGTACCTTTTGATACTATTCATGAGTTACACTATATTATTTCAGCTAATTTTTACCTTTATCTACAGTACTTTCAGCAAAAAGTTTTTAGTTTCAGCAAAATAAGCGAATTTCAAACGAACCCTAAAGTGAATGAATGAAAGTGTCCAAGACCTCTTTCATTTAAGACATTAGATCTTGACATACACATCATTTTTTTTTTTTTTTAGTTTTTGATCTAAATTAAACTTAAATAATTAGCACACATCACAAGAGTGAAAATCTACCTTAAACATACTCCCACTATCTAAATTAATTCTATGTACTTCTCAGTTCTAAGTATGTCATGGAAATATGGTTTGTTAAAGCAATTTTTACATGTCAAGAATTAATTCTTAAGGCACATGCGCCATATTTCTTATTAGCCTAATCAAAAAAATAAATTGTATTTCTCAAAGAAATAATTTTTATTTTGCTAAATGCAAAATTTAATATCATGTATTAAATTGTAAATTTTATATTTGACTAAGAAATAATTATGGAATTAAATATTTAAAATTTAAAATTAATTCAATAATAGTAAATATGCAGTGGATATATGTCTCCAAAGCATGCAATGTATGGACAATTCTCAATGAAGTCTAATATTTTTAGTTTTGGTGTGCTAGTTTTAGAGATAATAAATGGACAAAAGCTATGTAAGTATGACTATTAAAGGCTGAATAAATGTCATAAGAACAAGAAATTAGCAATTTATATTAGTTTGATATGTTTAACCTTTTTATTCAACTTTTAATATTTTAATAAATTTCATTCAGAAAATATATTTAATAAAATTATATTAAATTGTTTAAATATGTATTTATATTTTATAGACATGATGAAAATAAATAGAGATGATTTATTCAGGAAAAAAAATTAGAGATAGAACTAGACATTTTCAGAAAGTCAATTTTTATTAATTTTTTTTGTTCGTTTAACAATCTATTTGAGGAGTGAGAACCGATCTTGGGCTTTTTTTTTCTTGAGATTTAAAATCTATTAGAGGTTTTTATTAGGGAAGGGAACTATTGAATAACAATTTCCTTTATTTGATTTATGTGATAGAGAAGAAAAGGGGAGAAAGCCAATTACTTGGGCCCTCATTTTACAATTCGCCCATTTTGGGCCTAAAATAGAGAGAAACAGTTCAGCCCAAAACTTGAGTCTAGCATAATTATCTTTTCATTTGTTAAAAATTACATTTTTGTCCATTATTTTTTTGTCACTCTCTCAATTTCATGGGGGCATTTAAGTAAAAAAATACATTACTCTTTCCATTTCATTTCTCTTAGCAACACAAACATAAGAAATAAAATAATTTTCTATTTTATTTTCTCTTTCCCTCCTTATTTCCAAATAAAAATGATAAGAGATTTTTTTTTTTCATTTCATTTATTTTCACTTCCTTCATCTGCATCCGAACACAGCAGTAGTAGAAAATTAGCAATAAAGGCGACCACTACAGTCAAAGTACAGATCCGCCCACGATATAAAATTCAAAACCCTTGTACTTTAGCAGCCATAAACCCATGTACATTTTGCCAATTTACAACTTAATAACGTCTATCGCTCGTTCTTTTTCAAATTGGATAGATTCAGTTTCAGCTCTATGTCCTATTCTTTCATCTTTAACAATTCAACAAAATAATTTACATAATTCTAACGGCTTTTCAGGTACTATCTTTTGCATCTCTAATCTAAATTGCAGGGTTTTTTTTTTTTTTTTTTTTTTTTTTTTTTTTTTTTTTTTTTTTTTTATCATTGACTTTTGTATGAGTTCTTACTTGCCATGGCTTCCAAGGATTCAGAGTTTGAGGAGTATTTATCTGTGGGTGAATAAGATTTTTATCTATACTACTATATAAAGGACTTCCCCTATTTAAGTTTCTCATTTCTGTGGTTATAAAATACTTCTACCCTATTCACTTACAAGTTTTCAACTAATGGGAATAAACACATAAGATAAAACTCCTATACTTTAGCAACCCACAACCCACGTATGTTTTGCCAGTTTACAACCTAATAACATCTATCTCTCATTCTTTTTCAAAATGTATAGATTTAGTTTCAGCTCTATATCCTATTCTTTCTTTTACACAATTCCAATTACTTTTCAAGTGCTATCTTTTACTTCTCAAATCTAAATTGCAAATTTTTCTTTTTCTTTTTCTTCTCTTTTTTTCATCATTGAATTTTGTTTGAGTTCTTACCTGCCATGGCTACCAAGCATTCAAAGTTTGAGTACTTACCTATGAGTGAATGAGATTTTTATAGAAATTCAATGGTGTTTGAAGATAGTTCATTACCCGTGGCTGACTTGGATATCACTGTGTCTCAAAGACAAACTCTCACCAACGTGTTTGCAAACAATCCTTTGCACCAACGTGTTTCCAAACACTCCTTTGCACCAACATGTTTTTATTTTCACCTTTGTGTTTCTTAAATAAACTTTTAATTTTCAATTTCATATATATGGGTTTTCTCTCTTTGTGAATTTATTTGGTATTGTTATTATTATTATTTTTTTGCTTTCTCGGGTAAACTTAGTTTTAAATTTCATAATATATATCCACTTGTTTAACCTTGCTGCAATTCTTTTAAATAATTTTAATGACTTCACCCATTCAATCTTATATAATTTTTGTTATGATTCTTTCATATCTCTAGAATCCTTTGCACCTTTAGAAAAAAAAAAAAAAAAAAAAAAGAAAAAAGAATCCTTTGCACCCTGTTTATCTTTTCCTATTATTTTTTTCCTCTTTTTTTTTTTGTGTCAATATTTCAAACTTTTTATCCAAAAACAAACTCTTTTAAAAAAAAAAAAAAGAATTCAAACACAAACTCTCATCAAAGGGAGAAAATGGGCAAATGCCCTTTTCGTGCAAATTATATAGCATTTTGCCCCATTTCCCAAACTAATTAAGGAAATGCCCCTCCTTTGATACTCGATTTGAGATAAATTGAGTTAGGCCCTATAATGGCGTTTTTAAAGAGTCTATAGTGACGTTTTAAGGACCTATAGTAGCGTTTTGTAACTTGACCTCCATGAACTAGAGTTATAGGTAAAAAATATTTTTTTTTAAAAAAAATTGCCTATAACTCGAGTTCATAGAGGTCGAGTTACAAAACGTCACTATAGGCTCTTTAAAACGTCACTATAGGATTCCAGAAATTTATTTTTTTTAAACTCGATTTATCTCAAATCGAGTTATAAAAGATGGGCATTTCCCTAATTAATTTGAAAAATATGACAAAACGCTGCAATTTTTACTCAAAAAAAGACATTTGCCAATTTTTTCCCTTGTCAAAGTGTTTCCATCTTTTCCTTTTTCCTCTTCTCTTTTCCTTTTATATATATATATATATATATATATATATATATATATATATATATTTTCAAACTTTTCATTCAAACATAAACTTTTTTAAAAAAATTTTTAAATAGGAATTCAAACACAAACTCTCACCAACCTATTTCCATCTTTTACATTTTTTAAAAAATAACAATAATCTTATATCTACAATCAAACACAAACTTTTCATTCAAACAAAAATTTTCCACCAACGTGTTTCCAAAAGTTTGCTCTTTTCCTTTTTTTTTTTTTTGGGGGGGATATATTTTAGAAAAATAAAATTACAAAATTTTTCATTCAAACAAAAATTATATATATATATATATATATATCCAAAAAAAATTATATATACATATATACAAAAATTATATATATATATATATATATATAAAAAGAGTCCTAACATTTCATTCAAACACAAAGTTTGCAATTACCAACATGTTTCCATCTAAGTTTGCTCTTTTCCTTTTTATTTTTATTTTTATAAATATTTTAAATAATGAGAACCTTATTTTTAACTCTTAAACTTTTTTTTTTTGGTTGACATATCAACAATTGTTTTGGATTGCATAGAGGCTAGGGCACATTGGAATATTGGATCAGTTTAGGTAAGAGACTACAAAAATTATTGTATGATTTAAGCCTCACATGAAGTGATTGTTATCTAAGAAATTGTTGTTAAAGATTTATTTTGTAAAAGAAACTATATTTATTGTGGGAACACAGACCCAAATATATATTGGACCTTGGGCTTAGCCGAGGAGGCGCAGTGGTCCGAGAATAGATCAACAGTAACAAATGAGAAAGACTGAGAACTCCACGGGCCAACTATGGCTATAGAGGCTGGGAGAGATAAGCCGAGGAGATACTCCTTGGCTAAACAAAGAAGGGGTCAGAAGGTGAGCTCTATTATCCAAAGTGACATTCTAGGAAGTTCTGCTGATAAGAATGTGCACTGTGAATGTACGGGACAAAGTGGGAGTTGAGAAATATCTAAGTAAAAGCTGTTACCACCGCATTAAATGCTCTGTAACTAACTCTCTGGCCGCATTTATGTGGAGAAGACCCCTGAATAGTGCTGCTTTGGCCACCCTCACTCACAGAGGGTCAGAGAGGGTGTCTAATGGGACAAGCACTCAAGTAATGGCCTAGATAATCAACAAATGGAGGGCTCAGATCATTGAAAGGGAGATATATAATGTAAGAGACCCCTGAGGAAAGAAAGGTCGAAAAATAGAAAGAAAAACACTATAGCAATCAAGAACCGAACTTGTAATCAAACTTGAAAATCAATATACAAGAACTGATCTCCTTGGACTGTGCCAATGACAATTTTCTTTAGTTTAATCAATCTATTTTCTTCTTTTTGTCAACTGAACCCATTTTATTTGTCGTCTAACTCGTTTAAACTCAATTTCCCAACCCACTATCTAAAAATTCATTGTATTGGGCTTTTTGGACCTAAATTGGTCCATCCCGTGGAACAGGAACCCAAACCTGGCTCTTACAATTGGCGCCGTCTGTGGAGAATACTAGAATTGTAGTGAGTCTGACATTCAACTATGGTAGATTCATGATCGAACCAAACAGAATCCAGGGGGTCTCAACGTCAAGATCACTTTCGTGATCTTAAACAAAGAAGAGACCGGGAAGGAAGTGTGCACACTACCCATACTAGGAGGAAATTTAGAAATAGGAGCCACGTCTCACATGAGAAAAATATTAAGGACATGCAGCTGCAGATTGATCATTTAAAGATGAAGTTGTGCCAGGAACAAAAAAAGCAAACTCCCTCCATTTTTTACGTCTCTTCTGACGGTGAAGAGGATGGTAGCTATAGAGGCAGATCAAGGACTCCTCCTAGTGAATCCTTCTCGTATGATGAGGAGCACCATCATGAGCGCAAAAACAGAAACTTGTCTTCCAAAGGCTCGGGAAATGATGTTATGAGTAGAGCACTCAATCAAATTTCCAGGTCACCCTTCATGCGTAGAATCGAGGAAGGGAGACTTCCTCAGTGGTTCACCCAGCCCACGTTCACCATGTATAATGGTCGAACAAATCCTGTGGAGCACGTGAGCTACTTCAACCAGAGAATGGTTGGGCACTTTAGGAATGAGTCGTTGATGTGCAAGGTGTTCCCCTTCAGTCTAGGGCCTGTGGCCATGAGGTGGTTTGATGGCCTAAGTGTAGGCTTTATTGATTCCTTTAAGGAACTTACTCAAGCATTTGGGTCCCGCTTTATTACGTGAAGCAGGGTTCCTCGGCCCTTAGATTCCTTGTTGTCCCTGTCCATGAGAGAAGGGGAGACCCTGAAAATATATTTGGATAGATATTGGAGATGTACAATGAGATAGATGGTGATTTCGATGACGTAACCATCATAACTTTTAAGGTCAGCCTACCTGCCGAGCATGGCTTAAGAAAGTCTTTAACTGGGAAATCTGTTACCAGTGTATGCCAGCTTATAGATCAGATAGATAAATATAAAAGGGTTAAGGAGAACCAACAGCAAGGCAAAGGAAAGGGCAAGGTTATCCCTTAGGAGCGAGGGATTTCAGGTCGAACTGCTACAATAATAACAGACCCCAAAGGGATTTTGTGAGGAAATTTGGGCCTATAGCTCCTCAAGTGATTAACACTATGTTCCAAAAACTGGTGTATCAAGTTTTGGAGAAGATCAAGAATGAGTCATACTTTAAATGACCGAATAAGATGAGTGAAGACCCCTTGAGGCACAATCAGAGCCTTCACTGCCAATACTACTAGGAACAAGGACACACCACCAAGGACTACAGAACTCTATGGAACCATCTAGACCAGCTGGTCTGAAAGGGAAGGTTACAGCAATTCTTGTATTGGCCCAACGGGCAAGGAGGTCAAGCAAGGTCAAAGGCTCAAGATAATGCTTCTTCAAGGCCCCCTTTAGGCACAATTAATGTTATCTTTGCCACACCAGGGAGAACTGGTTCTCATCCTTCCAAGGTGATGTCTGTGGCTCGGCTACAAGCCAAGGACTCTAATTCTGAGCCGAAGAGGGCTAGAGTAGAGATCTAATCGGCGTTAAGTTTTTTTGATGAGGACAAGATTGGAACTATCCAGCCACACGATGATGCTTTAGTGGTCACCCTCAAAATAAGAGGGTATGATGTTAAAATGGTGATGGTGGATTATGTATCTCGACTTGTACAAAGGACTGGGCCTTAAGCCCGAGAATTTGACAGCCTATGATTCCCCTTTGATAAGCTTTGATGGGAAGGTTGTTGTGCGTACCCAAAATATAGTTATTGGGCTCAACCTCTATTTGGGCTCACAATCTATTTGTATTGTGGGCTTTAGATTTCCTACCATGGGTGGTTCTGTGCTCGGCAACTTAGACACACCTCTATTTCCTCAAGCTTTTCCTTTTTGCAAAGTTGCTCCTGTGATCTCTTTGAGTATTTACTCTCTCCTCTTTGTATTCTTTCCAGAACTGCCAACAACCTTCTTCTCATTTTCATATCTTATTTATAGCTCAAGATTAGTGAAAGGGTTATGATTACTCTGGGTTATTAGTGGGTTTGGAGGTCCAATTCCATTACTTTTAGGTGGGTATCTGATTGAGGGTGAGAACAGTGGCTTTAGAATTAGTTCCCACTCCAA
This sequence comes from Quercus glauca, assembly GCA_023736055.1. Taxonomy (NCBI): domain Eukaryota; kingdom Viridiplantae; phylum Streptophyta; class Magnoliopsida; order Fagales; family Fagaceae; genus Quercus; species Quercus glauca. Next base: position 48,465,525 of record CM043324.1, read on the forward strand.
AGAGTGAGTTCGGCAGCGATATTCCCCGGGGCGTTGCTGTACATATATATAAGGGGTAGTGTATCCGATCATCCTTTTCCTTACTGGGCGTTGTTCGCCGAACACAGACCGGGGGGTGAAATACGATGCATGTGACTGCAGATTGCCTACTCAGGCTTTTGGGCGCTACGAGGCCTAGGTTTATAGTATTTGCAGGCTTGGGCCGGGTTCCCGGGCAGAAGTAGATTAGGCCTATGGGCTATACTGCTGAGTTCGGATCTAAGGTATCGATGGGTTGGGTATTGGAGTGCCGTACAATTGTCTTCCGAAGGGTCAAATTAAATTGCTCGTGTAGGCAGATTCATAAGTGGTTGAGGTGGATTTCATCATAGTGGATGCCTATTCCCCTTATACGGCCATTGTGGTAAGACCCTAGCTTCATGCCCTGGGAGCCGTTTATTCCACTCTGCATTTGAAGGTCAAATATCAGTCCGGGGATAGGATTGAGGAGTTGGTTGGAAGCCAATCTATAGCAAGACAGTGCCTAATCGCTACAATAGTACATCAGCCAAGAGTAGAGTCTTCGACCTCGGCTGGAAAAAGCTTATAGCAATCAAGGACTTCAGTGTTATCCGTGGAAGGGGCAGCCAAGGAAGCGAAGTGTGAAAACTTGGAGAAAATTGTTGTAGATGATGACCCGGAGAGGTTTTTTCAGGTCGAAACTCAGCTGCTTCCTCAGGAGAAGCAAGAGCTAGTAGAGTTCTTTAGGAAGAACGCTGACATATTTGCGTGGAGTGCTTACGAAACTCCTGGGGTGGATCCATACCTTATTTGCCATTATTTAAATGTCAACCCGTTTGTCATCCCTAAGAGGTAGCCACCTCGATGCTCATCTAAAGAACATTCTAAGGCTGTCAAGGAGGAGGTGAACAAGTTTAAGCAGGCTGGGGCCATTAAAGAAGTATTCTACCCTGAATGATTGGCCAATACAATGATAGTAAAGAAGAAGTTTAGGAAATAGCAGGTATGTGTAGATTTCACAGACTTAAACAAAACTTGTCTAAAGGACCCTTGCCCCATGCCTCAGATTGATCAGCTAATGGACGCAACTGTAGGTCATCCCCGAATGAGCTTTTTGGACACCTTTTAAGGGTACCATCAGATACCTTTAGCCTTGGATAATTAAGAAAGGACAGCTTTTGTTACTCCTATAGGGAATTACTATCACAAAATGATACCCTTTGTGTAATACCCGAGAAAAAAAAAAAAGGATTTAAAAGGATGGGTATTTAAGTAAATTTTGTGGGGTCAATTTTATAATTTATAAATTATAAGGGAGTTTATAGAAAGTAAATTTGAAACCCTAGCTATAAATATAAGTTTATTAAGTCAATGTATGAGGGAGATATTTTGAGAGAGGAGACTACTCAAAAGACTGAAGTAAAGAAGGATTGACTATGCCTTTGAGGTAAGAGCTTAAGGATCTCCTTCTTGTCAAGTCTGAGTATTATTTAGAATTAAAGTATTTTTTTTGTGAGTATCTCGGCCAATAGTGTGACTTTCTTTAGACATAGCCGCATGGGTCTGTTCTGCATAATTTTCTTGAAGGAATAGTACCGGATTGAAAAAAAAAAAAAAAAAAAAAAAACGCTTGACCAAAGGAAGGAACGCCAACTTCTTTAAGAGTAATTATTATTTGTTTATTGATTTTGTAGAGGAAGAATAGTGTTTTCTTAAAGCTTTTGTCAGAGCTTGGTTTGTGTGAATTGTCCTCATGCCAAAGGAAAGCTAGAGGCGGCAGTGGCATATATATATATCCATAGAATAATTCCCTTGTCATAGCAACGCTAGCTTCCTTCTAATATCATTGTTATTATTATTATTATTATTATTATTATTATTATTAGTTCATTGGTTTGGTAACTGAGGCATATGGGGAAGTCAGCAAGTGATCATGTAACATGGTTTAGGCGATGCTTTTGACCCTATATGACAATATGTATCCTAGGTTTTATTAGAGGCAGTAGAGGATATATACAAGGACTTTTACTTTGAGATAATAAAATGGAATTATTGGATATTTCTAGTAGTTGCTCTGTTGGCCGGATACTGTTATAAGTCATTCTTAAATTATTTGATTATTGAGTAAATGGTACTTGCAAAATTGTTTTAGGCAATGACATTTAAGGATTTTTAGAAGAAGTGTTAGGGTGAAGTTTCTTTTGGTATGGCTTTTGGAGGTAAGTAATCTTATCCTAATTGGTTTTATTTAGTGTGTTTTAACTACTGAAAAATTGTTTACAGTTGTTACAATTTTATTCCTATTGTATTACTGATTTCAAGTAAATAATTTTCACAAATACTTTTGATTATTGAATATATGATGTATTCTATTTAATTCTTTTAGCTATATTGATTCAAAGTAAAGAATAAAGAATTTTCACAAATACGTATGAGCATTGAATAGAAGAATCATTTTATTTAATTGTTTCTTTTTAGCTATATTGATTTAAAGTAAAGAATATAGAAATATCACAAATAGATTTGAATATTGAATATATGATTATATATATATATATATATATATATATATATGTATTTGAATAAGATATATTTTTGTTAGAAACTATGATTTCTTATATATGATTATGGATAATCTGACTATGAATTGATTCTGATACCCAGCCAATGGGGGTTATTATTGGTATTCTGATACCCAAACCAATGGGGGTTATTCATTGGTACTCTGATACCCAAACCAATGAGGGTTATGCATTGGTACTTTGATACCCAGCCAATGGGGGTTATTGATTGGTACTCTGATACCCAGCCAATGGGGGTTATTCATTGGTATTCTGATACCCAAACCAATGGGGGTTATTCATTGGTACTCTGATGCCCAGTCACGGGGATATAGCGTGATCATAGTCATAAGATTATTAAGAATATGAATTATGTTTGAATATTTGAACTATTTCGAGTCTTTATAACTACATATGTGATTTGGAAAATATTTAAGTATTTGAACTATTTGAAGCATTAAAACTGCTCATGTATCTTTTTGGAACATATTATAAGTTACAGCTTGATATATGGAAAATTGACTACTTTCTAAACCATCTATGATATATTTGTCAGATTAAAGTATGTGATCTATTTGCAACTTATTATTTTAAGACTATGAAACTTCTTTAGTTATTTTTGAAAACCCATAGTATATTATAACTTTTGAAGACTCATATTACATCTTATTACTTTACAGGTCTATTGCTTGATAGAACTTATTAGGATTTTGGTTACTTATTGAGTTGTCAACTCACCCCTTTTTTTTTCCCTCCAGTTTCAGATTGTGAAGAATAGCAAGTTTTTGGAAGTTTTGATGTTGTGTTGTGAGAAAGGAAAGAAGCTTAGTGATTTTGGGATAGGATGGTCTTCTAATAATTTTATATTTATTAGCCAATTGGCATTATGTACATGAGGGTTGGATCTTGCTCCTAGTAAATTATTGGAGATCTATTCATAAAGGAATTGTTAAGTTATTTTGGATTTATTTGATTTTATTTTTGAGGATAAAATTTTTAGTTGCTAAGAAGGCCTTGCACACTTGTAGAGTGCTTACTTTATAAGCGTGCGGCAGTTGTCACGTGCCTATCTGTATAGTTGGGTTTGGGGCGTGACACTTTGGGTTAAAGAATGTAGGGGCTACTTATCAAAGGATGATGACCATGATGTTTACATAAACGATATGGTGGTAAAAAGTAAGGTGGTGTCTGAGCATGTAGGAGACCTCAGGGATATTTTTTGGAAGACTAAGGAAACACAATCTACACCTTAATGCTTCCAACTGCTCTTTTGGCATGGGGTCAGGCAAATTTCTGGGCTATATGGTCACTCACCGCAAAATTGAGGTCAACCCTAATCAGATCAAGGCAATAAACAGTCTGCAACCATCTCGAAATCCCAAAGAAGTCCAGAAACTAACAAGGATGATCGCTACCCCAAACCAATTTATCTCTCGATTGGCAGACAAATGCAGACCCTTCTTCCAATTGTTGAATAAGTGGAAAGGATTTGAATGAACTGAGGAGTGTGCCTCGGCCTTTCAGTAGCTTAAGGAGTACCTTTCTTAGCCACCTATCATGTTCAGACCTGAAATGGACGAAGTCTTGTTTGCTTACATTGCTGTGGCTTCTCATACTGTAAGCTTGGTACTAATCCAAATTGATGATGGTGTGTAGAGGCTAAATTTACTATGTGAGCAAGTCATTGCACGAGGCAAAGGTTCGTTATCTACCATTAGAGAAAGCCATTTTGGCAATGGTACATGCTACACATAAACTCTCCCACTACTTCTAATCCCACACAGTTGTTGTTTTAACCCGACTTCCACTTCGGTTACTACTCCAAAGTGCTGACTTCACAGGAAGGATTGCCAAATGAGGTACAATCCTAGGGCTTTTGACATCAAATATATGCCTTGCACCTCTGCCAAGGGTCAGGTCCTCGCAGACTTGGTGGTCGAGTTCGCTGAATCCCCAGAAGAAGAAGGGGTGAAGAAACAAGACATGGATGGAAAATTGGTTGGCATGGTCTCCTCACAAGAGCCTTTATCCTAGAGGGTATATGTTGATGGTGCAACAAATTAGAGGGGATTCAGAATGGGGCTAGTCCTAGTATCTCCTAAGAAGATCACTATTGAGAAATCCCTAAGACTAGGCTTCTCGGCCACGAACAATGAGGCTGAGTATAAGTGATGACTTGCATAATTTGGCATAATTTATCACTTCTCAACTTTAAACTTTAGTCTAATTGTATTTATTTTTTTTGATTTTAGACTTCATTATTATTATTTAAATTTTATTGCAGATTTGAAGGAAATGAAGATTTAACCAAATAAAAGAGACGTGAAGCAGCTAGAGAGAATTTTGGGCTGAAGAAAGCATGGTTTTGGGCTGAAGAGAGGAATGTTTTGGGCTGAAAAAGGGCACCACAGCTGAACTAAAAAGAGAGGCAGCTGAACACTAAAAAGAAAGAGGGCTGAAACAGAAAAACGCTGGAGAAAAAGGCTGAAACAGAGGAACGTTTTTGGGCTGAAACAGAGCAACGTTTTGGGCTGAAACAGAGGACCGTTTTTTGGCTGAAACTGAGCAACGTTTTGGCTGAAAAGAGGAACGTTTTGGGCTGAAAAAAGGGCAACACGTTTAAGAAAAGAAAAGGAAGAGGCACTGAAAAGTGGGGGTGTGTGAAATGTACTCCCCCCTAGATCGAGGGTTTTACATGGAGTCGCCACTTATTTATTTTAAAAGGGAAAATAAGAAAACCTTTAATAAAAAATACTTCTGTTGTATTAATGTATATTGCAATTTACATCAAATTTTGCAACAAAGATTTACAATGCTTTTTGTCCTAGATACAATCTAAGAAAAGTAAATTACATTGCTTTATTTCCTAGTTACATTCTAAAAAAATGTAAAATTACATGGTGTAAAAGCATAGTCTAGAACCCTTGATCTTGATTCGGAGGCTAATTTATGAGATGGGAAGGGATTAAGCACCCATCTCGCCCGGTAAAACCGGTCTCCTAGGTTAAGGTGGCCAATGTCATGTCATGTCAAACAAATACAAACAATATGTCATATAAACACAGTAATTTTGTAAGAATTGAAAACAAATATGTGTTAAGAGAATCAAATATAAAAAAAGACACAAAAAAATGAAACTTGTTAGATAACAATTTTAATGTAAAGAAAACTTTAAAGCAATGGCATGTTCATCCAAGAAATCAAAGTAGGCAAAGAATCCCTAGCCTAGACATGTTTATCTAAGCATGTGAGAAAAAGAAAACAATGTTGTCATGTTATTTGTAATCAACATAATTGTAGAGAGAACCAAATAAAAATA